>CM017797.1:77493021-77935692 GCA_008086715.1 Sitobion miscanthi | reverse complement strand
AATGATTTTTGAAAATTTTGTGGTACAATAGAACAGGAAGCGGACTGAGCGGCGGGATACTGGAACTTTCCCGGTGGGCCACCCTACTCAAAAGGATGTGTTATTGCTGTATCTTGATTATATAATTAATTATAATTAATATAAAGAGAAGATCGCGTATAAATATGAATTATAATATTAAAAAAAAACGAGTTTATTTAGTTATTTGTATTAAGATTAATTAATAGGTATTTCTTAAATTTTTTATATTTTATTCGAAACATTATTTTTAAATATTGGGATCAATAAAAAAATTATCATCTTTTAATTACTATTTTATATCATAAGACATTTGTTAATAAACCAAGTAATAAAAAAATGGTTTACCTGCAGTAAAAAAACCGTTATCTATATTATAAATTTTTAATTCAATTACCGTATTTCGTTTAGTAGAAAACAAAATAATAAAATAAAAAATGAAAAAAAATAAAATACAAAAAAAAAAAATGTTTTTTGAATGATAAGGTAAACATATCCATCATCCATCGGTTAGGACCATATATGTATTTTCTACGATTGGGACGGTGAGGTTTATAATTATAAATGATCTCTGGCAAATGACAATCGTCTGAGACGAACAGCGATTCCAATACGTACTCACATATTATTTCGTTCCATTCTGGTTATTAAGCTCGGTGCCTATATTGTTTAATGTTATAAATGTCATTATCTCAACTTCAGGACTGAACTTTTGGATCGGAGATATGAAGACGCGCGCTGCATTTTTTTGGGAGGGAGATGCACAGCTCTGACACTAGACAATAGTATACACTCGAGGGAGGGAACGCGTTTGCGCCGAAAGAAGAATAAATAATTACGTAAGTTTTGTCCTTCGCTCTGTTACGCGATAGACCTAATGTAAATATTTATTGTCGGACAAACTTATATAGGTACCGCCAGACGTAGAGTAGTTTTTAAAATCCAGTTGTTATAGTGTACAAAAATTAGGATATCAATGAAAAATACCTTAAACATAATACTATGCCTAAACTGTTAATTATTGTTATAGTGAATAATTTTTAATTTGAAATCAATGATCAGGCAATGCTTTATAAGTAGGAAGGTAGGTTTTAAATAAGAAAATACATAATGATTAATGTTATTTAATATGATTTGTAAGTACATAGCAGATATACCTACCACTTGGTGACGATTATTTTTGTCTGTAAGTCCTTCGTAATTCCGTTCCGTCACGATAGTTTAGTTTCGTTTTAAATATGAAACATACATTTCTATGCGTACGGGGTACGGGCATTAAACATTTGGGTTTAAGAGAACACCTCAAAAGTACGTTTTATTTGGGAGGTTTAACAGGATATACCTATAGGATATTTTTCAATTTTCACTATTTGATTATTTGTGATATTATTGGTACCTAGGTTAAGTTTCTGTTTAGAATCGATCGATAGGTTACTAGGTATATCACATTCTTTATTTATTTAAATTCTGATAGTCGAGTATTGGACAAGTACTACGTAACTATTATAATCGTACCGTAATTTAGTACTAAAGAAATTTAATCTCTCCAACAGTGTCTAGGGCACCGGCAGGAGAATGCATTATAGAATGTGTCATAAAACTGTGGTCTAGTATATGGTTAAAATTGACATGCGACCAACAACTGGGGGCTTGTTCTGGAAAATTAAATGATCTAATAAGGTTCATCTCATTATTTGAATTAAATTAATTTTTAAAGCGATTTTTGTGTTAATCAATTTTTTATTTATTTATTCAACACACTCGTCTCAGTTCTAGTACCTCTAGATTTCTCACGAATTCATATCTATCATCCACAGCTTTCATATTTAAAATCAAAACAAAAAAAATGTATTTTTACCCCTGAAATAGAAAACCAGAAACATAAACAGAGCGTAAAGATACTAGTATTCTATACTAGATAAGTTTTCATTAGCGAGATGTTGACGGATTGAAGTTTCTTCGGCGACAGCGTGTGCTGCAGTGCAGTACAGCTAGGTTTCACTGGAAGAGTCGATGTTTATGCGTAAGTTGTTCATATTATTTTGGAGCTTAAATTTACTCTTTAGACTTGAATTAAATATTTATTGTCACGGAAAAATCTGTTTACGTTTACTATAGTTTCGTAGCAGATTTTGATTCCGTCACGGGGTATGGTATTTTTATTTTCAGTAGGGTTCTTTTTATTATGTAATTGATCAGGGGATGTATTGCCGAAAATTTTCAATATTGTATTGTAATTATACTGGTATAACACTATTCCGGATCAATAAAGTCGTGTTATAAAATTAGAAAATTGGTCAGGTATGATATTTTTTTAAGTAATTCTTTCGAGTAGGGAATTCGCTCAATGAATATTTAAATATTTTCACCTATAAACAAGTACGATGACTTGTAGGTAACTAGAGACTGAGTGAATAGGAATTAGGAAGTGTTGTGTGATACGGCAAAGATAAGGAAATGGGGTCAACAGGATTTCAGAATGTTTGTGTGTATGAAAGATGAAAAAGAAATGAGGTTAGGTAGGTGAGCAGATATGAAAAATAATAAGTTAGGTGTTGAGGTACAAAAGAGGATAGAATAAGAAATTAATTAATTACGGGTAGGTACATATGTAGTGAAAACAAGAGAGAATAGGTTTAGGTGGTTCGGTCACTGTATGATAAGAGATAGTGAGAGTGGCTAAAGAATACCGATCATATGGAGGTGTGGAATTAGAGTGGCTGAACTTTTATATAGCTGTGAGAGACGGGCGAAGAAAGAAAATGTGTAAAGGTAGAATAGTTATGTTAACAATGCCGAATAGTAGGGAAGGATCATGAATTGCAAAGGCTCCATGGCTCCAATGGCTCCATGGCTCCATGACTCCATGGCTGAAACTATACCGTTACCGGTTGGTATAGGTTTACAACCTCGACTTATAGGATAGAATAAAAAGATCATTTGCAGGTTGGGATGTCAGCGCACTATTTGTTTTCAATCTTTGACCCACAAGTAGCATACCAAATGTGCGATTAAGAAAACACTAAAATGATTGTGCGTGGGTCAGAGAGAGAAATAAATGGTGCGCTAAATGGTGACATCCTCTTAAGTGTTATAAAAGTGAACAAGCAGTTGATTGTTGACAAGTTGACATTTTGACACCACATTAACTGTGGTAGGTATTATGATGGAAGAGTAGTAAAAGTCATAGCAGGGCTGTGAATTTAATGCAATGAAAAAAAGTATAATAAAAATAATAATTCAAATTGGTTTACAAAAAAAAAATTCTTTATTCACACAACTTGGTAGGTAGGGGTTACCTATTTATTTTTCTAACGGATGAACCGAAAATATAAAAACATTTAATAAAATAAGCATAAATACGAATCAAATAAATGAAAAACATGCTATAAAATGAACTAACCAAAAAACCGCTTACAAAATACCTATTATAGTTTAATTAACTTACAACCAGGTGGCGCCTGGGTCCTTCAAAAAATGTGGTTCAAAATATCATCTTAGTTTAGTACCTACCACACATCCACCCGATGGACCAATAACCAATAGTTGATACATTTTAACAAAATATAACATTTTAACTATATAAGTATCAATGAAAGTATTTTAATATAATATATACAACAATGCACTATACATACATAATGTTATGATAAAACCTAATAAAGCAACAGCAGTATAGTGTTCTCACTGTGGCGAATGAAAGTTAGGTATATTCACAATTGTAAATTAATTTAATCAATAAATTCATCAGTTTAAAAATATAAAATCCTTTAAACCGATGAGACAAAGTTTTAAAAATATAAAAGAAGGGTAAGTGTATAAACATATAATTAAAAAAATAAAAATTCCATCAAACTTAATTAACAAACTAAAAATTATTATTATTAGTCAATTACCGTTTTAAATAAATTATAATAGTAAATAGGTGACCAATTATTTTATGGAAACTTTATTTTATATTCAATATTTTGTATTAATTTGAACACCTTGCTAACACAACTTACTTTATACACTTAAACATTTATGCTTTCATATTGAAGCATAAATAATAAATTAATGTTACTATTTTAGCAGTAGGTATAGGTTAGATTATGAATAATTTTATACACTTTAATTTAATTATACGATCTAATTATAACATTACTACATTAGTGTTTCTTTTTTATTATTCAAAAGTAGTAAGTTAGATGTTTTAATACTGTAGACTTAAACTAATATAGTGACATCTCATTGTTTATTTGAACATCTGATTCACATGTTGTAATCATTAAATCTTCCAAACGATCTTGAGAAATAGTTGTACGTAGACGGTTTTTGAGAATTTTTAATTTTGAAACATGTTCTCTCGGGGCTCTTACTAGATACAGGCAATATACAAGCTATTTTTAAAGCTAAGAACACAAATGCTTCCTAATCCAGAACTTCAAATTGTATTGTATGTTTGTTATATATTATAAAAATACCTTAAAAACATCTTTTTGTAGTAAAAACGACGGTAACTTCTAAATTTTAGCAAAATTGAAATTAAGAAAAACAAAAAATTTAGATAATACACTGAATAATTTACTTACAATGTTTTTTTTTTTAACATATTAATGATGTGTGAACATTATTACCTATCTACTAAGAACAGAAAATAAAAAATAATAGATTTAAAATTCTTTTGATAAAATAAGATTGAATATCATTATTATTTGTATAAATATTATTTTGATAAAAATAAATATAATTTAAGTTATGTACATATTAATATACTAAAGTCAAAATTCAAAAATTCATCGAATAAATCTGAAGTCAAATTAACCAAATAATTATAGTATAATATTAATAAAGAACTCACAATAATAATGTTACATAATTAAGTATAAAAATAGAAATCGAGTAAAAAGGGAAAATAGTTTTTAATTTTTTGTTAATTTTTAACTAGTTTAAAAAATAATTGTTTATGTAATAAAATATATTAGAATATATAACCTACTACTTACATATTACAAATAGAGGCTATGATAATTATATAGATACAACTATTTATAATAATTAATGTTACTACAAATTACTATTTAATTTTTATATTTATATCTATGAATTAGGTATTCAATAAATCGAGTATTTACAAAGAAAAATAAGTACCTACATAGATTCTATAATATTTATTAACCATCAGACTATAAAAAATATTAATTTATAGACAAAATTAAACAATATTAATAAAAACAATACTCAAAAGTTTCATCATTTTCTTTTTTTTGAAAATATGTTCACAGGTTTATACAAATTACAATTACGCCTGTTAAATTATAACTTGATATTATATTATTATACACCCCAGTGCCAACAAACACCCACCCACCAATTTAGGTGGTTCATTTGAACCACCCTAAAGTACGTACTCGGCGCCACTGACTACAACATTCTAGTAGAGTCTGAAAAAAATTTGGTCCCACGACTCTGATCACATAAACTTTAAATACTAAACTACGGGTCTGAAATTTAGTTTATATAGATCTAAATAATCCAAAACATATATTGCTTCAAAACATAAAAATAAAATATCTTGTATTGTAATAGGTAGGTAACTATAAAAAAAAAAAAAAAATTAAAAAAAATCATACTTGAAATCTATGTATAATATTATACGTATATTGTAATAAATGTTCAAATGTTCAAATGTTTATTATAGTACATTATAAAAAATTAACTAAGGTTCAATAGAATACTTTATAACACGTGTTCAAATGTACATTTCACACCACATTTTTTGTTAATTCTCACAAGTCTCTTCAATTTCAAATTTTTTCTTAAATATCACAAATTATCTTCAAAATATAAATGTTTAATAGATTGGAAGACTTGATAAGTATTTAATCATTTATCTAAAAGAGACGTGCCGGGTCGCCACATTACTATATCGAGGGGCCATGGTGCAAGTGTCGTCCATAAATATCATACCATATATTATATTAGAAGTACAAACTTAATATTTCACTACAGTGAAAAAAAATATTACGAAATGTACTATACTAATATTTATATGATTGTTTAGTTACAAAACTCTGAATTAAGAGTTATGTTTGAGGATTTATTAATTTCTTAAAAAGAAATGCCTCAAAGTCGCCACAGTAGGTGAGGGGGACGTAGTTAAAGTGCCGTCCACAATAAAGTACCTGAAAAAAAAAAAAAAAAACGATTAATTCAAAATATAGAAGGTATTTATATCATGTGCTTTTATCAAGGAATGATTGTGTTAGTCACAGTCTTGTGTAAATGATATTGTCTTATGTTTTCCCAATCAAATTAAACAAAAATACTGAAAATTAATGAAATCACAAATATTAATAGAATAGAGAGACTGTGCGTGATTACAAATTGTCTTAAATTTACTTTTGCATAGAGGAAGGTGGGCTGGGCTTTATATCAGAGTATGGGGGACAGGGCTGGGATTTCATATTATGAATTGAAATATTTGTGGACACTGGACGACCAAAAGGACCATCCTCCATAGCATGTTTCAATTAGTCCAAAATAAAATTAATTGAATACGTTATAAAGTTGCTCCCGTGCTCGGACATTATCCTGGTATTTTTTAAAAAAAATATGAAGCTAAAAATGTTGTTTTAAAAAAACCTTTCATGTGCATGTGTTTTGTTCAAGTGTGTGTGGTGAGAGGATAGATCTGATAAGTCATTAATAGAGACTCGTTGGTCGATTTTATGCTGGGTATGGCTCCATCATAGATAATAAAGATATGGATAGGACATATATCAGCGGTCTTGGAGGGGAACAATTGAGGCCAAATAAAGTATACCAATATCAAGTATCAATATAAAGTAGCCTTAATTGCATTCCCCTCCGGGAACGCGGCCTCAAATAGGCGTGGATGGATATCTTATTAGGTGTCAACAAGGTTGTCAACAATCAAAGGTTCAACTTGATAATCAAACACTTAAGTTCGGCAACCTGCAAACTCAGGATCTTTTTATTCAAAGTGTCCTAATAAGTCATAAGGAGGTTAGTTAGGTAAACCTATGGTTGGTTGAAGCTATGGTGTGGATGGACGACTAGTGAGACAGGTCGTGAGCTTTGCGAAGATCTTTTTACTACTAACTATCAAGGTATTCGATATTGTAAACATAACAATGAAAGAAAATATTTAAATATATTAATTTGGTTCGGTAGGTCAGGATAGGACAGGAAATTAGACGTTAACTAATTATCATAGTTTTAACACGTTCTTAAAGACTGTCAGCTAGAGTGTACCAGTATAGTTTTTAAAAACTTAAATACAGCCAACATTAAATAATGATGTATTTACCACGACAAATTATAAAATATAAAAAAATATTATATTATTAGGATTTTATAATGTTTTCAATAATCATGAGTTTTTGTAAATAGAAAATGTATAAAATCAATAGTTTTAATTTAAAATATGGTTTTGTGTTTTGGTATCCTATTGTCCAAGAATTCTCGAGATTTCCTTCCCACATTTTTTTACTTCTTTTCCGCACATATTAACAAAGATTAAAACAGATATCTGACTATGTTTTTATTTGCATTTAGTTTTAAAGTTTTGTAATTTAATATTGACTGTAGACCCAGCAATTACAATATTATTTTAAATTAAACATTATTTTACATCCTTAATAAATTACATTCATTTTTATACATTTTCTAATACATATATTACGATGATACACCTTGATCATAATAACTGTTCGTATTATTATAATGTAAACAATACTAATTTATGGAATGTAGTTATTAGGTTACTGTTATTTAGCTTCCAGAGTATCTTTTGTTTAGTGTTATTTCACCCAGGTTTCACAACCAATTTTTTTTTCAATCCATTGAATTTTCTTATAGATTGATTGTATAAATATATTTCAACATTAACCGGTTATACCTAGGAGAACATAGAGTACCTGTGTACATACTACGTAATTTGAAAGAGTCTGTCTCACGTTCACCATTCAATTATTTTTTATATATTTGACTTTTTTTGATTTTTTTATTATATCTTAATTTAAAACATTTAAAAAACTGTTTAAGATTTTGGATATTTTAGTTTGAACTCTTTAATGTGTGGTTTTACTATTTAAATTTTTCTATAATTTTTTTGGTTTTCTAAAATGCATTTGCCATGCGGGCGGCCAACACCCCTTTCAATTTTTTTTTTTTTTAGTATGTGACTAGTTGAATTTTTGATAATCTGGTGCCCTATGAGTAATCTTTCTTAAATGAACTACCTATAATTATTCTGAATAGTTTTTTCTGTGTAAGAGTTTGTGTATTTTAGTTTGTTATGTGTATTCCTAATGTAAAATTTTTTCCAAAATTTTTTTTTTTGTTTTTTTTTAATATGCATATGCCTGCGGGCGCCAACACCCCCCTTCAATTTTTTTTTATTAATGTAACTAGTTTAATATTATATAAGAATTTGAATATCGATAATCTGGTGCCCTATGAATAATCCTTCTTAAATGAACTACGTATAATTATTCTGAATCGTTTTTTCTGTGTAAGAGTTTGGGTATTTTGGTTTGTAATGTGTATTCCTAACATAAAATTTTTTCCAAAATTTTTTTTTTTTGTTTTCTAAAATGCATTTGCCTGCGGGCGCCAACACCCTCTTTCAATTTTTTTTTTAGTATTGTGACTCTAGTTGAATTTTTGATAATCTGGTGCCCTATGAATAATCCTTCTTAAATGAACTACCTATAATTATTCTGAATAGTTTTTTATGTGTAAGAGTTTGGGTATTTTAATTTGTAATGTGTATTCCTAATGTAAAATTTTTTCCAAAATTTTTTTTTTTTTTTGGTTTTCAAATGCATTGCTGCGGGCGCCAACACCCTCTTTCAATTTTTTTTTTAGTATTGTGACTCTAGTTGAATTTTTGATAATCTGGTGCCCTATGAATAATCCTTCTTAAATGAACTACCTATAATTATTTGAATAGTTTTTATGTGTAAGAGTTTGGGTATTTATTGTAATGTGTATTCCTAATGTAATTTTTTCCAAAATTTTTTTTTTTTTGGTTTCTAAAATGCATTTGCTGCGGGCGCCAAACACCCCCCTTCAATTTTTGTTTAATAATGTAACTAGTGAATATTATGTAAGAATTTGAACATCGGTAATCTGGTGCCCTATGAGTAATCTTCTTAAATGAACTACCTATAATTATTCTGAATAGTTTTTCTGTGTAAGAGTTTGTGTATTTTAGTTTGTTAGGTGTATCCTAATGTAAAATTTTTTCCAAAATTTTTTTTTTTTGTTTTTTTATGCATATGCCTGCGGGCGCCAACACCCCCCTTCAATTTTTTTTTTATTAATGAACTAGTTAATATTATATAAGAATTTGAATATCGATAATCTGGTGCCCTATGAATTAATCTTCTTAAATGAACTACGTATAATTATTCTGAATCGGTTTTTTGTGTAAGAGTTTGGGTATTTGTGGTTGTAATGTGTATTCCTAACATAAAATTTTTTCCAAAATTTTTTTTTTTTTGGTTTTCTAAAATGCATTTGCCTGCGGGCGCCAACACCCTCTTCAATTTTTTTTAGTATTGTGACTCTAGTTGAATTTTGATAATCTGGTGCCCTATGAATAATCCTTCTTAAATGAACTACCTATAATATTCTGAATAGTTTTTTATGTGTAAGAGTTGGGTATTTAATTTGTAATGGGTATTCTAATGTAAAATTTTTCCAAAATTTTTTTTTTTTTGGTTTCTAAAATGCTTTGCCTGCGGGCGCCAACACCCCCCTTCAATTTTTTTTTTTATAAATGTTAACTAGTTTGAATATTATGTAAGAATTTGAATATCGGTAATTGGTGCCCTATGAGTAATCTTTCTTAAATGAACTACGTATAATTATTCTGAATCGTTTTTTGTGTGTAAGAGTTTGTGTATTTTGGTTTGTAATGTGTATTCCTACTATTTAATTTTTTCCAAATTTTTTTTTTTTTGGTTTTCTAAAATGCATTTGCCTGCGGGCGCCAATACCCTCTTTCAATTTTTTTTTTAGTATTGTGACTCTAGTTGAATTTTTGTGTAGACTTGATTATCGATAATCTGGTGCCCTATGAGTAATCTTTCTTAAATGAACTACCTATGATTATTTTGAATAGTTTTTTCATTTAAGATTATGGGACTATTAGTTTGAACTCTTTAAGGTGTGTTCCTACTATTTAATTTTTTCTAAATTTGTTTTTTGTTTTTCTAAAATGCATTTGCCTGCGTCGCCAACATCCTCTTTCAATTTTTTTTTTTAGTATTGTGACTTAGTTGAATTTTTTTGTAGACTTGATTATTGATAATCTGGGGCCTATGAATAATCTTCTTAAATGAACTACGTATAATTATTCTGAATCGTTTTTTCTGTGTAAGAGTTGGTGTATTTGGTTTGTAATTAGATTCCAACATAAAATTTTTTCCAAAATTTTTTTTTTTGTTTTTTAAAATGCATTTGCCTGCGGGCGCCAACACCCCCCTTCAATTTTTTTTTATTAATGTAACTAGTTTAATATTATATAAGAATTTGAATATCGATAATCTGGTGCCTAGAATAATCCTTCTTAAATGAACTACTATGATTATTTTGAATAGTTTTTTCATTTAAGATTATGGACTCTTAGTTTGAACTCTTTAAGGTGTGTTCCTACTATTTAATTTTTTCTAAATTTGTTTTTTGTTTTCTAAAATGCATTTGCCTGCGGGCGCTCACACCCCCCTTTCAATTTTTTTTTTTAGTAATGTGACTCTAGTTAAATTTCTTTGTAGACTTGAACATTGATATTCTGGTACCCTATGAATAATGCTTCTTTAATAAACTATATGTTTTGAATAGTTTTTCTGTTTAAAATTATTGAGAATTTTTGTTTGTACTTTGTCATGTGTATTCCTTATGTATAATTTTCTCCATATTTTTTTTTTGGTTTCTTAAATGCATTTGCCTGCGGGCGCGAACACTCCCTTTCAATTTTTTTTTTTAGTAATGTGACTCTAGTTGAATTTTTGTTTAGACTTGATTATTGATAATCTGGTGCCTTATGAATAATCCTTCTTAAATGAACTACCTATGATTATTTTGAATAGTTTTTTCATTTAAGATTATGGACATCTTAGTTTGAACTCTTTAATGTGTGTTGTCCTACTATTTAATTTTTTTAAATTTTTTTTTGTTTTCTAAAATGCATTGCCTGCGGGCGCCAACACCCCCTTTCATTATTTTTTTTTATTAATTTATACCTACTATTTAATTTTTCTTAATTTTTTTGTTTTCTAAAATGCATTTGCCTGAGGGCGCCCACACCCCCCTTTCAATTTTTTTTTTTTAGTAATGTGACTCTAGTTAAATTCTTGTAGACTTGAACATTGATATTCTGGTACCCTATGAATAATCCTTCTTAATAAACTATATGTTTTGAATAGTTTTTCTGTTTAAAATATTGCATGTTTGTTTGTACTTTGTCATGTGTATTCCTTAAGTATAATTTTCTCCATTTTTTTTTTTTGGTTTCTAAAATGCATTTGCCTGAGGGCGCCAACACCCCCTTTTAATTTTTATTTTTTAGTAGTGTCTTCCTACTATTTAATTTTTTCTAAATTTTTTTTTTGTTTTCTATAAAATGCATTTGCCTGCGGGCGCCAACACCCCCTTTCAATTTTTTTTTTTTAGGAGTGTGACCTTAGTTGAAATTTTGTGGAGACTTGTACATTGATAATCTGGTACCCTATGAATAATCCTTCAAAAATGAACTACGTATGATTATTTTTAATAGTTTTTTCATTAAAGATTATAATCATCTTAGTTTGAACTCTTTAATGTGTATTCCTTAATTATAATTTTCTACATATTTTTTTTTTGTTTTCTAAAATGCATTTGCCTACGGGCGCCAACACCCCCTTTCAATTTTTTTTTTTAGTAATGTGGCTTAGTTTAAATTTTTGTGTAGATTTGAACATTGATAATCTGGTCCCTATGAATAATCCTTCTTTAATAAACTTATGTTTTGAATAATTTTTCTGTTAAAATTATTGAGCATTGTTGTTTGTACTTTGTCATGTGTATTCCTTAAGTATAATTTTCTCCATTTTTTTTTTTTGGTTTCTAAAATGCATTTGCCTCTCGGCGCCAACACCCCCTTCATTTTTTTTTTTTACTAGTGTGTACCTACTATTAATTTTTCTAAATTTTTTTTTTGTTTTCTATAAAATGCATTTGCCTGCGGGCGCCAACACCCCCTTTCAATTTTTTTTTTTAGTTTTTTGACTCTTGTTCAATTTTTGTGTAGACTTGAACATTGATAATCTGGTACCCTATGAATAATCCTTCTTAAATGAACTACCTATAATTATTTTTAATAGTTTTTTCATTAAAGATTATAATCATCTTAGTTTGAACTCTTTAATGTGTATTCCTTAATTATAATTTTCTACATATTTTTTTTGGTTTCTAAAATGCATTTGCCTGCGGGCGCCAACCCCCTTTCAATTTTTTTTTTAGTATTGTGACTCTATTCAATTTTTGTGTAGACTTGAACATTGATAATCTAATATTCTATGAATAATCCTTCTTAAATAAATACCTATAATTATTTTGAATGGTTTTACATTTAAGATTATGGACATCTTGTTTGAACTCTTTAACGTGTGTTCCTACTATGTAATTTTTCTAATTTTTTTTTTGTTTTCTAAAATGTATTGGCCTGCAGGTGCCAACACCTCCCTTATAATTTTTTTTTATGATTTTGTATCTAGACGAATTATTAAACATGATAACCTGACTCATACGAATAATCCTTCTTTAATGAACTAATATATGGAAAGTTTTTTCCGTTTAAGATTATGGACATCTTAGTTTGAACTCTTTAATGTGTGTTCCTACTATTTAATTTTTTCTAAATTTTTTTTTTGTTTCTAAAATGCATTTGCCTGCGGGCGCCAACACTCCCTTTCAATTTTTTTTTATGATTTTGTATCTAGCCGAATTATTAAATATTGATAACCTTGACTCATACGAATAATCCTTCTTTAATAAACTAAATATTATAAAAAGTTTTTTCCGTTTAAGATTATGGACATCTTAGTTTGAACTCTTTAATGTGTGTTCCTACTATTTATTTTTTTCTTAATTTTTTTTTTGTTTTCTAAAATGCATTTGCCTGCGGGCGCCAACACCTCCCTTCTAACTTTTTTTATGATTTTGTCTTTAGCCGAATTATTAAACATTGATAACCTTGACTCATAGGAATAATCCTACTGTAAGGAACTAAATATTATGAATAGTTTTTTCCGTTTAAGATTACGGAAATCTTAGTTTGAGCTCTTTAATGTGTGTTCCCACTATTTAATTTTTTCTAATTTTTTTTTTTGTTTACTTAAATGCATTTGCCTGTGTGTGCCAACCCCCTCTTTCAATTTTTTTTTTTAGTAATGTGGTTCTAGTTGAATTTTTGTTTAGTCTTGAACATTGATAACCTGGTGCCCTATGAATAATCCTTCTTTTTAGTTTAGTATTTAACTTTTCTATTTAGTTTGAACAAATAACTGCTGCAAGTATAACAATAAATTACAACACATTAGTCATATTTTCTAAATTTTACAAGACAATTAAACTAACTATAAATACGATAAAAATGAAAAGTATGATTGTATAATTTATTTAGATTTTAAATACATTACATTTTTACTATAAAAATAAGTTTTTTTATAATGATAAATAAGTCATTCACAAATAATTTTATTCACAAACATGAATCAGAGTGCAACTGCAAGTATTTGGCGTTTGCTTAGTCTTCATTTAAAGAAGTTTGTCTTTTTTTGTTGATAAGTAAGTTCCATGAATGGGAACGGATTTGACGATCTGTTAATTAAATATTTAAATTAATCCTACTATGATCATATATGTAACATATTATAGGACATCCCATTTCTATTAACAGTCTTTCATCAACAAATTCATAAACATGGCCATCTTTTCACAGTTCGTGCCAATCAACCTAAATGGTAAAGCATTTTTAAAAAAATCTTGTTCAATAGTCACGGCTTCACAAATGATCTGTGTGATAACAGCTTGAGGGGGGGCTTTTGATCTAAATAAGAGAGACAGTTAAAATCGGTGTGTAAACCCTAAATAAACATTAAAATAATAAAATATGTTATATGCATTAAATATTATCCTTGAAAATGTTAACATACCTAATCTCTAGAAATCAGCTTGTGGCTAAAAGTTAAACCTGGCATTAATTCTCTTTTCCTCAACCATATTATTGAAGGAACAATTCCAGATAAAAACATATCTTTAACGACAGCAAATGCCACTAAACTTTCGCCAAAAGTTGCTTTACTATCAGTCATCCATTTAAGAGGCCAATCTGACATTTTTTTACACATGGCATGGTTTTAGAACATCGACAGAGTACAAAAGAAGTTGGTTACAAATTATGGAAAGTTAGTTACAATTGGTTACAAATGAGTTACAAAATATTGACATTGGTCCCGAGTCGATCGGACAAAGTCGGGGGGCTGACCCGATGATCCCCCATTATTAGAACATCTACAGAGTACAAAAGAAGTTGGTTACAAATTATGAAAAGTTAGTTACAATTGGTTACAAAATATTGACATTGTTCCCGAGTCGATCGGACAAAGTCGGGGGGCTGACTCGTGGGTTGGAGGGGGGGGTGGGGGGTGCTCATCAATAGAATATCGACAGAATCCAAAAGTAATTATTTACAAATTATGAAATTCAATTCCGTTGAATTCTTATCGATTTTATATGGCATTAAAATCTATATAATAATATATTCAAAACAATACCAATTGTATTAATTCTTTCATTTTATTAAAACATGTAAGGATATACAAATATAATATAATATCATGAATCATAATGAGTTAGTTACTATTTTGGAGCACTCCCCATTTTTGCTCTTGAATGTTTGTACTGTTTGAATTAAGATAACAGTGCAGAACTTTCAAAAGCTATTCCGACTAAAATAATGTCCAACAAAATTGAATAGTATTCGAACAATGTCCAACAAATAAGTGTATGATATGGTTGGCTATATTTCAGTTTGTTAGGAGGGCTACCCCTTCATGTGAAAATGGCCATAACTCTGGTACAACGAGGTTACAAATTTTAAAAATTCGGTTACAAATGGTGACAAATAAAGCTTAACGAGTTACAAATATTTTGGAAATGATTTAGTTGGTTTGGGGGGCTAGTCCCCCATTTTGAAATGGCCATAACTCTGGTACAACGAGGTTACAAATGGTTACAAATAAAGCTTAACGAGTTACAAATATTTTGGAATTGATTTAGTTGGTTGGGGGGGCTAGCCCCTCATTGAGAAACCAGTTGTAACTTTTGAACTACGAAGTTACAAATTTCAAAAAGTCGGTTACAAATAGTTACAAATTAAGCTTAATGAGTTACACATATTTTGGAGTTAATTTAGTTGACTGGGGGGGCTGCCCCCCCCCCCCCCCCCATTTGGAAATGGTCATAACTCTGATACAGTGAGGTTACAAATTTTAAAAAGTTGGTTACAAATAGTCACAAATTAAAAGGAAAATAATGAATTTAATTTCTATAGATTTAGTTAAAGTGGGGGGGCTGGCGTGAAGTTGGCCCCTCATTGAGAAACCAGTTGTAACTTTTGAACTACGAAGTTACAAATTTTGAAAAGTTGGTTACAAATAGTTACAAATTAAAAAAATTAGGTTACAAATATTTTGAAAGTTTTTTAGTAAAGTGGGGGGCTAACTTCACATACGTAAATTATTTTGAGTTGAGAATTTATAAAAATTTTTGAAACGAAGTTTTTTATGATACGATGCGGGACTAACCGGGAAAAAACGTTCCTGACGAAATACTTTAATTTATAATATTGAATATTATTATTATTAAAACAATTATTTTAGCCAGAACATCCAATTTTTATTCCATCATACTGATCGATCTAGTAATGCGTTAATACTTTTTAAAACATATTTGAATTTGTTATTATGTCTACTTGAGATTGGTTAGTCCACTTTTCCCAATTTCACACCCTCCCCCGACCTTTAAACATTTAGCTTGAATACTTTGAAATTTCGGAATTCTTAAACGTTGATTATTCGAGATTTATTTGGAATTAAAATCAGAAATCTTAAAATGTGGACTGAGAGATCGATCTCAAATAGACAGAATAACGAATTCAGATCAATTTTCTGAAATATTATCGCTCGGTAGGATGAAACAAAAAAAAAAGCGGAGTGGTAAGTTGTAGTGACGGTTGTGGATTGATTACCTATATTATAATATATCTTGCGTATATTGATAATATAATAATTATTGATAATATATCATTACACTACGTATTTTATGCATTTATAATTATTATAACTAATAAAATATATAAGTAATAAGTACATACAAATATATAAGTATTGAATTGTACCTACGTAGTATAGTTTTGTCACGCCTGCACCGAAAGTTTGGTTTACGACCGCGGTTGAAGCATTGGAAAGCGACCTTTTTTCGTCAAGCAGGCCCGTAAAGTGGGAATCCCCATTGTGACGGGCGAAAAAGTTGAAATTCCATGAACAACCATACACTGAAATCTATACCACGGTCCTTACAAAACATAAATTTTTGGTTACATCTTATATACATATTATAATCTCCTTGCATGACGCGTAAACATTTTTATTTCAGGAAATTGTTTTCCTAGAATAATCTAATTGTTGCATATATCCCTATATAGTGCTTTACCTTAACCGTGATTACCTACATAATTTTGTGCGTCGCGTTTGGTAATTGGTATAGACTAGGTAATATAAAATTGGTATAATGCGAGGATTTGAAACAGAGTAATAAAATCTGCATATTATGCATTTAAAATTATTGAAATTTATAAATTATAACAATTTTGGTGACTTTAACATAAATTTCAATTGATTTCAATTTAAGAAACGGGAAACTTTTAAAACTGTCCTTATGGACACATTCAATTTACATAATATGTTAAACAATCCAGCAGAATCTACAACGAGAGATGACACCATCGATGCAATATTTTCAAGATATTTGGAATAAATTACATCGCAGACTTACGTATCATGTTTCAATTATCACAGGCCTGTAATTTCGATTATTGAATATGATTAATATAACAGTAATAATAATAATTTTCATTTTCATTTATTTTTCACATTTACTTACTGATATTTACTTTTATTTTAAATGGTTCCATTAAAATGTATTTGTAATCTATAATATTTGTTGGAAAAGAAAGTTCGTTTCTACCGGCTGTCCCGTGACAGCAATCACTTTTTTCTTTTTAAATCTAAGATTTGAAAATGTAACACTAGTTTATTCATAAGTTTAGCTACTTTTATGAAAAAAAATGTCTACAAGCAAATAAAAAATTAAATTTTTATGAACATTTGAAGTTCATATTTTTACAAGATTGGATATTCACTTGTTTCTCATGTAACGGTTTTGTTGTTTTATTGCTATTCAAAAACGAATAATTGTAGATACATGACAATTTTACTGAATGTTCATATTTTCATTATCTATACATTATAAAATTTTGACTCTTTTTGAGCTGTTTACGGACATTGTCAGTTTTCAATTTTTTTAGTTTTTTTTTTTATAAATATTAATAAAATTTTATTTGTTGGGTAAAAAAGCATGAAAATTGAATGCAAGGCTCTTCATAAATTGTTACAATAGCACTTGAAAAACATTATAAATACATAGGTACTATTTTTTTTTATAAGCATTTAAAGTTCGAATTTTGATAAACTTTATCAAATTTAAAATTTAATAAATGTTCAACTTTTATAGCTAAGGATTGAAAATTGAAAACAAGGCTCCACGTAAATAGGTTATATATAAATTAAAATATAACAATTTCCATATTTACTTAATACTAAAATAATTTCGTTTTTAAACTTATCAGTTATACGTAATATAGACACATATTACTTAAGTACTGAATTTTTTTATTAAAAATATTATACATATATTTAACATAAGCAAATTCTATTTTGCTAACAAAAATCTAAGAAATTCTAAATATTTTAGGTAATCAGATTTGAACTGTACCTATGGCAAAAAAAAATTTGAGTTTAGGGAGTTTAGGTCTTAGAACCTGCTCAGGTTGGTTCTGCTAAACATAAATTTGATTTGGTGTGCACAATTGACCAACTAGTGCTAAAATATCGGGTCGGAGCCTGTAGTCATCACCAGCTGATATTACATGAAAAGTAACCAGTGAGGGCGTTGCCCCCACACCGCCATAAAAATATTCATTTGAAAATATAAAAATTATTTATTCAAGTTTAATTTTTCAGAATAATTATATACTGTCTGTACTATACGCATCCCGTGATTTGACTCTTATGAACATTTTTTTTTTTGATAAATGTAGATAGCTTTATAAGAAATCTTGAATAACATTTTAAAATCTTGGAACTCAAAAGAAAAATTACTAGGAATTTCTAACTCAAAATGAGTTGCACATTTTCGTGTTTTTTACGCCTTTTGTCAAAATTCGAACTTTAAATGCTTATAACAAAAAATGTGACTGGATTTTTAATATTTTTTCAAACGTCATTGTACCATTTTCATCGCTCTCTTCTTACCACATGGTGTAGATAAGATGGGACAAATTCTGTTTTTTTTACATATTTTTTTTTGATTTTAGCTATATTAGATTTTAGCGTATAGATCTCAAAACTAGACTAAAATCAACTCAAGACATAGACGACGTTGTTCACACCCTCACAACATCAATTCAACAAGCAGCTTGGTCCTCCTCCACTATTTCTAACCCACTTAATAAACCCACCTCTGATCTTCCACATTTTGTCAGAACTCTAATATCGGAAAAAAGAAAAGCACGCGCTGTTTGGCAAAAAACTAAATATCCCTCTGACAAACGACTATTTAATCACCTCACCAATAAACTCAAAAGAATCCTAGCTAAAATCAAATCCGATAACTTAACAAACCATCTCGAATCCCTTTCCACCACCGACAATTTTCTTTGGCAAAACACCAGAAAAATTCTCCGCTCTCAACCACCAGTACCCCCTCTGAGAAACCCTGACGGCACATGGCTTATCAGTGACTCAGAAAAAGCTAATGCTTTTCGTCATCACCTACACACAACGTTCCAGCCACATATTGACATCATACCCCGTAACAAAATAGTTGAAGTCGACCACTTCCTATCCAGTCCACTACCTATGACCCTTCCGCCAAAACATATCAGACCCAGTGAAGTCGAATTTATAATCAATAAATCTGCGCGTCATAAAACCCCAAGTTACGACCTCATTACATCAGAAGTTGCCTCCCAACTTCCCAGAAAAGCCATCTTATCACTCGCGCATATTTACAACTCCATGCTCAGACTCTCATACTTCCCTCTACTTTGGAAATTCTCGATCATAATTATGATACTCAAACCCGGGAAACCCGCTGACTCTCCCAGCTCATACAGACCAATACGCCTTCTACCTTTCTTCTCCAAAGTATTTGAAAAACTCACACTTAAACGGCTACTCCCAATCATTGACACAAACCTCCCAGACAATCAATTCGGATTTCGTAATAACCACTCCACCATACACCAGGTTCATCGTATAGTTGACAAAATTTCCTATTCTCTTGAAAAGAAACTAATCTGCACAGGCGCCTTCTTAGACGTAGCACAAGCGTTTGACAAGGTATGGCATCACGGCCTCCTCTTCAAATTAAAATCAATATTTCCACCCAGCTTCTACTTAATCTTCAAGTCCTATCTAGAAGACAGGCACTTCTCTGTACGATATGGCTCAGTTCTATCCGACATATCATCAATTAGAGCTGGAGTACCGCAAGGAGCTGTAGCGGCACCTCTTTTATTCAACCTGTACACATCAGACCAACCCACTACCAACTTCACCACCACCGGTGACTTCACCGATGATAAAGCCATCCTGGCTCTTCACCATGACCCTCTCGAGGCATCCAGCAGAATCCAAACCCACCTTGACATCCTCTCGACATGGTACAAAGAATGGGGGTTCAAACTCAATGAATCCAAATCCATCCACTGCACATTCACTCTCAGATAAATAAGCTGTCTCTCTATCACACTCAACAACCAACTTCTCCCGACCGCTCTAAATGTCCGTTACCTAGGCTTATGCCTAGATCGTCGACTCACGTGGGCTACCCACATACGTAACAAACGACTTGTACTAAATAATCGTCAAAGACAACTTCGCCTCCTCCTATCATCCAAACATCTCTCACTACACAATAAAATCCTCATGTACAAAGTACTCCTCAAACCTATCTTGACCTACGGAATACAACTCTGGGGTTCAGCCAAAGACTCCAATATAAACCGAATCCAAACATTTCAATCCAAATGCCTCAGGCTGATAACTAAAGCTCCTTTTTATGTTACAAATGATACCCTCCACAGGGACCTCCTCATTCCGACAGTAAAAAACGTCGCCAAAACCCTATATAAACACTTCCACCTTAAACTTTCAAATCACCGAAACCCTCTCATCCAAAACCTATCTTCCCGAACAATCCCGGGCGACCCTGGCCGACGTTTAAAGCGTAGCTGGTGCCGTGACCTACTAGTCGACTAGTCCACCATCCCGTTACGAAGTGCTATTAATGAATAGCTTCTTCTTCAAGCCAACCTTGATCAATGACCTATAATTGTTTCCCCTCCATTGTGCTTATTGTAATTATAATTTTATACAGATTGTACAAATAAAAAACAAATATGACAAAAAAAAAAAAGCTATATTTTAAAATATTTTAAAATAAACTTATTTAAAAATAAGGAACATTGACTTATAAATGGTAGAAATTCAGTATTTTTAACAGGGGCGAATATTATCATTGTTGTAAATTCTCATGTGTTTGTTTGAAATTATTTAGGGGTATGTTGTGCGTTACCTTATTTTACCCCGTCCGTCCGAGTATTCTTAAACTACTAATGTACATTTTCTAATAATAAATTATAAATTAAATAAAATACCTTATTAATACTAAGAAATATGACAAAGCAATAATTTTCAGAATTCCTTCAATAGGTTTAATGTTTACTTAACTACAGTTCATATTGCGTGCATGGTCACAATATATCTATCATAAATAATAAAATAACCATATACTTTGTTCACGGAATGAGGGAACTAACAATAAAAATACTGTTACTAACTCTTATATTTATATTTAAAAGGTTGGCAAGGTACTGCTCTGTTGTACACACACACAGGGTGTACCTAAAGGTATGAATGTAGAAACTATATCTTAAAACCAAATGTATGTATAGCTTATATACTTAAAAACTACTTAATTAAATTTTATGAAAATCTCAGAGTTTAGACCATCAGGGGCGTCCCTAGACAGTTTTCTAGTGGGGGGGAATCTCTTTTTTAAATCAATAATTACCCTATGCGTATTTTTTAATAGTTTGAGCCATGGATTAAGATATAATCATAGAACTATAATCAATGGACTGGAAATGACATGGTCGGCGGGGGTCGGGGGGTCGGCCACGAAAAGTCGTCACTTAGTTGATAAGAACATTGTTCTTGAAATTTTCAGCGCTACCGGTGGTTTTATTTGGCTACACAATTTGTATCTTAGTCCGTGCTAAATGCAAAGGCGCTGTGAACTCCAGGAACACATAGCGACCCCCCGCACTTTGCCTCTTGTACATACATTCGTGGCCGTGATAAGCTGCTCGTTTCCAGTCCATTATATCTTAATCCGTGGTTTGGGCGAACTTAAGTCAATTTTACTGACTTTAATTTTTTTTTAATACGACTACATTACGTTATCACACAGTTATGTATACACCGATAACCGATACCCGCATAGACTATGGCGATGCCACATAAATATTAATTATTATCTTTATCTAAACATGGTTATCCACAGATAATAATTATTATTTTTGTGGTGATTAGTTTTTCTACGGTAAATTAAAATGTTGATCAATTATTATTTTGTTGACAATGAGAGTAATTATTATATACATTAAAAATTGTTACGGGAGGGAGAAAGCCCCCCCCCTTGGGGACGCGCCTGATTTACATAAACATTTTATTTGTATTTTTTTTAATCGAAACTGTAGGTAAATGTTCATTGAATCCATCTCAATTACAATCAGTTTAGATTTATTAGAGCTATTTCGTTCATGTGGGCTATTCTGGTTTATTCGATTCAAAACAATACAAAATATGCTCAACATCGCCACATAATTTTAACTATGATTAAAAAAATAAATCATTTCTATGGGTTCAAATTACAAAAATTTAATTAAAATCTTATAATACATAATTCATTGGAATAAAATATTACATTTTTGAAGCTATTGATTTCAAGAAAAATTTATTCTAAGCATCTACCTACTAAGTATAGTAAGTAGAATATTTTTAAAATTAAATCGTCTAAATATTATATAAATAAAATATCGTTGAAAATGATATTATTATTGATAAATTGCATAAAAATAGAAATGTAAAATTTACGTAAATTTTTTTTTTGGTAATTTACCGACAAAAATGTACGTAAATTTGGTAAATGTTAATAATTTTGAAACGTTACCATAGGAAAACTCCCAGAAACTCTTCTCTGACGCATTTTCATGAACTTATAACAATGGTAACATTTATTTTTTTTATTTACTGGATAGTAGGGTGTTCAATTGACCACCCTGGTCGTTATTTTTAAATTTTTTAAATTTTATGACTGGGGTTCTAATATGTGTAAAAAATACTAAAAATTATATATAGTCGTATAGAACATTTAAAAATAATCAGAGAAGTTTAACCGGTGCCCCAAAGCCTTTAAAAGTTTAACATTACCTACTAATATTTTAAGGATAAACAAATTTTAATTTAATAGACAATTTATAATTGTTTCTACATTTTTAATTAATTTCAGTAAATATTTTATTTTGCATGGGTGTAATATAGTTATTTCGTCAGTGCTTTTGTTGGAATTTAAATATTTTGGTTAGGTACCAATAACATCAACAACAAAAAACAAAATAAAGTCAACTCTAGTCTTTTAGTTTTATTAATTACAGTTCACAATCTTTGTGTTAGTTATTTCTTTATATATATTAGTTAAAACTATAATTATTAATTTAATAACAAAAATGGATAAAGTATTTATATTTTATAACGTGGTTTGTTATCTAAATCTGTGATAAAATCAAATTTATATAAATTGCGATAATAATTGATCGGATCAGATATTTTTATGGTGTATTCCTTAGATCATATGATCTAAGGTGTATTCGTATGTTTAATGTTATGTAGTAGGCACGGCTATAGATAGTACTATCTTTAATCGTGGTAGTAGGTATACTACACTATAAGTGGTTGTGAACGTTTTACGTTTTATAATATAAACTACTTTATTATATTAATATGTTATGACTGATGAATATTGGCACCGTGAAGACGTTTAATTTTAGATGTTACATGCTACTTTTTTCGGTAAAAAAATATTTACCTGTAAAAAAATAATTGGTAAATTTACCTGTAATTTACCGATCTTACATCTATATATAAAAACAAAATAATAAAACATGTATGGATAGTTTAAGTTGACTTAAATGGAAAAATAAAAAATGTGGTCAGCAGTAATTTGATTTAGTAAATGTGAATCGGTTATGCGGTCACATAAAATTATAATGAATGTTATATTTTACTAAAACAAACAAATATTTATTTTTTGTGTAAACATTGAACTTAAAGTGCACTTTTACATCTATTATGTATATAATATATATCCTAAGTAAAGACGGTATAAAAAGAAAATTATGAATAATTAGTATCAGTGACCAATGACACGCAAACGATAAGTCATAGATACATATTTTGTGGATTTGTAGTTTCATTTATAAGTATGCATTTGATGAGAACAGTAAGTAAAAAATTATATTTTAAATTATGATTTTTAAATAAATGTCTTATATAATTTGTTTGACCAATTTTAGAAAATTGTATTTCAATTCTTTAGTAACTTACACAACGTATACAATTATTGAAATTTATTATATGTTTATGTAAGTTGAGACATTCAATATTTAATACTTATTATCTATTAAAATATTATATAAATGTATACAATTATTTTCAGATATATTGCATTTATAAGAATACCAAGATGAGCTCATTTGAAGTTCATGACGTGGCTATCAACATAGAACTTTATAAATTGTTACGTTTTTATCACGTATTTGATCCAAGTTACTCAAAGATTTTCGGTTTTCATTTTTATCGTTTTACTGGAATTTTAATAACCGTATTTATCCAATCATGCGTATTATTTGGACTGTTGGGTTGTTTTATGGAGATGGAAGATCAATTAGATTACATAGAATTATTTTTATTCATTTTTGTCAATGCAAGTAATTTTCTCTCTGTAATGAAAATATGCGTATTTATATATAAAGCAAATGACACTTGGGATTTATTTGAGGTAGCTCGCATACAATTTCTGAAAAGTGAACAATGCCGTAAATATAGAGTTGAAATTTTAGAAAAAGTTCGTAACAAATCAATAAAACTTACTAATTTTATTTTTGGATTTTCATTCGTGACATCTATTATATGGGTGACGTATCCTCTTGTTATAAATCTCATTATGATTGCGACTGATCAAATCAATAATCAGCGCTATCAAAATGTTTTCAACATGCGGTACCCTGTAACTATAAATACTTACAATCAATATTATTTTGTTTTTTACGCAATTGAAGTGATATTGGCATTTTTTATTTTATATAATTCGATACTAATAGATACTTTTTTAGTATCTTTTTGTTGGGTTATTATAGCTCAGTATGAAATACTTACGAAGGCATTTGGAAACATCGGATACGAGGACAAATTCCAAAACCGTAAGTTTGTATTAAACTTTTTCTACGTTCAGTATTTATCCTTTAATTATACGAAAACATATAGGTACCTATTTACAATAATAGGTACAACATAAATATTCTTTGAAAGTACCAAGCTAAAGCACTATAATATATTATGAGCTAAGAGAAAGTTACCAGTGGGTAGGCGCAAATGTTTTACAATACTAAATTGTATATTTGTTAGTGATAACTTTAGTACCTATAGTACTATTACTCGTGTGTATTCTACTTTGGTAGGATCTACCTACAATAACTCTAAAAGAAGTGCATTTCCCTAAAATATAGGTACTATTATTTACGAATTTAACTTTTCCATAATTTGTACGGTCAATTTAGAATTTTTTATCAAAAAATATCTAAGAACGAGGTTAGGAAAACGTTTTACCTGTACTTATATATTCCCAAAAATAGAAATTTTCCAAATTATAATTATATCATAATTTGTACTGATTTGTATCATACATTTTAGAATATGTATATAGCATTCATATAACATTCTTGGATGTTATTGGACATTCGTTGGAAACATGTTAAAAATGTATTCAATTTTGAAGTTTGTAATCCTAATTTTACAACCAGCACTAGTTACATAATATTATAAAAGGAAAAGCCTCAAAAGAAAACCAATATTATTCATATAGCATTGTTGGACCTTGGTTGAAAAACTTTGAAAGTATATGGTTCAAAAGTTCATAAATTAATCTACTAGTTAATTAACTATTAACTTATAGAGGTTCATCAGAAATTTTTTAAATTAGTCCAAATAATATTCATACATGTATATATTAACAAATTATGTCAGTACATTTTTCAATTTTTTCCTTTTTACATCTGCATCGCATTTTGTCCCTCCATACATCATATTTATAATTAAAACGCTGTATATTAAGAACATTCGATCTTAAAGTAGGTTCAACACATTTTTATGTATATAAATTATAAAATTAATATTTAAAATTGGTACATTTTATTGTAACCTGCTAGTAAATGAAAATTGATTTTGGAATTAGACATTGGACATTTTAGTACCTATAACTTATAAAATGGATGGTACAAACTACGGTATAGTTAAATTGAAACTATCTCAATTGTCCAACGTATACATAATATTAATTGCTACACCCACACACACACACACACACACACACACATATTTTGGTCGGTATAGGTGCATGATTTATATCGGTGACGTGGCGTGCGTATTAATATTATAATATGCGCTCTGCCCATCCAGAATAGTTTATTGAATTCTAAGAATATTTTGACTATTTTAAAATGTATTATACTATTACTCGATACTAGACAACTAGACTCTTTAACGGTCGTCATATTTATTTTAGATTCTGAGCAAAGCGATGAATGTATTGATTTTACAATGATGTGTGTTTTTTTTTATTTTTTTTTGTGTCTGTAATCACCTTTTAGGACAGTAAAAGTGCTTGGATTTTCTTCAACAGTAACTTTTCTGATAGGAAAGTGAATCTAGTTGGTAATTTGGGGGGGTCAAAAGTAAAATTTTCGCAGTAGTTTTCAAAAGCGACGTGCAAAACAAAATAAAAATTAAGGAAAAACGGGAATTTTTACGCAAAATATGTTTTTGAGAAAATCGATTTTGGTTTTTAGTGCAACTCAAAAACAAATGACCGTAGATACTTAAACATTTTACTGAATGTTTATATTAGGATTTTCTATATACGATAAAATTTTGAAAATAATTTGACTCTTTTTGAGCTGTTTACGGACATTGTCAGTTTTCAATTTTTTTAGTTTTTTTTCTATAAAAATCAATAAAATTTTATTTGTTGGGTAAAAAAGCGTGAAAATTTAATATAAGGCTCCTGATTTATCGTTCTAATAGCAGTTGAAAAATATTAAAAATACATGGGCACAATTTTTTTTATAAACATTTAAAGTTCAAATATTGACAAAATACGGAGAAATCACGAAAATTAGCAAATTATTTTGAGTGGAGAATTCATAAAAATTTTTCTTTTTAAATCTAAGATTTGAAAATGTAATACAAGATTCCTCATAGGTTTGTCTATCTTTCTCAAAAAAAAAATGTCTGCAAGAAAGTCAAATTAAATTTTTATCAGCGTTTGAAATTCATATTTTTACAACATTTGATATTCACTCGATTTCTCATGTAACGATGTACTTAGTTTGTTGTAATTAAAAACGTATGACTGTAGATACTTGAAAATTTCACTGAATATTTATATAAGCATTTTCTATACACGGTAATGTTTTGAAAATAATTTGACTCTTTTTGAGCTGTTTACGGACATTTTCAGTCCTGATATATTGTTCTGATAGCAGTTGAAAAGTATTTTTAATACATAGGCACAATTTTTTTTATAAGCGTTTAATGTTCATATTTTGACAAAATTTATCAAATTTATAATTTAATAATTATTTTGTAGTTAAAAATTTATAAAATGTTCAACTTTTATAGCTAAGGATTGAAAATTGAAAACAAGGTTCAACAAAATAGGTTATATATATTTTACTTTATTCACAATAATATCATCAAATATACTTGGTAATATCATAGGCTGTCTGACCGTTTTCAATCAGAACCGTTTTTCTTATACAATGATATTATATCATTGAATTAAAATTTTTCACCATCCATTACAGTGACCTACTTGTAACCTACTGTACAGCAGAGCGACATCCACTTAGCCACCTTTTTATTTTTTAGAGGATAAAGATTGTTCCATTAAAGCATATAATGATTTAAAGTCATTATTAAGTGAGCAAAGAAGACTTAATTTGTAAGTATTTATATTTGTTTTACAATTTATTGTTTTGTTTTTGTTCTTTATTGAATTGCAGTGTAATTTTTGTAATTATGAAGTAGATGCCTTGAGTTTAACAATATTATATTAATTATTTTAATATTCAATGTTATGTCACTATAAAATACTAATTATGTTCATTTATTTCATATCTACTGATACGTAACTACATAAATATGTGACTTTTGTTTACAGAAAATTAAAAATATATTAT
The DNA here is from genome assembly GCA_008086715.1 of Sitobion miscanthi. Taxonomy (NCBI): domain Eukaryota; kingdom Metazoa; phylum Arthropoda; class Insecta; order Hemiptera; family Aphididae; genus Sitobion; species Sitobion miscanthi. The sequence goes on along the minus strand of CM017797.1, from coordinate 77,907,698 downwards.
TCTATAGTATGGTATGTAGTTTTAACATATGTTGTACTGACTTCGTGCTCAATTATAACATTGACTTATTCTTTCATTATGGTAGTATTTTTTTTTTGACAAGTATTAACTCTAGAATTAAATATTCATTATAAATCTATTACTACGTTGCAATAATTCATAATATATTATTTTTTTTAACATTCAGACATGTTTGTTGACCACCAAATCGTTATCAGTTCTCAGCATAATTAAAATAATAGCACCGTTTACAATAGTTTCAGTTCAATTATTTTTACATTGCTATTTTTTTGGACTTATAAACATTAAGGTAATTTACTAAAATCAACACAAATATAAGAACAATAATGTATATCACTCCTTGCTTTTTTAAATATAGAAAGCATCTGTCAGCTACGGGATGTATTCTAGTAATTGGACATCGATGGATTTAAAATTTAAAAAGTCATTACTACTATCAATGCGGATGAATGATGCTGACAATTTAATGATTAAAGCTACACCAACAAAAATTGTCAATTTAGAACTGTTTGTTAGGGTAGGTAATCATTGACTGATTTTAGAGGTACCTATTATAAATAATTACCAAAATTAAAATATTAAAATAAAATAAAAATGTTATTACGATTTAATAGATAAACATTAAAAAAAAATGTATTTAATTATTATTAGAATTTAAATATAAAATATATTTATTTGAGATATGAACATAAAATGTGTAAAGGTGTTTAAAATAATACGATAATCATAGTGATTCGTATCATATTAGATCTATAGTATAAAAGTTGTAAGACACAATTCAATGGCATGGATTGCATAGGTACTAAATTTATATTTATATTTATACAGTAGGTAACACAAATCAGTGGTACTGTGGTAGACCGCATAGGTATTGGGAGACCACTGCTTTGACTAAATGTATTAAAACATATTTAAAATTATAAACAGTAATATTGTAAAATATTTTAATTTCAGGTAATGATCACAACTTACAACATTGTATCCGTAATGCTGAATACATTTAAATCGAAAATATGATTAACAAAAAAAAAAATAATAATAAAAACGAGCACTTTTGAAGTCTTAGAGCAATTTATTGTAGTCATTGTTGACTATATTACTATTTTTATTTACTTTTTCCTAATTGGAATTATTAAAGACTTCATTTTATACTCATTACTCACTATTCAACGCTAATAACAATTTATTCTTAGTTTGCAAGAAAACTTTCAAGTACCTACTTATAAACAATTATACCTACTAAATATTTTTTATTTATAGTTTACAGTCAATTGAATGTTATTTTTATGTTTAGAATAAATACGAATTTCTAATCTCACACATAGGTTAATTGTAATTTGTAGTATTGATAAGTATTTTATTAATTATTATAAATTAATATTTATGCATATACCTACTTATACAGGCAATTATATACTTTTAAATGTATGAATATAACATATAATTTTCACAATTAATTTTTTTTTTCTGTCAAATGATGTACACTCGTGTGTAGATTTTTACTCCAAATATGCATATAAACTTCATTCTATCATCACATATACTTATTGACTATTGTGATAAGCATACGGATCGTGTACTTATATCTTAATGTAAAATAAAAAAAAATGTTCATATTTATCTTATATATGACATGACAGTACCTAATAAATGATAAGTAGTAAGTTCTTATACGGGTGTAATTGTGTAAATATTATACAAATTGAGGGTCATAGATTTTTTGTACGACTATAATAATATTATCATAATCTATACTTTAATTTCGAATTTCGCTTCTAATTAGTACTTTTTTCCTATCAACTTATTTTTCAATTAGGTAACGGCATACCTAATCTAACAGCCAGTAAGGTTGTTATTTTTTGATATATAATATTATACTATAATGAATAATCATAATAACTATATGTCCTTATACACTATACAGTATCAATTATGTTGAGAGGTTTAATTGTTATTTGGATTAGATGTCTGTTTAGTATTTGGGGTTTTCTCTGCTATTTGATGGGTTGTGATATTTATGGTTGAATTTTCATTTGAGGTTTCTATATTCACCTGGCAAACGTGAGTCAATGTATATCGTCTCATTTTGGCTAGCCCTCTCGTTATTATTCTGTGTTTTCTCAGCGGTTTGGTGGGTTTAGGTATTTATGGCTGTGCGCTCATTTGAGGTTCATCATAGGAGCAAATATTTTGTAGCGTTTTCAATATGACTGCACCAGTGCGGTTAGTTGCACGTAGAGCGGACAAATGATAACACCTGAACAATTTTACAATGTCGTCAATCATTCGAAATTTGAACACCTAGTGCAGGCGTTGGGGTCGGATTTCTCATCCATGGTGTCGACTTTGTCGATGACAATAACCGCCGTTCCTGCAGTATCTATGGTATAACGACAAATATATAGTATATTGACTCCGCACTGGACATACCAGCCAAGGGCTTGGTGGATTGATTTTTTTATTTTGCCTTTAGATAGACTTATAAGCACGATTAAAAAGCGTAACGCGTATAAACGTGTACTCCAAAATTATTCGAGAGTCTAATTTGTGCATGCCATCCAACTTCAACACTCACATAAAATGTAAAAGCATAAGTAGTGCTAGAATATTTCAATGGCATATATTACATTTAAATATGTTCTCCGTTAGTCGTTACATCACATTAAGTAAATAAACAATTTATTCATTACAACTCATCATGAGGTATGGGTGTATGACATAATAATTTCATGCGTAGACATATGTATATTGTATACCTATAAATATATTATAATATACAATACTGAATAGTACAGTATATTATTATACCTACTCGATGGTAGTAGGTATGCCATATATCGTATAGGGATTATATTATAATAAGGTCATGGTGTATAATGTAAATATATATATTATATATACCTATATATTAATGTGTGTGTGTGTGCGCGCGCGCGCGAACACTGTGAACTGTACACTTGAATGTATATATTAGCATGAGGTGCAAAGGTCTCTTATAGCTACATTTGTAAACGTTGTACCTACCTATATATCATATATTGTGATATTGTATACCGTTGGCGCTAGTGCATTTTTGGTGAGCCAGTGGTGAAATTCGCATTCAAATAAGTCACGCGATCAACAAACGGTTTTTGCACGAGACTTAAGAAACCTTTCAAAGCCCATACATACGCCTCGATATACCTCCCGTAGTCCCGTATAGGTACTGCAAAAACAGTGGCGTCGCGGTGTTTACTAGCTGCTTATGAAATCACCCTATGAATACACAAGTATTCGGACGGTGTATGTGTTTGCTCTCGAGTTTGGCAAATCGTTATATTGTTATATATATATTATAAATATAACTATATAATAACGAGATAACCGTGCGAATGTGCGATTTATAATACAAATATTCGACAACGCGTGCAAACGAGTAAAGTAACAACGAATAATAATTGTTTTTGATTGTATTGCTTGCTGTGGTCCACTGCACAATATGAGACCGAGTGCTTCCTTATCATTAGTCGCGTAAGCAAATTTCATTATTTTTTTACAACGCTACAACTAGTGTCTAGTGTACTTACTTTATACTAGTCTCTAAATACTATAGTAGTAGTGCCACAGTCAGGAATTTAATATGATGCGGCCGATGGGGAGGGGAAGAGTTCTCCATTGTAGAAAAATTACTTACTTTAAAATTATATGCTAGTAGTTGTTAGTACTTACCTAGTTTTAAAAGTTTGTAAATTAAATACATTTATAAACTTTCCATGTTGTAAGGGTGGAGGAGTAAACCACCTAACATTCTCCCCGTTTCCACGGCCTGCCTAATAGTAGTATATTATAGTTTACAAGACAAATATGATATGATAATATATTATTGGATTATTGCGTTGAGTATAACATCAAAACTGTAAATCGTAGTAGATAAGTAGACATGCAGACGTCAGAGGTATGTTCACGTACATTGTATAGGACGGATCACCGCTTTTTAATTATATACAGTCGAGTCTCGATAACTCGAATGTCAAGGGAGATAAAAATTAATTAGATTTATGTATTTTTTGTGTTATATGACTCGAATTTTTTTAAAAATTTTCCTAGGGACAAAAAAATTCGAGTTATTGAGGTTTGAGTTATCGAGACTTGATTGTATATACGATTATATAGGTTTATAATATTATTACTATAAAATAGTTAGACGCTGGAAAACGGGTGGCCTACTCTATACATAATAGAAATTTTACATATAAAATATTAAACAGTAATTTTTTTTTCAGAATGTTTCATCTGGTGCGTTCAAAGGACTTTTACGAAATGGAAACTGAGTACAACAAAAACATGCTTCCAGGTTATTTTCCGTCGTAACATTTTTCCCAATCCACAACCTTGACCTAATTATAATATAGGTACTACACCTAAGCCGATCCGTTGAATTTACCATTCTCGTCAAATTTTTTACACATGCAAAAATAAAAATTTAAAAAATGTCTGTGATAACCAACCACACAATACATTTTCTTTGGACACATTTATGTGCCATGAGGTGGTATTTAAAACACACATTTTAAGTTTTATGCGTGATAATAGATAATCAAACAATTGATGCATTGTGTGGTTCTTGTGACCGGCATACATTTTATATTTTTTATTTGATGTATGTCAACTATTAGTACTTACCCCCGTAGCCAACTTGCCAATTCACCATACCTACTTAAGTTTAGCGTATGCACAGTCTACCTACCTACAACTTTTTTTTAAAAAACCACTTATTTTCCACTAAGTATTTTTTTCATAAATTTTAGTGGACAAACAAACTTCTTAAATTAAAAAATGGCTAACTAATAGCATTTTGAATGTTAAATAGTATTCAATGTGAAATGTCTAAAATTAATTTTATTAATTGGTTTTTTTTGACCTGAGTAAGACTGATCTCTAAAATCCCAATAATTTTCAAATTTTCTCCCACAGTTTTTATATGTAGTTTATAAATACAAATAAGCTAATATTATTTATTTATGTTTTAAAAGAATTTATTAGATAGTACCTAAAGAAAAAAAAAGAAATTTGAAAATTGTGGTCCTACTAAAAATTAGTTGTAAAGGTGTACAAGTTTACAACTATATAATTCTGATAATATTGAAAAGTTTTTAACTATTAAAAAGGTATTGAATAGTAAACCTAGCTCTTTCATTCACCCCAAAAATAGTCACTAGATAATTAAATATAATTTTACACGTGTACTGAATAGAAAATAGTATCTAATCAATCATTCATCAATAGTAAAACATCTAATACTCTACACAGCTATTTTTTTTAACTTAAGAAGTTAGTTCAACCACTAAAACTGAAGTCAAAGAAAATTCTTAAATTTATAGACAATTGACTGAGTATAAATATAATCTGATAATGCATACACTTCATTAGCTGAGATTCTATAGTATAAAACTGTCAGTCGATATTAGTATGTTACTCAAGTAATTATAATAATTTTACCATTAAAAATACTAGGTACTTAGGTTAAATTAATCCTGAATGTGTGTATAAAATATAATAATATAGGTTGGTACTTTAAAAGCTTCATATACCAACTAATAATACTGCGGTACACGTATACAGACAATTATATTAAATTAGAACAAAATAACCAACATTGTTATTTTTTGTTTAAATATCTAATTTAGTCCAAATTTGAACTTACAATATCTATAAAAAATATTTATATTTATATATTTTTGGTTACAACATGAAATGCTTATGAGAAATCTTGTTTTAAATTTTCAAGCTTTTTGACCCAGCAAAATAGTATAATGTATGGCAAGGGCGGTAAGTGAGCTATTTCTATACACCATAAAATTTTCAAATTACGAGTATTTTGACTTGTTTTGAGCTGTTTACGGGCATTTTCAGTTTTCAATATTTTTTAGTTTTTTTTCTATAAATCCCAATAAAATTCTATTTGTTGGGTAAAAAAGCATGAAAATGTTGTACAAGCTCCTGATATACTGTTACAATAGCAGTTGAAAAATATAAATAGATATGGGCACAAATTTTTTAAGCATTTAAAGTTTGAATTTTGACAAAATTTATCAAATTTAAAATTTAATTATTATTTTGTAGTTAAAAATTTATAAAATGTTCAACTTTTATAACTAAGGATTGAAAATTTAAAACAAGGTTCCACATAAATAGGTGATTAAATTACTTTATTTACAATTATATCATCGAATATATTTATTTATATATCATAGACTAACAGACCGTCTTCGCTCAGACTCGTTTTTCGTATACAATGATATTATACATTATTGAATTCAAATTTATCACCATCCATTACAGTAAGCCATTTGTAACCTACCTACTGTACAGTACTACAGTAGACTCTAAGCAGAGCGACACGCACTTGCCCGCCTTTTTTTTGCGTTATCAAATAATAAAATGGTTGCTGGTTTTTTAGCTTTCCCCTCCCCCCCCCCCCTCATTTCAAAATCCTGGCTAGCCACTTGTACAAACACTGCCCTTCAAAATACAAAAATCAGAATAATCATTCATATTATATACATATGGTTATTTATCAATATAATTAAATTCAAGTTGTCGTTAGAATTTGTATTAGTGTATTGTGTATAAATATTATAGAAATATTCCAATCAAATTATTTTATAGAAATATAGAGTCACCTGTAACTTATAGTTTGTAGTGTACTAGCGTAAGACGACTTATCATTGATGCTAATTTTTTATATACTATTAAATCTGTTAATAAATATTTAATTTTATAAATTGCATATTTTTTCATTCTCACTGGTTCTGCTTTATAAATACGTGCATATCATAATGTATAAATAATTAAATATTAGTTTTATTTTAATATTTAATACAACAAAACATTCCAAACATATTTTTCTCCCGAAATACAATACATAATAGTACTTAAATACTCATTACTTAATACATTTAAACTACAAATGACCATACAGTAAGTATACTTTACGTGCATCCTAGATTCTTAGCTATTTGTACATACCACACACTATATATTATACTATATAGATTATTCATATAAATGCAGAATGCAGATGCTATTCAAATTCAGACCTGTACTATTATACTACTTTCTATCTAATTTTCTATGCTCTGCGTGGATGCATAATAACGACCATGACCGCGCGACATCCTATTAATTATAATTTATAATATTATATAGTTTGACACCAACGTAATATTATATAACTTCGACACCTATTTGCATATAATTTTATATTTATATGTGACCATACATTTAAAATAGAAAAATATTCAAATAAATGTTACGAACACAGGTACCTAGTTTAAGTGTACAAAAAACGTTCAGTTATATACTTTTAATACCTATATATAGACATATAGTTTTTATTGCAATACTGTGCAGAATGACAATGTTAAGTCAGAAAACTATCTAAGCATCATATACATTGTTCTAGCTACCTGCACGACAATACACACATTTATAGATTAATATCTTTGTCAATTTATTTTCTCCTAATCCTATTTACCCACTAAATAAAAGATCTTTATATTATTATATTGTTGCTTTTCTTCTTGTAGGCAAAGACGTAGACGTATCTCTATCATTGCACATTAATCGAATATCTGGCGTAGACGAGAGCAAAGAGGTAAACATTTTACGAAATACAACAATATTACATATTATTTATTTTACACACAGTGATACTCCAATCTCAAGCATGCTCACTTTAATTATAATTTATGCATTTATTCAAGCTCTGATGTTTGGAATTGTTGTATTCAGTGGCATTCCCAGGGTTCAGGTTAGGGATTGTATCTCTCCCTCCTTCATTCTCCTATAAATCCCCTTATTTGAGTTTTTGGTATACCATCACAATTTATTTTAATCTATTATTAGTTATAATATCCCCCCTTATTGAAAATTTCTGGGCACGCCACTGGTTGTATTCAACTTATTTTCATGAGATTCAATTTTTTACGATATTTAATATAAGAGCACTGACTGCACTGTGGCTTGTGACTTTTTAATAAATGCATTTATAATTAAACCTGAGTACGCTAGTATGATATGTTTGGCAAACTGCCAGGTACCTAAAATATCAATTGTATATTATTGTGTCCGATTTAATGAAGATGATTATAGTTAGTATATTTCAGGAAATAGCACTGGACGTATTTTTGCACGTGTACTGGGAAGACCCCCGGATCTGGATTTTGGGAAACGCGAGCCAGGTGGAGCTGACCTGGGATAAGGACCCGAAATTCTGGATCCCTGACCTGTACATCAGGCAATTGAGAGAGATGAAGGTGCTTACGCTGTTCCAGGACTTGGCGTCGATACGATTGTACGATAACAGCACACTCCGGATTAGCATTGGGTAACGGACGCGAACGGTATACGAAATAGTAACCACCTAGTCTCTATATGCATATATAAATATATACGTGCGTTGTATTGTATTCTGCAGAGCGACCATAATAATCAAATGTGACATGGACTTCGTACTTTATCCGTTGGACGTACAGACTTGTGCTGTAGACTTCGGCAGCTGTAAACGCACTTTATCAATTATTTTGTTTTCTACTTAATTCGCGTATTTCCAGGGTTGTTGTATTACGCAATTTATTTGTCATTCGTAATTGTTTGAAACCACAGATCATAGGTGTTAATCGGGAGAGGGCTTTAGGGTGGGGGGGGGGCTAAGCCCCCAGATATCCCATTAGCTCTCCCCCCCCCAAAAAAAAAAAACCACTTCCAATTACTTTTTAATTGTTTATGGAATTGAAGCATACATCGTTATTAATAAGCAAAACCCCTGACATTTTAATGGATTTCCGCCTATGCAATAGATCCATATCGATAGATGAAAGTAAATAGGTAGCGGTCTTTATTTATATATATAAATATATAATGGATTATGGAACAACTGAAGTGTACTGTCATATTGTCTCGTCTGTCTTCCGTGCCTTTGTATGTACAAGTGTGTAATAGTGGGTGACAAAACTGATAGTAAAATAAATTAATATTTAAATTAATTTTATCATTGACGACTTTTTTTAGAAATTCTTTCATTAGGCCCGATTAAGGTGTACCTTCTATCTATACTTAACTATAATCTTAAATAAATTATATTTATATATCATTATTTTATATTTATATGAATTTATATTATATCAGTACTATAGTATTAAATACATTTTCATTGGTATCATTTTTATCGGATAATGTATAAACGATTGCTCTTTGATTTTTCATAATATTTAAAAAATAATTTTATTGTGATATCGGTAATAGTTTCTATTAATTGCCATCTTCAATTAAACGGACATTTTTAGACATAAGTACAATTTTTTAAATTATAATATTTATACTATACATAGTGTATGTGCACTGTATTATATTATTTGAACACTTTTTTTCCAAAATTAAAAAATACAGCAACCCTGTGCACTAACATAGTGTATTTTATAATATTATAACTGAATATTATACAAATAATAGAATATGCTTAAAAGACCCGAGTACACATATTTTGTTTTTGTCACCCTGCCGACACGTGCTGTTTTTGATACTATATAATATAATATAATGCACTTACAAAAATAAATTATTACCATATGTGTGTAATTTTTCTCCGTGTTTTTCTTTTTGGGTTTTCCGTTTAACCGCTGTTAGACAAATATACGCTGACGGACATGAAATTCCATTGGAGAGACGATCCGCTGATTTTCCCCAGTGACTTTGGAGATGGATTTCGATTGCCTCGTTACGTCGTATCGTTTGTCACTGATAAACGTTTGAATGTGATTTATTATGGCGATGGTAAGTCTAAACTTTCCTCACACACGTGCAAATATTTCCGCATAGTCACGCATAAGTATACCTGTATCCCATATGTTTAATGTATGCTTATATATGTATAAGAACTTAGTTTTTAAATATTAATAACTTGAAAATGTTGAAAATTCCCATTTAGAATAACTAACGATAATTATACATGTAAATATCGGCAATTCCCATTTAAATATTATATCCATTAAAATAATAAAATGTTTATGCATTGTGTTTTTAAACAGCTAATAAATTAACCAATTAGACAGGAACAGATCAAATTAATCTTCTGTACAAACTGCATATTCCAGTGATGCGGATATAAGTTTGATCTAGGGTCCAGTTTAGGGCTACAGGGTTATTCCAATATTTTATAAAGTTGTTATATTTGAAATTATATTGACCCTTGAAAAATTTAGAAAAGTTTAAAAAAAACATGACCTTAAATGAAGTGGTGGCAATGCCGAAAACATGCAATCAAAATATATTTAATGAACCGATTTTCTAAACTCTTTTTTAAATATACTGTATACATTAATATACATGTTATTATAAAAACAGTTATTAACTATGTATATTTATATTTACAAGCTTTATTTTTAAAAAACTTAAATAATTAAAAATATATTCACCTTAGTGGGTTGGTTTAATAGATAAAAACAATTTAACAGGATAACCAGACCTCTCATTTTGTAAGAAGAATAATAAAAAAACTGAATAAATATATTGTGTTAGTGACATTTAAAATATAATAACGTCTTTGTTATTTACATTCATATTTTTGAATCGAATATCAATTAACTTCAAACGTTCATAAATCATTATTATAGATTTCTGCTTAATTTTGTGAAATGTGATTTTAGTATCTTGTAATTCTTGTATATACTTGCAGTACACTTGGCTATTGGCTAAAATGTCAATTATGTCGTATATATATTATATTTCTGAGTAGGTAATCATTCCACGGCCCGGCTGGTGATCACACTCAGCCGTGAACTCAGAAGTCACCTGTTAGAGAGCTACTTGCCAAGCACACTATTCGTCATCATGTCTTGGGGCAGCTTCGTAGTAATGCCCGAAGTTGTGCCTGGCAGAATGGTTCTACTGGTCACAACACTTCTGTCACTGGTCACCATGTTCGATACCATAAGGTATATATAATATATTATAGCTATTTAATTTTTTTTTATTGTTAATCAGCTGCATTAAGTATACTAACATGTTTAGCAATAATTCTATGTGATATTATTGTGTTTTGTGCACAATGCTATAACATATTATGATTTATAATGATTGGATGAATTATATTTTAAAATTATTTTAATATATTACATTTACTGCTGAGTAAACCTACCTAACCAATTATCAGAACAAATTAGTCGAGCGCGTACAGTGGAAAACTATACTACTATACTACCCACATAATCTTTTGCTTGTGTCTCATTATGATCAAATATGGTTTGAAATTAGTTATGAAATATTTAAGTGAGTCATACCGCTAACTTTTTTATCGAAATCCTTTAAAAGTAGCACCCCGAGCATTCGTCCACTCAAGCCACTCCCTAAATACGGCTCTGAAAAAATCTTATTAATTTATTAACAATGTTATTAATTGAAATAGTTTATTATATCAGCGTCGTTGAAGGACGCTAGAACTACACCCCCAAGTAGGTATTACGGTCTTTATTTGAAGACTTATATAAAATATTTGGTTGCGTTTCGTTTTCTTTTGAATAATATAGAAGGACAACTTAATTTCTCTACTCTTTCTTTCTACACCTCTGACCTCTCCCTATCTAGCCATTCTTCTATAAAATGTAATACCTATACAATACTTATTTTGGAAAATATTTGAAATAGCATGATAAGTTCCAGAGTTTTCTAAAAATTATGTCGTGTTCTACGCAATAAAAAGGGTGTGTTATGAATTTAAAATTATTAAACCGACCCAGTTTCTGTTCGAATATTATACAAATTAAAACGGCCATATTTTAGCATAGAAAAAGTTGCAATAACATGCAATCTGCGTTGATTTAAAAAAAAAAATTCAATGTCTTAAACAAAATAATAATTACATTCCACATACATTATATTGTGCAGGTAGGTACATGAATTATCGCAATTAGTAATATTACCTATTGGTATTTAGTTTAGACACTGAAATACTGAATTCTCAATAATTTGCTATAAATTACAATTTAATAATTGAGTTACAAAATAATTCCAATTATTATAATAAGTTGAAATTAATAATGTAAAAAATTAAAGCTATCGCCGATACAAAAATCGAAAAAAACTAAACTACAAAATGTTTATATATAGATCCATAAAGTATCTACCATGATATTTTTAAAAATTGTATAGAATATGATATGGTAAATATTTGATGAAAATTTCAATTATCTATGAATATTCATTTTTGAATTATAACATAATAAAAACTAAATCGTTTTTGTCAAAAACTGGTATTACATATATATTTCTGCTTTTCCGTAATCTTTTTTAGTTTTTTCTCAATTATTTTGAAAAATAATGGGAATTTCACATTTAAACCTCTCCCCCCCCCCTCCCAAATAGGTAAAATTATCTACCAGAAACCACCATAAAGTTGAAGATTGTAGCATTTTTTACTTCTCTGAAGATGATGTTAGACACAAAACAAAATTTAAAAAAAAAAAACATGAAACAAATACATTCATCAGTCAGCTTAGAATTTAAAATAAATAGACCAAACTATAATATATATTGATTTCGATAACATTGTGATCTACATTTTTAGCATACGTGGTGCTTTTACCTACAAATGGAACAATGTAAAAAAGTTAGTTTCCTAAAAAAACTAAAAATTAAATATTGTTAAGTGTAAAAAGTTTGTAAATCATGTTCGTGCACGTAATCCCCGGATGTAATATAATATACAATTAGGCATAAACGTTAATTAAAATGTTTATTTCAACTGTTTTACCAATAGTTTTACCAACCAAAACGTACGTGTGATTATAGTAGATCGTAATTCGTAGATATATTGTGTAATTTAATATAATATGATATTATAACTATGTTATATTATATAGTTGTATAGGTACCTACTATTATTACATAATACTTAATAGTAGGTACTCTTTACGATATGTATACACAATTGTGGACAATAGTACTATAGTAGTTCTGAATTAGGTAAGTAAATAACTACATATTAAGGTGGTCAAATCTTCAAAAATATAGGTATGGTGGATACTTACCAATATGACAATAGTATTATATACCTAATATAATATTATGAAATCATAAAATATGACTATAACTATAATAATTGAAAAACATGATATTTTTTTAAATAATTTAGTATACACAATTTATTACAGTTACAGTATTAGAATAATTACAGCCACAGTTATGTGAGGCTCGATAAATTGATATGTTTAAAAATTTGGCATCATTCATTGGTGGTACTCCAGGATTTGTTTTTTTTATTTTTTTTATTTTAAATTAACATTTTTTGACTAAAATACTCATGAATTTATAACAGTAACAATAAAAATATTTTTTGTTTTTTTCTCGCTTGAATATAAGAAAAAAAAAATAAAAATATTTTCAAAATCATATAATAATATTTTTATTTTTACTCAAGTTCTTTACATTTCTCAGACTGATCATTTTTAGATTATTTTCGGGAACTAGTGGCAGCCGACGTTACTTGCTTTCAACCACGTTGCATGATTGATTGTAGCCACCACGTAGCGCCAAGCCACTCAAACTGTTTTTATATCTAAATATTTCGCAAATTTACCCTGCCACTTCCCCTCTGAAAATACGTTACTTTATGCAATCATTACTAGCCATCATTAGGTATGGTATTCCGATAGATTCCCCTCGAATATTACGAGGATATCTGTATGGATATTTTGTCATGCAGACTACGAATCTATCAAAATAGTATCTTAGACCTTAGACCTACCTATGGTCCTATGTAATATCGGTAAAGCACAAATCTGTACGTTTTACCTTTTTGGGAACACATTTCCGTACATTTTCGATCAAAACAGTAGATTGTCAAAATGACCCCAAAAACAACACGATTACGTATGATTTTTTGTGCAATATTGCCATTTATTATTGTCAATTAAATAAAGTTGATGAAAATTTGCTTAGGCGTAATTAGGTGGGAGCTTGAGTGGGGCATAGCCTACCCAAATATTTATCTAGCCTCCACATAAAAGATAAAGATACAAATCAAAAAGTAAGTCTTACTTTTTAATTTGTGTTTGTTACTATTATGCTTAATATCATCAATATCAACATTTTTTTTAATTTAAACGAAGCAATTTTTTGCAACAATCTATTTTTCTTATCACCAAATATCATAATTTCTAAAGAGTTGATAATATATTTTTTTTGTAACTAGCCAGTAATAAATCGTAAGATGTTGGTTTATCGGTCAATCAATCTGTTATATTATGATCTTAAATTCTTAAAACCAAAATTGTTTAAATCGCGTGGTCACGGCGGTTGCGTGTGACGTGTTCATGACATAAATAAATAAAACATAATATTTCAAAGTAGCACAGACGTAGAATAAACATAATTACTAGGTCATTTTTGTGTGATTTTCAAATTATTTTTCATATAGTACAAAAATATAAAGTACCTAATGATTTTTAGGGATAAAATATGGGATATTTCTGCAGCAAGGTTTTTCAAATCCTTGGTTAATAATATTTAATACAAAGAACACTAGGTATTTGACCTCAGTGTGAAAGGTAGGTCATAAAAACCAAAATAAATAGTTTATTGGAAAACATTAACTAAATATAAGCTTGAGCTGTTTTCACATACATAATAGGTATATAATTTAAAAATTTTATAAATAATTTGGAGCGTTGTACATTTTTAACACTAAATAAACGTATCAACCATTGAAAAAATTTCAAAGCAACCAGCACCCAATTTAAATTAATTTATAGTAAAATTCCATCGAAAAATGTATTTCCGCATCTAGATACTATATTAAAACAATGGTTACTAAGTTACTTAATTTCCTAGTGCATAAGCTGTGGTTCGTTATTATGTACTGTAGGTATTTTGAGACATAGTGGAAGACGATATTATTCCATAATATTTCATAGTCATACCACAACTGTAATCAGAAAAAACGAAAATTTTGAATTAAAAAAACATTATCTCGTCAATCGTTATAAATAAATTTAATGGGTACACTGGTAGCCTGTATAAGTATAGGAGATAAAACTCATTAGATATAATATTTATAATATTTCAACCTTCATGAAACGTGAATCGAGAAATAAGGTATGTTTTATAACATAAATATCTGAATAAAATATACTTTTTGCTTAGCACCTTAGGTATGCGTTTTAATTTTTCATGTAACGTTACCGATTCGTATTTCCTCCACAACTCCATCGTATATATGGGTATAATAACAATTATCGATTATCAACTATCAGTAAACCAAATATTTGATTTAAAATATAGTTCCCCCTCCCAAGACATATTATTATTATTCGACTAATTTTCGATAATTTTTAGTAACTACGCTTTTTATTTTTAGTTATAACTTATAGTCTATAGTAGCAGGCGTTGCACTAACATGCTTAGACACCCCACATTTTGGCGTCTCGTCGTGTTTGTTTAAAATCTTTGAAAAACGGTTTTCGAAAACATTTATTTATTTATTTATTTCTATATAAACGCTAATCGGCAATTTTATGATTACATTTAAAATTAATATATTAATATGTAGTAAATGTTTATAACACACAGTAAACCAAACATAATATGGAAAATAAAACTCAATATAAACATAATATAGTAACATAGTGTATAGTATAGTACAGCAAACTTATAACTAATACATTTATTAAATATTAAAATCAAAATTAGCATTATTTAGCTTACGCAGCATTTTATGTAAGGGATGATTGTGTCCATAGGATGTGTTGTGGGTCGGTACTAGAAAGAGGGAGTGATTTCTGGAGAATAAGGAAGGGATTCGAAGTCTTACGTTGGAGATCAGAGGAATCTATAGTGCCACCTAAGAGCGAAGTTATGAAGTGCTCATCGGCATCTTGTCGACGTGATGATAGCAGTGGTATTTCCAATATACTACGTATACGTATTGTCATAAGGAATTTACCTAGGCATCGGAAAGATCTAGCGATAATAATTAAAATGTATAGCATTTTTATTGATTTACTTGAACCCAGAACAACGAAAATCATTGAATGACTGTTGTTATAAAAACATCTACAAATGTAGTAGGTATAGGTGTTAATAATGATTGATTCCTATAAATATTTCAAGTTAAAAAAGACAAACACGGCGGACAATATATGCCTAGTATATAAAATATTGTCGGCAAGTCGTTTTACTATACGTTTTTACACCGCCACTGCGCAGGAACAACTCGCCGAGCGCTCTGGAACTGAAATGCATCGAAGTGTGGCTAATATCATGCACGCTGTTCGTGTTCCTGGCGCTGGTCGAGTACTTTATCGTGCTATTTGGCATGCGATATGATAAGCATTGGAGGCATAAGAAACGCGATCTAGATGGCAGTGGAGGCGCTCCAAGCAAACCACCATTGTTCGGGTCCAATAAAGTTCACGCAACATCCGGAAGCGATATGGCTGGAGACGACGATTCGGTAGGTGCAATTGCTGTAATAAACTACCCACCCTCGATACTGTATAACCTATCAGCTTACGAAAAAAATGTGAAAAAAAATTGCTCTCAGTATATGGGAGTAATATTTTTTATATATCCAGTCATCTAGAAGTATCTAAGATCCATACCGTGCAGGGTGAATTTATTTTTTAAATATTAATATTTATGTTATAATAAAATTTTTAATATCTACTATTTACTACAGTTTCGATTGAAAATACAATTTAAAATGATTTACATTTAGTGTCATGGATGACACTGTAAAATAAACTAACAGGGGAGAGACAATTTCCACTGTCTCCCTCCTCAAATAATCAAATACACCACTGTATCTATAATAATTAATAGGTATTATATTAATTATTGTATTTACGTGCTGTAGACAGAGTAAGAAATTGACCGTGTTCGAAAACTTTAGGTATATTGTTAAATTTATGATCTTAAAATTTAACACATCCATTACAATGACCCAGTGACCCACATGACACCTAATGTACAGCAGAGTGGTACTCACTCGCCCGCATTTTTTTTAATGCAAATATGCAATAAAAATAACAGCACACAATTTTTTACCGTCTATAAATCATCTATTTTCATTATTTGTTGATACCTATATAGTTAGTATACATTTTTCGTGTTACAATATTATAATGAACTATAAAATGTGGACCGTGAAGTAACGATGACAAGACCAAATAAAAAAAAATTTAAATAATTGTGTTCTACAATTCCTTTTTTGTTTTCACTGTGCTGCAGACTGAAAAATCTCAACTTCCTACATCACAGCGGCATATGGGGACGACGAACAGTGGACCAGTGGTGGTTGAATCCACCGGGAAGCTACGATTTCAGTTGATCACCAGACATGTCATACTATATTGCGGTTCGCCAAGGGGCACCCTAGACCAGGTGTCGTTGGCTCTGTTCCCGTTGTGCTTTGTTATTTTCTCTGTCATGTACTGGATATCGTACCTCAATGAGTCCAGGCGCAAAGCGTTGGCCTCCATTGTCTGAACGAATGCAAAAATAAAAATGATATGTGCGTATGATGATGATAATAATAACAGCTAATTAACAGGGGCGTCATTTTAGATGTTTCAGGGTATGCTTATGCATACCTAAAATTTATCAAGATTGTATTTTTGCCTGACTATAATTTTTCTGCATCAAGCAAAAATAAACTTTTAAAAAAAAAATGTTTAATGGTCTCAAGTATTGCCGATACTATGGGCTATGGATATGTGATATTATCATTAATGTACCTATTATTAAATTATTTAAATTAAATATAAAAATGTTTGGTTTATATGAAATATTTTATGTGTGATTGAGGATTTCAGTATTTATTTTAAGTACACTATTTATGTACTTATAATGCAGTTTACAACTCCTGGGCCCCTACACGAGTTCTTTCAGTGGGGCCCAGTATTTTGAAAAAATAAATAAAATGTTTTTATAGGTACAATAGTGTCTATAAATTTAATATTATTATAAAAATAATAAAAGTATTATAACTTAGTCGTAATATTAGGCATAGGTACCGTATACAATATTTATAATCTTATTAGATTATTGCATGAAAAATATAAAGATTCTAATTTTCGAAAGCATGAAATTGGCTTGATGAAAATTTGTTTGGCTTTTCTAGTTGTTAGCATACCTATTACCATTGATTATAGATACTATTTATAATCAATGCTATTACCTTTCAAAAAGTTTAAATGACGCCCCTGAATAATAATAATAATAATAATCTAACCTATAAGTGAAATCTTAAGTGAAATAGGTACTTATATTGTAAATAATTTAATAGATAAATGGAATATGTATACAAGTATGCAACACTATAATATTGTATTATATTTATATTTCCGTAACTGAACTATTTCTACAGATTACATCAATAATAATAAAATTATAATATATAGTATAAATTATATATTATATGTATATGATATATGAATGATTAATGCATATTATATAGGTACATAAAATATACAAATTAGTATTTACTAATAATAATAAGTTACATAAATAGCTACATTTTAATAAATGATTGTATTGTATTTTTGTGTTAATATGTGGTTAAAATTGTTTGTAATAACTAATACGCACCAGGGGCGGACTGGCCCAGGGTGCTATACACCAAGTAGCACCCCGGGCCCCCATTCGTATTTATGATCCAGGCCCCCGATTACCACAGTCGGGCCCTTTTTAATTTTACTCTTATCGTAATGTAGAATATAAAGATAAATTAAAATAGAAATCTACAATATTCTGTTGTTATTATATTTATAATATTACATCGTGTCTACGTAATTAAAAGAAATATAGATAAAATAACTGCATAAAAGTAAAAATTTCATTGAATGACAGTATCTATACTATATATCTATAATCTATATAGTCTATGGATAACCGTACATTAAAGATATTACCACTGCCGCTTATCTCTATGATTGTAATCATCAAGACTAGAATAAGAAGACCAAACTCCGCTTCTGATAACGGTTTATTTATAGTTTTGTTTTTGTATTTATGGTGATTTTATCTTAACTTATTATGTGTTAGCTATAAATGTTATAATTATATATTTATATTTATATTTATAAACATTTGTCATTTTTGTGATTACATGAATTGATGAATTAAATAAATATTATAATCGATCATTTTTCGTATTCGTATCTTTGAGCGTCTAGCTAGGGTCTAGGAGCACGTTCGACTTTATATTATTCTATAAGCACGAGTACCTATACAATTTTGAGTCTTGAAATTAAAACTGGTGAGTAAGAAATTATTTAATATTACTCTATTATATATTATAATAAAATGTATTATAATGCGTATTTCAGTATTTGTGTATTGTGTAAATATATTAAACAATTTTCATATTGGATACCGTCTAATAACATTTAATATTTTTCAATATTATATTATTAAATAAAAATTTGATTTAGTTTAAAGTATTGATAACTTAATAGGTATGAACGAAATGGTCCATAAAGGTTAATATTATTGATACATCATCAAAAATAACATGTAAATATTTTCTACTTCTTAAGACTTAAGCAAACATTTTTGACTAACATTTCATTGATATTTTGTCTTTGGATTAATTATTTACAAAATATAATCATTATTTGAGCCTTTGAGGTGAGCTAAGATTAAAATTGTTGTGAATTTTATTTTCTAAATTAATATGTCTTGTATTAAAAATTAATATTGTACCTAGTACCTTCCTATATTCATAAATTGATTATACATTTTAAAGTTGAAGTATTCTATTAGATATATTGGCTATGGCTATGTATACCAAATCAAAATAATGTTTACCATCTCATAACATTGCACATTTTTATTCAGAAGAATCCATTTTACTTTGTGTCTGTAATTTTTAATATTAGAGTCAAATGACTGAATCAGGTGTAAAGGTAGGAATATTACCAATGGCACCATGTTAACATATTTTTGAGTTTTTAATTTAAAAAAAAAACATAATTTAAGTTGTGAATCTTAAAATTTAAAAACATATTACAATGAAATGTCCTCTTAATTGTCAACTTACCCACAGGTGAGGTCATTGATTTTATTCAAATTGTACTAGAAGTTAGGTAGTTAATCAGAAAGCAAATGTCCAAATAGATTGAATATATTATATAGACTATTACACTATACCTTTAATATGGTTTATATACTTTGTAGTTAATAGTTTGTTATATACTTATATAAAGTACAAATTTATAAACATATTGTCTATAAAACGTACCTACTGGCCACTGACCTAGTGTACCTACATACTAATAATTATTACCAATTAATCCAAACAACTTTATTTGTCAGTTTGTTATGTAATATATTTAGTTATTTAACTAAAATTATACAGGTTCATACATAACCAAAATAAAATAAGTATTAATTTCAATTTTTGTAAAAACTGAATTCTTTATTAATATTATCAAAGTTTTAATTTGGTACAGAAATTAATAATTATTAATTATTATTTATTAGCTATAAATTATATATTATAAAGAAAACAAATTCATTATTAATTGGTTAACAACTTAAGGCAAACATAAGAATAGTAAGTTACCTATTTTTGCTTATAACTATCAACTTATATAATAGAAATAATAGGGTGGGTTTATATTTTTTTTTATATTTCATAAAGCAGAGCTATAGCAATGGATTTGCTACCTGTTGGTATATATAGATTATAGACACTTATTTTTTAAACAGTGCAAGTCAGTTAATTTAGAATAATTATAATAAATTATTGTTGTTAATATAAAACAATCTAATTAAACAAATGAAATGGAATTTTGATACATAATACAACAATTTAATGGAGTGATGTATTTGCCATTTACATTTTTAATAATTTTGTTGACTTAAACTATTTGATCGTTTTTTGAAACTTACTGATAACTGAATAACTGATATGTTATATGGATACTTAAATACACTACCATAGAACTATAAAAAAAAAACTAAAGATAATTTCATGAAATATTAAATCAAATTATTTTTTCTAAAATATGTGATCTACTATTATGATTACACTGGGTTTTCAAAAATATTTAAAACTTGTGAAAAAAAAACTGTTTTATATTGGCCATTATTATACTTAATTTAATTTAATTAACTTAATTTAACTTAACTTAATTTTATTTGCGGTTAGAATAGCCAAAACCTAATAACTAATATAATTTTTTTTGATTAGTTTTGTTTCAAATTTGATATGGAAGCCAAAAAAAAATCATCATACAAACATAATAGTGGTAGTACAAAAAGAAAAATGCGTGAAAAAATAGAGCTTGAAAAAGTAAAAAATAATCCTAAGCAGTGCAAACTGAATTTTAACCTAACAGTAAAAAAACCACACAATGTTTCTACTTCTCCAACTACTAACTTAATTACTTCCAAGTCATCTTCAAATTTGCTCCCATGTGCTGAAACTTCATCAAAATTATTACCACATGCTTCATTAGATTTCAATTTAAAAAGTAACTTAACTTCTAATACAGAGTCAAAAATATTAACAGCATCCACTACATCAGTTTCAATTTCAAACTCCTCTCCTTTAAATTCGCCTATGAAGAAATCTTCAACAAATAGTGTAACTCAGGATATATCTCCTGGAAAAATAACAAGTTCTACTGTAAACTCTACAAAATTAATTACTCCAGTAAATATGAATCTACTTTCTTCACCCACACAAGTCAGCATTTTAGATAGTAACCAAACAGAACCAAATAATGATAAAAATAGTTCATTATCGGCAGATAGTCTTTTTATAGCTCCATCAAATACTAATACTATTCAATATAAACTAGCATTTTTAAGAAATCATCCAATTCAACCATCCACTAATATGCATAAACTACCATTTGACGCATTTAGAGTATACAACAGACAATTTCACCATTTTAACCATGATAAAGCAGAAAAAGAAACAATAAAACGTCATTGGATATCATATAATTTAGATAGTCAGCATTTTTACTGTTGTATATGCATGGCATTTTCTACGGATCAATCAAGTGCATGGGTCAAAGGAGTATATTGTAGAAATAAAAATTTGTATGAAAAAATAAGTAAACATGAAAATTCAAATATACATGACATTTCAGTACAAACTTACATACAAGCATCATCCAAAACTGGTATTCGAGATTTATTAAATACCGAGCGGCGTACAAATGTAGCAAAAAATCGTGAAGTAGTCAAAAGAATAATTGACGTAATTTTATTTTTAGCAAAACAAAGTCTTGCTTTTCGAGGGAAGCGGAATGAAAGTGCGTTAAATTTTAACATGGAACACTTAAAAGATCTTGATATTGAAACAGGAATAAAAATTAATAGAGGAAATTTTATTGAACTTGTAAGACTATTATCAAAATACGACTCTGTTTTACAAAATCACCTGGAAAGTGCTGAGCAAAAAAGTCAAAAACAGAAATTAGAAAACAATTTTAAAACTGGAAGAGGAAGTCGTATAACATTTTTATCAAAAAATACAGTAAACAAATTACTCTTACTAATGAGTTTAAAAGTGAAAGAAACCATTTCGACTCAACTATCTTCAGTTAAACATTTTTCTCTGGAAATTGATTCTACTCAAGATGTAGCAGTGATAGATCAATTATGTATTTGTTTGAGGTATGTATTTAATGGTCAGGCTGAGGAACGTGTACTAGCATTGATACCACTAGAATCAGGAACAGGTGTTCACCAATTCACGAAAATAAAGGAAGTGTTAGTAAATAATAATATTGATATTCAACATTTAATAAGTGTTTCATTTGATGGAGCGGCTAATATGAGCGGCCACTACAATGGTGTCAGAGCATTTATTCAAGAAGAACTTCCACAAACAGTATATACCCATTGTCATGCACATGCTTTAAATTTGGTGATATCAGATGCTTCAAAATGCTGCATCCAAGTACAAGATCTATTTTCCCTTTTAAAACTTACTACTGCATTCATAAGCCGGTCATACAAAAGAACAAATTTATGGAAAGGTTTGTTATCTACTAAAATTGGATCAGAAAGACTTCGAAAATTGCAAAAAGTTGGAGATACCCGTTGGAATAGTAAAGATGCAGCTTTACAAGCAATATTCCATGGTTTGTATGAAGATCATAATAAAAGAGACCGATTTGCCATACTTATTGAAGTTTTACACACATTGGGTTATGATACTTCAACTGACAGTGATACTCGATCAGAAGCCCGGGATTTGCTAGTTAAATGGTGTTCTTTTGAGACTATTATGACAGTTTGGATATTCCTAAATATATTCTGTATTACGACGCCAATTTCCAAATATCTTCAGTCAAAAGGATTAAATTATTTGTCAGCTTGGAATCAAATTGTATCTTTTAAAAAAGAGTTGAAATATATATCAACAAATGAATATTTTCAGAAAATTTTTACTGAGGTTAAAAAGTTTATCGATATTATGGTTACAAAAACAAACCATTTAGAACACGTGGTGATTGAAGAAGATTTTAAGGTAAAAAGAAAAAAAAAGATTAAAATGATGCCAGGAGAAAAATCAAGGGACGAGAGATCAAATTTTGATAGTAAAGATAAATATCGTATAGAAGTTTTTCGAAATGTTATGGATACAATTTTGATGGCCATAGATTTAAGATATACCGAGAAAAAAAATCAAAATGTTTTAATAGGACTTTCTCTGCTTTGTCCAGGACCTACCTATTTTGAAAATATACATAATCGTGTGGAAACATTTGGAAAAAAATTAGAAGTTTTTGCATTAATGGCTAACGTTGAAGTTACTGAAGTTTTAGAAGAACTAATAGCTTTTGCTACATCGTACAAGACCATGATACCTCTTTGCAATTCAAATTACATTATGCCAGTAAAAGAAAAACAAGAATTAAGTGAATATGAATCTGGAGATGATGACTGCAACATGGTTCATGAAGGTAAATTTCAAAGTTTATTATAATAATTAACAAATAACAAAAATTTAATTTTTATGTTATATTTTTATTTCAGGTAATTGTAAAAATAATGGCTGGTGCATTCCATGCGCATTTTCTATCTTACACAAATATTATTACATGGGTTCATCGCCTTCAGCATTCAAGAACCTATATAAAATATATGTAGTTGCTATGACATTAGCATGCACACAAGTCAACTGCGAGAGGGCCTTCTCTAAATTAAAAATAATTAAAACCCGCTTAAGAGCAGCAATCAACCAAGAGCATCTTGAAGCGTTGATGTTGTTATCCATTGAAAGTGATCTCATTCCAAGTAGTGATGAAACTATTAATTTATTGGGTGAAAGTTCTAACGAATTAAGTAGATTACTTTTATTTTAAAGTATTTAATTTCAATAGGTATTTAAAATATTATTATATTTCTATTGTTAACTCATAGATTTAAATCTAGGAAATTATATAAAGATACTCGTATATAAGTTATACGTAAGCTATATTATATTTTTAATATTGTATGGTATATTTTAATTAATAAAGTATTTAAGTACATTTAAAATTGAACTACGTAAATTGTGAGTGTATGAACAGAAGACATTTGTTCTTATTCATAATATATTATATAGCTACCTACTTGTTATGTTGGCATTAAAACTTTATAATTTAAGAATAATTGAGTATTCAATAAAATACATGTGTTCCTTTGGGTGAGTTTAAATCAAAAAATCATATAAAAATGCATTTAGTCTAAGCTACCTACATAAAAAAAATGTTACTTTAAGTATCTATATTATGTTCTATGTCTGCATCATACTCCCAAATAAATAGTGATGTGAGTTTGTATTCTACAGTGGTATACAACTGTATTATACAAAACAAAAATAAAATACCATATTTTAATATCTCTACAAATAAATAACATGTTATTTTTAATTTTTTTTATATTTACTTATAAAACTAAGGACTCTTTCCTAATTTAGGTAGGTTTGAAAAAAAATAACGGGCCCCTAATTAATTTTGCACCCCAGGCCAAAAATAGCCAGTCCGCCCCTGATACGCACAACATATCAATCTATAACATTAAAAAAGCAAGTAGGTAGGTAATACACTACTTTATAGTTGCATATATGTGGAGTGGACATCGTCTTTGAGTAGGTAGGTCACTATTACAAAGGATTATACTGTATATTAAATAGGTAATACATTTTAATATTAAAAATTGATATAAATATTTATCTTCAGTTAATTTTTGAAATTTTGTTGCAAGTCTAAAGCGAATAGCGATAGATACTAAAAATGTTCACCAAATATTTATTTCATTAAAATAAAAAAGATTTTTTAGATAAAAAAAATGTTTTTTCAGCTATTTATAATGAACAAATTTCATTTTTGATTTTTTTTTAGTTATTTTCGTTAAAATATTTTTCACTCTATCAAAAAGCTTAAAAATGCACGATTTTATTTTTATAAGTATTAAAAGTTCAAATTACGAAAAATATTCACTTCGAATAAATACAATTTTTTATTTAAAATACCCATTAAATAACTTAATTGACTGCCCAGAATTATTAGAACGAGTAGATTTCAAAATTAACCCCATGCACTAAAAAGAGAATTTTATTTAAAAAATGTATGACCTTGATATGAATTTAACTCCCCTGTAAAGTTTTAATAATGTTAGGAAACAATATTAAACATGAAAATTTAATCTACTATCTAAACCTCATTTAAAAAGTTTTCGTCGAAAATGCAACTAAAAATCAGTCATGAAAAATTGTTCATCAACTTAACATTATATTTGTATTGTTTATTAATTATTTATGTAATTGTATGCATGTATTCTTTGTATTCATTATTCTTAAACATCATATTGATATTGTACCTAAATCTACTTATTAATTATTATTACATACGCTTTTATATATATTGTAACATAATTTAATTAAGAAACAATTGTACTTATTGTAACTGTAAAAATGAAACAGGAATTTATTTCCGTTAATAAAGTTATTACCTATTATTATTATTATTTCATTATCAATGGTTTTGACCGAGCAAAATTGTTTTCACCAATAATTATAAGAAAAATTAAAATCAGAAATTCAAAATGTTTTTTAATTATAGGTATACAATAAATAATAATTTGGTATTAGTTAATACCTTACCAAATTTAAATTCGATTGGCGAAAGGCGGGTTTCCATTAAACACAAACGTGTGTACGTGCATACAAATTCTTCGCTGTGATTGGTTGGTTAGGTTAAGTTACCACACAGTATTATTACCACACCCCTGGCTTAACATATCAGTGTCAAGTTTTTACACCATACCACGGATATTATTTTATTATATATTTATTTATAGAATTAGTATAACATTTAGACATTTTGATTTGTTGAAGTACATTGTGTAAATTGTTACCTATATTTGTATTATGTTATTGAGTCAGTGTAAAAATGTAATTACTTACTAACTTTTATTCTATTAAATCTTTACAAATGTTGTTCACCAGTCTCATTTTCAACACAATTTCATTATTAATATTACGTATTTTCATTTTATAATTATATTCATATAAAATCATGGTGAGTAAATCAATTAATATATTGAAAGAAGATTTTCAATTCCATGAGTAAAAATATTTTCTATATTTTTATATTGTTTTAATTTTCAAATACATTTTTTTGTACACCTAATATTGTTTTTTATTCTACACAATAACATAAATTAATAACTATTAATCATAGCCCATTAAAAAAGCTTCAGCATATGCAAGTTCAAAATCAACTGCTCTTCCTCTAATTCTTCTCCCGATAGGTTCTAAATCTGCATAACAACGATCAAATACTTTCTCAACTGCTTCTTTTGCTTGTTCATAGGTGACATCTCTAACAGCCAACACAGAAATAACGGCTTTATGTTTTACACAGTCCTAAGTAAAAGTAACAATAAATAAAATATATTAAAAAAATAATTTTAAATACAAGACCAATAAATATACAGATAGAATAATCTTGTCAATTAGCATTTTGTAATTGGTATTCTATTAAACTCATATAATATAATTTTTTTTTTTTATTAGTATTTAATTTTATATTTATGTACACAAATTAAAGTATAAAATTTTATAAACTAGCAGTCTGTATAATTACTTAACATGTATAATATGTTATACCAAACTAAAACCCTCAATAAAAAGAGAATACATTATATACATTTTGAAAATGGTTGAGTAATTTACTTTAATTTTTGAAAAAAAAAAAATTTAAGAACATATTGTTATATAGTATTTACAAATAATAAATGATACCTAAATGAAATTTGAAAGAAAACTTGAATATCTATGTATATTGTACTCATACTTTAGTTAATAATGTATATGAAAAATTTCATAAAAGCTATGATACCAGACGTTTTGCAATCGCTAATCGCACATATAAATTATCAAGATTGTACTATAGTGTAATGATTTTTAATTCTCACTTGGTGTTTTTTTCTAAAATTAAAAAATGATGAATGCCCTTCGAGAATAGATGATACAAGTCCACAATGAGTCAAATTTGCTGCTCTGATTTCTGTACAAGCTAAATGCTCAATATTCCGGAAGTCTAATTTACGTGTACAATTATCGAACATGTGTATGAGCTCATGTGTGAGAACTCCCTGTATGGTACCCTTTGATGTAGCTGTGTTTTGACATATAACAACCTGATTTACACACAAAAAAAAAATTGAATTAAATAAAAAATGGAATAATAATAATTATTATTTTATACTTGATTCATAATTGGATCATATCCCCCATGGACGCTCGTATCACATAGTTCACATGCAATATGACGAGATGGGTTGACATTGCTGAAAATAAAAAAATAATTTAATTATTAATATTAATACCAACAATAGTGCTTACAGTGTTACAACATTACTATACTCAAGTTAAGAACCATACTCGGTGGCAAACAAATTGTTGTCACCCTTACCTAACCAACCAGTTATACAATTTGTCGTGTAAGAACACCATGTCCCTGTGTAGTATGATTATTTTAACTTGAATAGAATATAATATTTTATTGCACTAGGACAAAAGGTAATAAAAAGGCCGCCATTTACTGTCATTAGTCATTACCTATCTTATTTTGTTATATTTTTACAGATATAAAACAGATAGATTTGTAATTAAATTACTCAGTTTACTTAACTTTAAAAAACATTTTTCAAATCTGGAAACATCCCTAGTTAATATGTACTATATAATTACTAATTTAACAAAATATTGAAATATTTAATACAATTTACAATATTACTATTTTCTACAATTACAAAACATATTAGTTAGGAACGAATTAAAAACCTAATACTTAAAAAGTAATTAATACATTTAATTTAATGAATATAGTACCTATAAAATATAATGTTTTTTAAACTAATTTTGTTTTTCTCAATTATAGATGAGAAAAATATAGAACAAGAATTTCTTAAATAATTTTTAATTTAAATAAGACCTATAGGTATTCTTTGCTGTTGCTACAACAACAAGAAGAGTTGAAAATACAAAAAATAAAAGCTTCTAATATTTTCAAATAACTTGTTGCAATATTGTTTTTTTAATTTAAAGGAAGCATTTCATGTAAACTTTTAAAATTTTTATTTTTATTATTTTTCTGACAATTTATAATTTTAAGTTATTATAGTTTGTACTTAAATCATAAAACTAAAATACCTATATAATAATGATAATTGCATGTTATCTGATTGATAGTTCAGAAAGTAATTTATTTTATAACTACATTGTATGAAGGCTTAGGCAGAAAACTTTAATTGTGAATAAATTCACATACCAACTTATATAATTGTATAGATCTCCTTTATTGTTATGTAAAATATGTGTTTTCAATGTTTCATGTTATGATGTTCATAGTGATTCTCTAAATGCATGTAAAAAAAACTTAAATAGTAATTTGCCATTAAAGTCAGCAGATAATTTATTGAGAATAAAAGTGTAAGCCAAGTAGATTTAAGATAGTAATTTAGTAAACTATTTCAAGTTTCAACACAATAATAACATTAAATTAGTTCAATCAAAAAGTTATTAATAGTATGACTAATTCAATCGTAATTTTGATTTAATAATTTATTAAAACTGTTTAATAAATAGATAAACTTAATTTAACTAATCTAAAATAGTCAATTATTTTATGACCATATTGGTGATAAACACAATAATATGAAGAACAACAAATTATTAAACAAGTCGAGTAGAATGCTTATGAGTTATGAGGTTTGTGTAATATAATGTTTAGATTTGCTTCTTTTATAATAATTTTTAAGTTATTAATCTAAAATATTTATTTAAAAAAAACATACAACCCAAATTTTAATTAAAACAACAAAAAAGGCCAATATTTACTGTGAAGTATATATTTATTAAATAGGTAGCGTGATTCATTATTAGGTATTATTGTCATAAGTGTGTTATTTTCATATTATATAATGTGCATTTGTGCACATGTCTGGCGAGTGGCGCAAATCCCCTGCCAAAATAATTTGGTGGTGAGTTTGTGTGTACCTATATGGCGGATCCCATAGGAACTGGAAAAGGTTATATAATTATATTGTAAATATAGGTAATATTATATAATTATTATTTATGAATTCATAACTCATAATGACTAATGAGGGGGGTGATAGCCGGTAAATTACCAAGTTTGCCACCTGCATAAATAAAACGATTTGTACCACTGTGTCTGGCATTGTCTTATAACACAGTTATATAATATAGATACTACTATGCTACATCACATTTTTTAATTACACCTCAATACTGACTTTAACAGGATTTTGACGAATTGTAAAATAAGTTGATCAAATTCATTATCTGACACCACCTAGCTCGCTCACGTTAAAGAACATTATTATCTTAAGATTTCACAACTCACCAGCCAGATCTGCGCAACGCACCCATCATGATCTTTACCAAAGGACCTGTTAAATATAAAATATTGATTCATAGTTATTTTTTTACAATGTTTAATACATTTAAATATATATAAAATACTGTTCTGTATATACTTTTGTTAATACAGTAAGCCACTTTTCTTTCGCACTTGACTCTTTCCAAGTTTTCATTTCCACGTCCTTGAAGCAAAATATTTTTTAAATTTGGTTTGTAGGTACCTCTTCTCTCGGGGAATAAATCAAATCCCCATCCATCATAGTTATCTGAAGACTGTGAGGTTGTTTGGTCTTTATTTTCTTTGCGCTCCGCCATAAGTGTTATCTAATGCACAACATTAGTTTTAGAGAAAATAATTTGTAATAACAAAATGTAGTCTATTTTACTATTTTATGTTGTATACCTACTTAGATAAAACTAGAACAGAATAGAAGGACTACGTACAAATTTTCTAATAAAACATACAATTATTGTTGACAACCATTAGTCTAAGTTAGTCACTAAAATATTATGTCTAAATACTACAATATAGGTAGTAAATTGTAGTTGATTTAAATTTTAACTTTTAAAACACATGTAATTCGTTGATTATTTTCTTATCACACCGATTGAATTGTATCTGATAAAAGTTATTATTTCAGTCTCATGATAACCATAATCTAAGACCGCGTACGCGAAGTATCACAGAATAATAATTATTATTATAATTAAAATAGTTAAATTTAATAAATTATTCAGTGCATGTCGGTACCATATTTTGTTATGCGAACTACGAGGTTATAGGTATAAGCACAGAATCATGGCTAAATAGGTACATAATATTTAGCCATGTACAGATCATAACAGAGAAGCGAAGCGACACTCGAAACAAAGAACAAACGCATATTGAGCAGGTCTATGTGACATTGTGGCCATGTCCTACGATCAGTATCGGCCAGCTGGTCGTGGACTTCTCCGTTTTTTTTTTTTAGGGTCTCGTAAGTTATGTATAATATACTTGGCGTAGTGTTCCCGGTCTATAAAGGGAGTAGGGACTCCGCAAAGTATTTATCAACCAATGCCATTCATTATGGGGCCCCTTAAAAAAACTGATACATAGGCCTTTGTTGTACCAGGCCGACACTGCCTAAAATTGATACACGTTGAACAAACTATGAAGTTTATATCATTTAGGGTCGGTATTTCAATATCTTATTAAGCTGAAGCTTAAGTATATCCTAGCTTTACATAGCTTTTGTTTACCTTAAGCAACGCTCAAGAGTATAGACGGTATAGTTTATCCTAAAATGTTAATTTTTTTTCTATCTTAGGTGCTGGCGTGAGAACTGTTTCTAGAAATGTACTCATTAAATGTTTTTTTTTCAAAAATTTAAATCTAAATTCAAAATTATTATCACTTTAGTTGGTATGATAACAATGATAACAATCAAATACTATCAAAAATTAAAAATCATTATTACAAATTAAATTTATGTCAATATAAAAATTAAATCTACGATCGGTTATTACAATTTATCATACACGATCACTGAACTCTAGGTGTGTTCACAACTGGTAAATAATTATCATTTGTACTGTGGCATTATGATTTTATTTCGGTTTGATGATCAAAACGTGCACATCCATCACATTTGTGCCGGTGTGTCCGATTTTTAGTAGATCACCACTACCGCAATCAAGTGACGAATAAAACCCGTAACTGTCGTTGTTGTCGACATACCGCGAAGGGTCTAGGCCTTGGGACAGCGCCACATCCTCGAGTGCTGGGTAACCGAAGGCCCCGCACGCATCGGTCGGACCATCGATGCCGTCTGTACCGCCGCTGAAGAACAGCACGTCGAACCGGTGCAGACCGTCGTCGCGACGTCTCGCCGCCCCCAAGGCCAAAGCCACCCTCAGCGACAGCTCTTGGTTCCTACCGCCCAGGCCGCCACCCCGGACCACGACCGTGGGCTCGCCGCCGCTCAGTATGCACAAACCGCGGCCTTCGGACGACGCTTCGACGACGCTGTTCGTCAGGCCCTCGACGTCCACGCCGCCACCGCCGACCACCGACGACGACGTCATCTTCAGTCGGTCTTTGCGTTTCCCGTCCGTTGCGCCGGCGTACAGGCCACATACGTACGCTACGAGATCTGAATAAAACGTCGCTACCAGAGCCACGTCGCCGTGGAGCGACGTCGTCACAAGTACGGCCTTAAAGTCTCGGCTGGCGTACTCGATGCCCGCCCGTAACGCTACGGCGTTGTTGCCGATCACATAATTGTGCACTCTGTCGAACCGTGCCGAGGTGCTGTTGAACGATTCGTTTCGCAAGAGCGCGTCGATGACGGTCTTGGGCATCTTATCACGCAGACCGAAGCGGTCGACGATCCCAATGGGCAGACAGTCGGGATCGTCGTTGGGCACGGTGGGTCCGCTGGCGATGGCGGACAACGGGTCGCCCACGACGTCAGACAGGATCAGCGAGATCACGGTACACTCCCGTCGGACCGACCCGATTAGTCTGCCGCCCTTGACCCGGGACAGCGCTTTCCTCACGGTGTTCAGCTGTTCGATGGATGCACCTCCCGACGACAACAGGTTGGTGGCGAGAATTTTGTCGTGGAGGGGCACGGTCGGCGAACACAACAGTGCAGAACCCCCGCCCGATATCAGTACGATCAGCAAATCGCGACTCCCCAGACGGGCTAGTGTACTTGTGATGTGATCGGTGTTTTCCACCGACTCCCGGTCAGGTATATTGTTTCTGGCTGCCTCCATGACGCGCACTCTGGAGTTCCGCAAGGAGGAGGGTCGTTGGGTCCCGAATGGGACGCTCACTACGGCCTCCTTGAGACGGCCGTTGAGTATATTCTCCACTTCTAGCGCCATGTTCAGCACCGCTTTACCGAAACCGACCACGTAAACGTCACCAGGCACGCTGTACGCCGAAGAATCGTTATTGACGAAAAGCTTTTTTGAATCGAATTTCAGTGCGTTTCTGACGATGTTTCTGGGCGACACCGATTTGACGCATTCTTCAAAAACCTTCACGACGTATTTCTTCATTTCCGCTAAACGATCGAACTCCGAACACATTACTTGCAAGTTTGCAACCTTGTGCAAAACGCGATCGAGATGTTGACGAATGCCTACAATATAAAATAATATTAGTCAAAAGTCAAATGACAATTTTGGATTATTATCGTATAGGTAAGACCGCGTCGATAGTAAATTTTCTGAGCCCGATCGCCTTGCATCGGGTACTCGTTTTCAACTGCGACAAGACCGTCCTTTGAGTACGTGCATGATGAGTGATGACATATTATTGTAACTCCGTCACAGCAATAATAAATAATAATTGAACTTCTCGTGATGAATATGATTAATCCGATTATCGCATATTCGCATAGAAATATAGTATTATAAATCGGACATATTATTTAAGACGTGCATTAATTCGATAACGGCGTAACGTCGTTATCAGAAACGTTCGTTGGACGCTGATATAGAATCCGTTCAAACCACTGCATACACCGCTATAGCCTATAATGCTATAAAAAGTCCGAAAATAATGTCGACGACAATTAATATCTTGGACAGTATTTCATCTGAAAAATATTTTGGCTAAATCATATTTTAGCAAACAAAATATAACAAATATTTTGCCTGAATTGTATTTTAGCTATCGTCTAAAATATATATCCAATAAATAATTTTTCAGCTAAAATTGGGATCGGACATGCGCTCTTGATACAGTAAAACGCTAAAATATTTTTTTTAAAGAAGAGAGACCACTTTTCTTGCTCACGATTTTCTCAATTCAAGCACTGCAACATATAAGACATTAGATCATAATAGTAGAGTTTAATGTAAATACTGAATTGATTGAAACGTTGGAAATGTTCTATAAATTTACTATTACATTAAAAAAAAAAGCAATTATAAATCACCAAAATGAAATAAACGATATTTAAAAAACAATTGATGACGTTAGAAAAAAATTTGGAATTTTTATAAACACGACTTGATCTACAATATTATTTTATCATTTATTTCACTAAATATATTTACAAAGTACAATGTTAAAAAAAATAAACAATTACAACTAACATATGTGTTCGTATTGTATTAATTAATTCTCAAAAATATACAACAGTATAAGGTTGCTTGAATAAAAATTAGGTACTACATATATTAGGATGGAATAATATAAGGGTTAAAAACATGATGATTAACAAAAAGATAGGTTAAAAACAATTATTAGCAAGTTGTAAAATTAGAAAAAAACAAATAATAATAATTAGAGAACGTAACGCTTAATGCAAAGTTAGTAAAGGTATGAGTATAAACTGCTTACAAAAATTAGAAAGCATATTATATTTAACAAAGTTAAAAATAAATTGATATTTTTTTAATTTTCAAGATTCTTGACTTACATAAACTGATTGATTAAAATAGCTCATCTTCAAAATATTTAAAAATTACAACAGTTTTATTGGTGGAAAATTACAAACATTTTGGATATAGAGATATGACATACAACCATTTTTAGTTATTTTAATTCTATACATATTTTATAGCTAATCTATAAACTATAATGATCACCTTTTTTTTTACAACAAAAATATATAATTTAATTGTTGAAAGAGGAATAGCAATAAAATTACATTTTTAAGTGTATTGTACAATTAATACTAGAAAAAACGAAATTCATTGCGTTTATCTAAATTAAATTGATAGGTTGTTACCGACCAAATTATTTTGTACATAAATGAAAACTCTTCACCCTCGAAAATCATAAGTTAAAAGAAGATGTAATAATAATAAATAATATATTTTTAATTTACATTTAACAGGTACATAACATATAAAATTATAATTAATTGCAATCAATAGTTTAGTATGTGATCTATGCTTTGCTTGTATAATTATATATAAATTTACTTACTTTTATTAACAAAACATAGTGAGTAAATAATAATTCAAGTAATATTAAGTGTATATATTAAGATTAATAGTTCTAAAAATTTTTTAATTGATACAACTAAGATATTTCAGTTTCTATCTAATTTCCCTATTAGTTCGTCACAAAGATTAGTTAGCTCAGCGTTTTCCACGTCTTTCCTATCTAAAGACTCTTGTAATGATCTGACTTTCACCTCTAAGCGTTTGTTCATTATCCTCATTTTTGAAGTTTCTGCCTCAAATGATTTCTCCTTATCATTTATTTCTTCAGTGGCTCTAAGAAAACAAATATTATTTAGACAATTTAGTAATTGAAAATGACAACAATTTCAAAAATGTTTAAATTATTACTTATTCATTTGTTCAGTGGCATGTTTTTTTAACCTCATATATTTGTCTTCATACTTTTTGAGAGATTCTTCAAATTCTTTAATACAGTTTTTATATTTTGTTTCGTTTTCTTTCATTGCCTCTATTACTTGCTTTGAAGAATTATATTTTCTACGAAAAAAATGTTAAAAAAAATATAATTTTGTGTCAAATGAAACAAATTGTACTCATTAAAGAAAATAATTTATGTCCTACCAAAATGCAACATACTTAAACCAGTATTGCATACTTATAAATTATTTTATGAATGGTTTTCCCAAATAATAATACAATTTTATACGTACAATAGGTTAATAATGCATCTTTTATCCTCAAACAATTTTTTAATTAAAAGCCATACAATAAAATACAAAACTTATTTAACTCTAAATATTATCTTTTTATAAACTTATAAGTATCTATTATAAAAAAAACAAGTCAAAATATCATCTTATTTTAATAATTTAGGGCTGGAATTTTATAACCTAAATCAAGGATCTCTAAACTTGGGGCCCAGATGCAGCCCACATCTGAATCACTGAACAAATTTTAACCAGCCCATCAAATTTTTTTTTGTTTTATTTGGTTTAATTTGTGGGAATTTTCTATTAATACCTTTCTCAAGTACCAATTACATTCACTTTCCTACCAGAAAAGATACTGAAGTTTAAAAGAAAAAAATTATTTAGACTATTTATCATGTATACACACAAAAAAAACCACACCAATACATTCATCCCTCCGCTTAGAACCAAATAATAATGATATTAAAAATGTATTTTTGTTTTTATTAGGTTTCAATTTATATATTATCTTCAGCTCCGTAATTTGAAATGATAATTAACTTACTAAACTAACAGTAGTACACATGTATGATATACAGTGTTATACTGTTGTAGATACATAATGTCCTTATGTATGATGGTTTTTACTTTTTTATTATAATGATAAACTTGATAAAAATCAAGCTCCAAAACTAAATTATAAGACTAATTATAGGGCTGACGGTATTTTTGGTATACCGCAAATACCGGTATTTCGATATACTGGTATTTTAAAATTATTTAGGTAAACGGTATACCGTAAAAAACCAAACTGTATCGGTATACCAAAACCGAAATGATTCAGTATACCTAAATATCAATATGGTACGGTATACCGAAATAATAAATAAAATCTAACTATTACCCATATTTTTTACTTTGATTGTTTTACATTATATACTTTATTATATACTATAATATATATTATTATATAATATTATAATCTATAATATAGCCATTGAAACTAGAAAACAGCACTAAAAACATTCATTCGGTTTTTTACAGTATATCGTTTACCAAAATAATTTTAAAATACCGGTATACCGAAAATACCATCAGCCTTAAACGTACCATATTGGTGTTTAGGTATACCGAAAACATTTCAGTTTTTTGGTATACCGAAACAGTTTGGTTTTTCGGTGTACCATTTTAAACAGGTATTGAAACCAATACGGTAATACTGAAAATTATTTTCAATACCATCAGCCCTAATAAGACATTGTTGCATAAAAATGCCAGCATTAAACCTAATAATAACTAATATTTTATTTTTAATTCATAGAAAATGCATATTTTTAATTTAATGAAAATGGCTGAAAGTTAAATTTGTAAAAAAAAGAAAAACCATATTTACATTAGATTAATCTGTATTGCCTACAACTTATTATCCACATACAGCTACATTTTAAAGAACCAGAAAAAGTATGACACTACATCAAAACCCTATAACTATTATTTGAGTAACTAACCCAAACCTTAATAATTAAACATGGATTAGCTTGTATTAGAATACAATTTTACATAATTTAGTTAGAAAGCAAATAAACCTTACTCGTGAACATCATTGAATGCCAATTCTGAATTTTGGAGGTGACGTTCCATTTTTGCTCTTTCTTCTTCAATATACGCAATTCGAGCTTCATATTCTTTATGAACATCTTCTTTTTTAGAGACCATATCAGAAATAGTTTTTTCATATTCTCCAATCACAGTACTAAACACACACATATATATATATATATAGATAAATTAATCAGATAAACAAACTTTATTCATTTGTTGTCGAAAAAAATTAATATATGTATTCAAATTATACGTACCTCAATTGATCTTTACTTTTAGTAACTGATATCAATGAGTTGGTCAAGTTTTTAATTTTTTCTTTGTCGGCAATACATTCGTTTTTTAGGTTCTTGATTTCGCATTCCAACTTTTCTATTTTTTCCTATGAACAAAGAAGTAATGGTAATTATATTAGGAACTAGCTGATCCCGTGCACTTTGTTACCCGGCAACCAATAATTATTATTATAATAGCTTCAAAACCCGTGGTAACCAAAGTACACACAGACAGACAAACATTTATTTTTGTATATATACAGTGTGTTCTGTCTTATATACCACTAAATATCTCAGCCCGATGGCACTAGATCTAAAAACGATTTGCTGTGATAGATAGGTGGTACCAAAGTGCACATTTCGGGAAAATTTTAAATTCTTAACTCCTTTGGTTCACGCATGCGCAATAGAACTTAAGTTTTTTTCAATAACAACTCTTATTTTTGATACCAGATATAGGTAGATAATTTTTTTCTAGCACATTTTGATCCATTGACCATTATCCTAAACCCAAAATTGATCAAGTTACAGTCTAACAGTTTTGAAAATTGAAAATAATTAAATTTTTCAAAAAGCATGGTACACTAAGTCTAGTATTGAGTGGATTTTTTTAATGAATAGGTATATGAAAAAATACATGAATACATGATACATACATACATAATAATGAAACAAAAAGTAAATTACTTTGCATTATTTATTTTTTATTTAAGTACATTTGTTTATGTAATAAAATTTTCAAAATTGCCCCCTGTTATTTTTCAAACATATTTCCAGTCGTTGAGTTACTTTTCTGTGCGTAGTTGCCAAAATTATTTTCAATTTTCAAAATTCTGTTAGACTATAACTTGGTTAATTTTGGGTTTAGGACTATAGTCAATGGATCAAAATGTACTAGAAAAAAATTATTTATCCATATCAGGTGTCAAAAATAAGCGTCGCTATTCAAAAAAACTTAAGTTGTATTGCGCATATCACTATCACAGCAAACCGTTTTTAAATCTAAGGCCATCGGTTGAGATATTTAGTGGTACATATAAGACAGGACACACTTTATATATAGACTGTAATAGGTGAATCTATAAATGGGGAGTTCTACAGAATATGCCTGGTTTGGTACTGTTGGTATGCTTATAGTTTTTTGTTGCTGCTCTTGTATGCGGACTACCGTCATGTTTCTGCTCTAGTATGCGGTCTACAGTATATGTAAGCCACATAATACCTATATTAGCACGTTAAAAAATTACTTAGTTTAAATTAATCAACAACCGATAAGTAACTAACAAACTTATTAAATACCTAAGTATTTGTTTTGAATTAGCAATTTATCTCTATACCTACTTTAAGCAACTTTATAGTGAGAAAATACTGTATACAATCAGCAATCTTACTTATTTATATTATATTATGTATAGGTATATTTAATTTTTTTTTCTGCTAGTATATGTGTTCTACATACATAATTGTAGACCGTATTTATAGTTGGCATACAAGAGCAGCACCAATTTTTTATAACACATAATATAACAAATAATATTGATGGAAGTAAATAATAAAATAACAATCTCAACTTTAATCATATTCTGTGGTTTAAAGCCAGGCATACACAACATTCAAAGAATGACAATCAGCAATGTATATATATGAACCGATAAAGATTGACAATCACGGTTGCTAGTATATGCTCGGCTTAATGTGAGAATAGGGTAAATTACTTTATTAATTTATAAA
The DNA here is from genome assembly GCA_008086715.1 of Sitobion miscanthi. NCBI lineage: Eukaryota > Metazoa > Arthropoda > Insecta > Hemiptera > Aphididae > Sitobion > Sitobion miscanthi. The sequence goes on along the minus strand of CM017797.1, from coordinate 77,868,531 downwards.
TAAAAATATTTAATTTAAATACTTGGTAACATTTTTCTCTATCATTAGTTTTGGAATTGGAACTGTTACTGATTTTCTCGTCTTTGGTAATAGACTGATTCATTTTGGTATCTGAAATCTGAAAATTTAAAATATTTATAAAAATTATAATTATTGATTTACTGTCACTTTGAGGAATAAAAATATTATTTATTTTAAATACAGTTACGTACATTCAGAGATTTGTTAGAACCACTAGATTGTGGAGAACTAGTCAATACTGTTTTATCTGCGGCTAGTATATTTTCAAATGCTTCTTTCCTAAGTGATAAAAATATAAACGCATATTAATGAATGTCAGATTATCTATAATTTGTATTAAAATGTATTAAGTTGTTTTTATTTAAAATAAGATTTAGAACAACAGTCAATAATATATTTTAGTTTTCGATTATACACAATAGTAGTAACAATTCAAGATAATAGACATGATTTGGTGACAAATTAAAAATGCATAAATATTTATTTATTTATTTTATAATTCAACGGGTCTAGCCAATTTTACAATTTTGAATGTGGTATAAATGACCAATAATGCATAGAATAAGTACAATTAGAGAATATAATAATTATTATGTAGAACACTAAGTGATATTGAAAAGTATATAAATATATAAGTACACAAATAATAAATATATAAAAACATAAAGAAGACATTGATTGACAAAAACTAATATTAAATTGTAATGTTTCTTTTAAAAATATAATTGACTTAAATCTTAAAGTATCACGAGTAGTGCTTAAAAAAATCTAAGGCGGTGGAGACTAAATTAGCAAGTTTCAGAGCTCTAACAAAGAATGAGTCATTACTTGATTTGGACTTGAAGAATGGAATGGCAAAGAGATTATGAATTCTCGAGTAGTATGAGGGAAATTGACCTGAGTTAAACCTGGGCTTACAATATTATAGTTTAACAAGTCGTATACGAACATATCAAATAACAGACGTCTTAGCTGGAGGGAATCTATGTTAACTAAATGTTTTACTGGCATAATAGAGTCTTTAGAAATGGGTAAGTCTTTCATATGGGAAATTCTTTTTAAAAAATTTAATTGGATATTATCTAGATCATGAATATGAGTGGTTAACGATCGACTATAAATTAGTGATGCATATTCACGAACAGATCGCACAAGGGAACAATAAATTGTTATTATTGTAGTAGGATTATTAAATTGTTGAGTGTTCCTATTTATGAAGCCTAACATTTTATAAGCTTTGCTGAGCATATTCATGATTTAGTTAAGGATAAATCTGAGCTAAAGTGAACAATACCAAGATCTTTTATTGAATAAGCTCTATTTAAGACTATATTATCCAATGAGTAATTGTAAAAATAGAATTTTTACGAGTAAAAGAGATAATCTAACATTTTTCTATGTTCAAAGGTAAAAAATTATTTTTCTACCTATTATTTTTTAAATATGCTAAAAATAAAGTACTAATGTTCTGTTTTTTTTGTATATAGAATACGAATATTTTTAAATGAACAATTTTGTACATCCTTAAATAAGATAATTAAACTATAATAAATATAACATCAAGACATGTTTACTTACCGAGCATTGGACTCCTCGTTAGATTTTTTCACAATAGGGTCAAACGCTACATATAAAGATTTTCTGGAAATAGTTAACCTTCTAATATCTTCTTCATTTAATGATCTCACGGATTCAAGAGCTTCTAGATTATCAAAATTATACCCAGCAGATGAATTGAAACCTATCAACCAAAAAGAAAATTAATAACTACAATAGACATTACTAGAATGATATTATACAATATCTATCTAATCATAATTATTTATTATTATTTTTATACGAATTCGTACATTATTTTGTCAAAACAATAATTAAATCTTGATTTCCTTAAATAGTTGTATTTAAATAGTTTAAATTGGTCAACTAAATCTAATCGGTATAATTTTGATAATTACACCGACTCAGGTACTAAATTAACCAATTTACCTACAAATATTGAATCTTGAAAATTCGAAAAAATATGGTCTTTAATTGTATTTAAAAATGTTTAAAATCAGAATTTGGGTATATGCAAAATTTAAGCATAAAAATATGGTGAGCATGCTTAAAATATCATCCTGTATGTCAACATAAATACAACATTAATTTTAATTTTAACAATAGTAAATACAATTACCTTCAGCTATTACAGGTCCTGCTTCACTAGAATTTTTGATTTCACTTTCAAAAATATTTGACTGAAAAATAAAATAATAATTAATTTGATTATAATATGAAGATTTATAGAAGATTAACATTTCAAAGTGTAATAACTTTTAGCCTTAAAGTGTATGCAATAATTAAAATTGGATATTACAGTTTATTATTGCAATAATTTATAAATAGATTTGGCATTTATTGTATGTTGTATAGAAGTTAAATAACAATTTTGATAAGTTATGTGGAATATATTTTAGCAATATAATTATATTTCTTTTAACAGATTTAATGATTCCTACAAATTTAATGCATTTTAGATATTGCACTTTGTCTATAATTACTTGTTCTTGTTAATATTTTATAGTTTATACTTATCATACCTGGAATATTTTTTCTGATCCTATACCATCCATTAGCGAAATATTTAGTTTCTGTACTGAATTGTTCAAGTCTGGATTTAATTGATGTGATATTTCTTCTGATGATTTGTTTGAGAAAGAATGTAGAGTTATATTATGCGAAGAGTCTTCAAAATCAGAGCTAACCAAATCCAAATTCACTGATGTTAAATTTTCATGTATTGATTCGATATTACTGCCTGAGTCATTAATGTCCTCGTTGCATATAGTTGAAGAAAAATCTAAACTATCCAACTGTTGGTTTTCAACAGAATCTGTAACAAATGACCTGTAAATAGAACTGTCATTTGAAGTTACAGGCCTACCGCTATCTGAATCAGCTGAATCTGGACGTTCTTTTAGATCAAAATCGTCTTCAATCACTGTACTATCAGGTCTGATTTTTGACACATGTGGAGTAGCTAAAGCTAGACGTTCTAATTTGTTTGTGAGCTGAGAAACGTTAAAACCACCCAATGACACATCACCTAAATATTCCTCATGACTACTGAAAATATTGTCTGAAGAACCTATAATATTATATTTGCATAAATATTTGTTAGTTATAGAGCAATAAAAATAAAAATTTTAACCATTTTTTATGACTGTCTTGTCTTGAAATGAACTGTTTGATGATTCTGTTCCATTTGGAAGATTAGGCTGTAATAAATGAATACAATTATTATTATGCCATATATATACTTAATAACATAGCACAACTACAACACATATCACAAATTATTACATTTTATTACAATCTTATGAAAGTTGCTAAAAAGAAAGGATACTATATTTCAAACAAAAATTGAAATATAAGTATCATATTTATTACTCAAAATTTAGTTGTAGCCATACAATGTTTTGTTTATACTTTTTAGTGATTTTATTGTATAATAATACATATACAACTTAAATACTAATAGTAGCGTTCAGTAAATATGTAAAATTTGGTTAAATTGCATCTTAATTTGTAAATGTATAATCAATGCATTTTTAATAGAATAATGACATTCTCTATATGAGATCATGAAGAAAAAAAGGTGTATCCGCCTACATGATCAAGTTGGACAGGTATGGAATATTTTTGCCACATCATTACTACCTATATGCGCTCATAGGGTAACATCTAACCATACATAAAATACTATATTTATCTTAATCACATAAAGTATATGTGTAGATGACAATATAATATGATTATAGTGTAAACAATAAACTGTATGGGAAACATACTATGTAGATAATTAACACTAGTACAGATGAAAGTTTTGTCAACGAATTGCAAAGTCTGACCCGACACCATTTCGAGTACAATGTAAACATAATATTATTATAATTAAAAGGTGCTACATATATATATATATATATTTCTTTATAAGCTTTGCAATATTACAGCCGTAATACAATTTCTCCTTAACCTTACCTTTTGACACCGGAGTTGACATAATCCTAGCCCTATTTGGCGTTGCAGCATTTAACAAAAACAACATATAATGGCAACAAATATTAAGTAAGCGAAATCAATAACAACAATTTACCTGATTTTCTTGGTCAAGCATCATATCATTCCTTGAAGTCGTGGTAGTAATAAATTTCTGAAATTCAATATTATTATTCGCGCAGTTAAATTATTATTAGCGATCAACTGTAAAGTGCACCAAGTTACAAAACCCAAATAACGGGGCCAAGACTAGTCACTAATCGACAATATTATATTATATTGTCGCCGTCGTAAATCGCGATGATAAAAAGTACAAACTGTAGAGTGTTGTCGTAGTTGTAACTTGTAGACAGTGTAGCAGACGATGTAAGTTGACTAAGCAAACGTTATCAACGAGCTTATCAGTAGAACCGTTAGGTAACATTACGGTTCAAACCGTCCGCATACCCAGGTTACAGATTGACCGCAGAACAATAGCCTGGTAATCATAGTATAATAAGGTCAATGCTGGTAATTTACGTGCAAAATGCATGATTTAACAATACTATTAAGTATTAACTATTAACTACGGACTAAGATAGACTTGTATCTATTGTATCAATTAAAGATATTGTGAAATCAACTAATAACTAATAATTATTGTTATAGAATAGAGTTGTATACTTATATAGTTATATGAGTCAGTAGCGTATTTGAGGGGGGGCAGTGGGGGCGAATGCCTCCCTCATGACTTGAAGAATAATTGGTTTTTATATAGTTGTAAATGTTGTAATGCCTGTAATGGGTACATAGGTACTATTATGTTAAGGCAAAACGATTTTTTTTTATACCTTACATGTTTTCATATTAATATGAAAATTGAAAACATTAATATTATGTTATAGCTGACTGGAGTTTTTAATGAATTTGTTTGTACGTCCTGGGGATGGGCGTTTACTTCGTAGTAGTCGGAGCAGTAATATTATCACATAAGCAGTTGCATACCTACTCGCATAACGATTTACATTATCACCAAGCCCGGATAAAGGGGGGGGGAGGGGCAGGAGCCCACGTATGTAAAGGGCCCATAGTCTTCTCGGCTTAAAATTACATTGAGTAGTAATTTGTACTTTTTATTGTGCCAAGAGAATATTTATTTTTTCTTGTTTGAACTAACAGGCGTTGGGGCCCGTCACCCGCTTACTATGTTGACCACCACGGGCATGGTAAGTGAGGGCACATGGCCATTTTTTCATTAATTGGGGCCTTGGGGGCCACACCAATGTATTAGCCCCTGGGCCCCTGACGGTCTTAACCGGGCTTAAATTTATTATCAAATTAAAGAAATTATACTATACAAATATTATTTTAATTTATAGTAAGTTGTCTAACCCAAAATCTTCTTTGAAATTGAATATTTAGCATTATTTCTTCTAGAAGAGGGTCATCACTCATCAGACGCAAATTGGTAAACTTAATGGTAAATTCAATAGGGTAAAATATAAAGGGTTTATGGAAGCAAATAAGATCTATAGTTTGCGCTGTGGAGGCAAAAGTATAGAAAAACTAAAGAAAAAATGCTAATATAATAATTGTTAGGAATACCCAATACTTTAAGTAACGTTTCCTAATTATTAAAAAAGATAAAAATGTTGACCAAAAGACAAAAACCATTCTTAAAGGTGAAGATTGAAATATTTTCTGCTGCTAAAAGTGTCAAGAAGTGAAACAAAAAAATATTAATATATATTGTAAACCATATAGCCATATATGTACTAAATTCATAGCTCCACTCAGTATCTACATTCTAAATAACTGTATGTCTGTATAGGAAGTAGGTAGGAACCAAAATAATTGATTTATTATTTAAATTACCGTGACTTATTTAACGAGATGATTACCAAATGCAACTATAGTACACATTTAAATATTTTTAAAGTCATTATTTTGTATTGATACCTACTTAGTTCATACGATACAGCCATACAGGCATGAGCCATGAGGCATTTAGCGCATATAGGCGTAGCATGATGAATTTATATAGAGGGGCTCTATTATATTTTTGGTACTCAACATATATTCTAAAAATTAAACTAAAAATATGTAGGGCATGGGGGAACAAAATTCCAAGGGTGCTATATAGACTCCCCCATTCTACGCCTGTGATTCAGCGTAATAATATTACTAAATAATGATAATCGGTGGATTTCTGAAAAAAACTTAAAAGAATTTTTTAATTTTTGTTATCCATTTACATTTTACATACCAACCTACATAGCTTACGGCTTACATAGAAAATGGCAAAAGCGAGTTTTTTTTATAGTCCGATAAAATATTTAAAATAAATACCTTATTATATAGGAAACTATTATTTATTTATTTATTGTTTATATGTGTATGTCACACGTCTTAATTAAAAGCTAATATAAGACTCTATAATATAGTCTATATTAATAAGTATAAACACGTGAATTATAATTTATAAAAATTAACTATTAATGCTGAAAACTGATATGTTTCATGGAAATTAATCCATACAGTAAAATGGAGTAACTTTGTAAATTTTTTACTGTTTTATGACAATTTTACTTTTTATTTTATGGATAATTTCTGTAATATTTACGATAAAACTCTCAAAGTTAAGTATTGGTTACAGCCAGTTATGATCAATATTTTAACGTTTTAATTTTTAAATTTCTGATGTTATCTTTTGAGATATCAATCTTTTCAATATGCTATCAAAGTTACACAACGTAATGGGCAACTTTGATACCTATATTTCTTAATGTGATATCAAAGTAACCCCATTATATGAAAAAAAATTTAATCATCATGGTATTCTGGTGAATAAAAATATATGGGTATCAAAGTTACCCCGCGAAATCAATGTTACCCCATTCTACGGTATAGGTTATTGGTATAATAGTCAATCGTTCAAATTATCATTAGTATTATAGGTATAACTTATAGTTATAATGTTATAATGTATACATTGAATGATTTTATCAAATCCTGCAGAAAAAGGGTAGGCCATTTAAATTAAGCGATATAATAGGACTGAGTCACTGAGATGTAAATTGTTGCACCCACTAAACTTGGTGCCCATGACCCAAATAACAATAATATGACGCAGACTTCCTATTATGCATTATATCATATTATAATATTATATTTTATTGTGACAACTGATCATCGTGTAGTGCCTACGTTTGAAATTATTATATAAATTATTAATGATAGTGTTGCAGTTTTTTGTTACCCGGTTGCCGGTACCAGCTACAACTGGTTAGACGGTAGATTACGGTAACTATACTACCTACATAATATTACTTATAAATCGCTTAAAAAAACTATTTTGGTAGGTATTGACTGTTGTTTGTTGTTGTTGTAATATTGAGCAGTTTATTACTTACCCAGCGGACGAAGGTCGTCGCATTTAAGTAGTCGTGTCTTCTATATATCTACTTAAGACGATCAACCCACTATATAATATAATTAATATATATTATATTACACATGATACATACACTACAACAATACATACGTCAGTAGTTCCTATTCTCCTCCAAGCTGACACAAATTCATTATTGAAATAGTATTTTTAAGAGCACAGAATATTAGATACCTACTGTAAAACGCAAGTATAATATTATTATTAATATATCCGTCTACAGCTGGATTGCCTGGATGAAAGTGGGAACGGAGGTCGATGCGTTTAATCACTTGTACTTCGAGCTGTGACATAGGTATTAAAAATTGAACGACTAAAATATAATCGTCGTGGAATGGATTTTAACATTTTCTTATGTATAATATACAGACTGAGATTCTTTTTAACTTCATGATAGGTATACAGTGTGATCACAATTTCAAGTAACACTAAATATTTCAGCCAGATGAATTTATATTGAAATTAGTTTTGGGCTTTGGGGGAACCTTTTTTTCTCCGTGTGGCATCGCAACTGAAATGGAAATCATGATAATATTACTTCCGCCTCAGTTGCATCGTTTATTATACAATTATTATTAAAAGCATAGTTGTCTTAAAGGAGGTGAAGGGTTTTGCATAAAAATGTTACATAATTTCATTCGGAAAAATAAAATAACTTACAAAAACACAAACAAGGCGGGTAACGCTCTGTTGTACATTAGGTGTCTAGACTCCAGAGAATCACTGTAATGGATGTGTTAAATTTGAATTCAACGGTATAAAACTATTATATCGATACGAAAAACGATTCTGAGCGAAGAAGGTCTGTCATCCTTTAATATTACTATATTATGATTTATAGTGATTAAAGTAATTTATTTTACCATTAGGCAATCGTATAACATTTTATTGACATTTATAGAAAAAAAAACTAAAAAGATTGTAAATTGAAAATTGCCGTTAACGGCTCAAAATGAGTCAACATTTCAAGTATTTGCAGTTATTCGTTTTTGAATTACAACAAAATAAAAATCGCTGTATATATTAGAAATCGAGTGAATATTCTATGCAGTAAAAATTTGAAGTTCAAACGCTCATAAAAATTTAATTTGACTTTCCAGTAGTCATTTTTAGGGTTCCGTCCGTCTGTTATCAGGCTGTATCTCGAGAACCATGAAAGTTAGAAAGTTGAACATTTCACAGATTATATATTTCTGTTGCAGCTATAACAACAAATCATAGAATATATAATATAAGCAGTGTTGCCAACATGTTTATCGATGATGGTACGGAACCCTTCGTGGGCGAGTCGGACACACACTTGGCTGGTTTTTTTATGTACGGTGATTGCTGAACGATGTATGAGGAATCTTGTATAAAATTTTCAAATCTTAGATATAAAAATAAAATTCTTTATGAATTTTTAACACAAAATAATTAGCAATTTTTCGTTATTTTTAATAATTTTGACGAAATTCGAACCTTAGACACTCATAAAAATTTATTGTGCTCGATTATTTTTTTAATTTCCATTTTCAACCACTTATAAGTGATACTTTGTATTATATTTTTTAACGACATTAATTTGAAAAAAACTAATACGAATCGATGCAGTGATGAACTCAACATGAGTTAAAATATTTTGAAAATTGTATGATACAAGAAAATGCTAATATAATTATTAATTAATATTCACTGAAAATTTCATGTATCCATGGTAATTTTTTTTAAAGTTAACCTAAATACCTAAATCTAAAATCGATTTAATCGAAAACTGATTTTGCGAAAAATTATTTTTAATATTAAAATATCGAATAGAAGTACACAGACAATGTTTTCACCTAAAAGTTTTATAATAGGTCAATTCACTCTAATAACAAAACACTATTGAAGTTTGAAATTAGAGAACGCAAATTCATGGATACTGAATAACCAAAATCTAGCACTGAATATAGTTAATATAAAAATAAAATTTCTATTAAAAACACTTATAGGTAATTCAGGGGCGTCATTTCAATTTTTTTTTTGTTGTTGCCAAAATGTTTGCAGGCCATTAAAATCATTACCAGGCCACATAGAAAATTTTTTTTTTTTTTTGGGTGGGGGGTTAAGTGGGGCAAAAACAGTAGAATATTTGTATATTTTATTTAATATGTCGCTAATATTAATATGAAAATATCACAATAATGTTACTATTTTTGACGAACTGTGTGTAGGTACTTTTAATGTATTTATTTTATATTGTGGATACCAGTGTATTGTGGTATTTACACTTAGTAAATAAATGTATGGGTATAAAACACCTTTATAATAAAATACCTAACCCAAACTAACTTATACATTTTTTCTCCCTGCATACTCAAAATATATAATATAGCTAGCTTTATAAAACCAGACATTTATTTTATGGGTACCCTTCTTCACGATGTTTGTGTTATAATTTTATCAATTATAATATTGTGGGACCACAAAACCACATTCTTGGAAATTAAACATTAATACAATACATTTTTTTTTTAATACTGAAAAAATATAAAATATATATAATAATATAAAACACTTAGGTATATCGGCGCTTGTATTTATTGTTGGCAAGCCAATAAAGGCGTTTAAAAAAAAAATTGGTGCAAATGTACACCCTGCATCCCTCCCCCCAAATGACGCCCCTGAGGTAATTCAGTAATTGAGTATTTTCACGGAGATATTATGTAGAAAACTACAAGGTATATTTATATAGATAACTATACATTTTAACAATTATATTGTTTAATTAACTGTAGTAGTGTATTAAATATCAATACATCATTCATTTAATTGCGTCCAGTGTCAACGAAATAAGAATAACCCATGGCTTGCGAGCAATAAACGAATTCGATCAATGATTCATTGCAGCTCGGAATGAATAAATGCTTTGTCGTTCCAGCCGTTTCGACTGGGATCCAACACACAAAATATATCATGTATGCTGCAGGTGTCCCAGATACATTTATCCGGCGATTGGCCGCGGGCTCCGTCGGACCCATTTCTGCAGCTGATAATGTTATAGATTATAGAAGATGGCGGCGGCGGCGTCGTCGGGCATCGAGTTCCGGTCGGTGACTTGAAAGTGTGCCACAACCTACAGAACCCAATAGACCTGTTTGGTGGACTGACGTTACTCATCAACGATCGGATCACCGCAGTCGTGTGTCCCTCAGCTACACGATTGACGAGTGATGCTCTGCAGCAGACGACAAGCCCTGACAAGCCCTGACGAGTTAACCACACAAGCTAGTGATGGATCTACTTCAGGCCACATAAAGGTCGTGTCCCCAACATTGAACTAAAAATAAAAATGGCATGCCACGGTCGTCAAAGAAATTCAATTTTGTTTTATAAAAAAAATCTTAAATCTTAAATAATAGGTATAGTGTATACCGGCCGAGGTGTATAAATTGCATATTATAATATATATTGTATACAGTACATAAAAAAGTTATATCCCTGCCACCTTGAGAAAATCCTAAATTCACCACTGGTGGCGTATGTGCAACTAGGGTTAATGTTCTGAGAGGCTACAGCCCATCTAACAAAACCATTAAATTAAAATAACCCATAAAAACCCATAAAAGATTTACATCTAAATCAATAAGGGATATTTTGGGGGGGCTAAACCGTAGTCTGAAGGGCTCGTCCATTCGTATTCTCGCTATACACCCGTTACACTTAAACTTACACTCGTTTTTGGTATTCCAAACATTTTTATTTGTGTCTTACCTCATACACCACAGATATGTACAATAAAATACTGTATTTTCAAATACTAGTGTTGACAATGTTGACATGTGACACTTTTTATGTAACTTTAACGATAGAACACATACTCATCAACTGCTCCAAACACGCTGAAGCCCGCAAGATCCTCAACAACTCTACCACACTCCACCAAGTCATCAATGAAGCGAACTTTGTTAAAATCAGAGCTTTTTTCCTCAATATAAACCTTAATCATAAATTATTGTAAATAACTTATCAATACTAGTATTAAGTTCTAATGTACATCAATATCTTTGTATTTAAATATTAAGATAATGCAGGCTAAAAACCTATGTTGTTGAAGCCTTTACCAATTAATAAAAAGAAAATATAGATATATGCATCTGATTATCTGAACCACGAATTAAGATATTATCACTAATAATTATAATTTTGTATTTATTTCCTACTAAAACATGTTGGTTAGGTTAGGTTGTATTTTTTGAGTAACTGAATGTATAACATGTAATTGGGAAAAATTTCGAAAAATAAGGTGATATATAAATTCATATTCACTTACCTACTATATAGTTACATAGTTAGGTACCTACAATCTACATATAATATTATATTTGGAATATAATGAAGTTCAAATGCTATAACCAAGCTAAAATGTAGTATTCCAAATTTAAGAAAAGTGGGGATGTGATGCGGGGAGCAAGCAAAGCCCCCCATGGGTCTGTGTCAAATAATTTTACACTTGAAACGCAGTTTTTAAATCGTTGTACCTAGTTCTTCTACTTAATAATTCCCAATTTGAGCACTGCGTACAATTACATAGAATACACAATTACAGTACCTACCTACCAGGTATGGCTATATAGTAAATATGATATAAGTGCGTTTATATGAAAAACGGTACAACGATTCTGTGACGATATTATTATATTATTCGACGTCCATGATATAGACGACATAATACAATATAGAGTTAATAATAATAAAACATTGAACAGAAACAATATTGTTATTTTTTTTTTATTATTTATTTACCAAATTACCTGTCTAGTTTATAAAACAAATAGGTAGGCTTTATATGTAAGATATCATACAGTATAAGATGTTTTTTCATTTTGCTTTGCAGAAGAAAAAATAAAGTTTTTTTTCTCTTTTCCAATCATAGATTTTAAATAGGCTAATAATAATAATAATAATAATAATATTAAAAACAAAATTAAAATAAAAACAAACAAACAAAATGCAATATTACACTAGTATCGACATTTAAAAAGAAATAAAACAAACAACATCAAATATATATTATAATTATGTTTATCTTTCAAAACTTAATCAGCATGTTTAATCAATTAATTTAATACCCTAGCTAATAATATGTAATAATCTTTTACTTGAAACGTATCAAAAATCAAAATATTACACTATAGTAGTAGGTATAAAGTGAATGTCTATAGATTTTGTACAAATACTGACTGAACGTTTTTTATTTACAAAATAAAATATTGTAATAATTAAAATATCAATTTATGTACAAAATATAAATAATTTCCTAGCGTATTGTTTTAAGTCATGTAGGCTATAATATGCGTATTTATATAGAAAAATGACGACTCACATTAAAAAAAATTTTAATAAAAAATGATAATAATAAAAATACACACATATATATATACTACCAATATTATAATATGTATATATGCGGTGAATATTATGTAATATTAAAGTAAAATTAAAAGCAAAATATTTTTGAGAAATTCACGTTTATCTAGAAAAAAAGGAAAACAATTGAGCTCATTTGATGTTCAAATAGTTATCACAATTATGTTTTAATTTTTTAATTAAATATTATATTAATTGTTTTCTGTTAGAAAATCGTTGTTTTTAAAAAAAAATAAGAAACGTATAAAATTGTCTTTTATGTGTCATGAATTACTTAAAATTCCATAAGAAAAAGATATATTTACACGCGGTTATTCTTAAGTGTTTCAGAACGTTTTACAGTCATTTTGGGTGTTTAAAATTAAAATCATCATTACATAATTACAAAAAAATTGTATTTATTTAAATTGCAGTATGAAAGTACGTTAAAAAATTGATTATAAGCTACAATAAATTACACCGATGGAATATAATAAGGTTGTGTGAACATTACATAGATGGTTTGAACAATAACAGGCTTGAGAGACAAGCCGTAGAGTGTTCCTAACTTTGTTTTTTTCAATCTATCATAAGAAATCAACCATCGTGTAAAATTTACTAATTAAAATTAAAAAAAATTTTATCCAAATTAAAAACATTCTGTATCACTTTTTATGTTCCAACGTCCGAAAAAAATCGAACGGAACCGATATAAATATTACATTATATTATTGATAGGTTAAAATTAAATTTTAAACAACCATCGATAAGAGAATTAAATTGTTGTGTATGTAAAAATGTTAAAATAAAAATTGTACAATAGTATTCGTATAAAATTGAAAAAATTATTATTTTAATATATAGGTATAATAAAACAAGTCTTTTGATTCAGTTATTTAATCTTTTTTAAATTTACTACTTTTATTGCTTCGATAGATCATTTTTTTTTAAAATTATTTTTATAGCCTACATTTCTATCAAACATATTATATTATATATTTTTTATTAAAACGACAGATTCTGTTACAATATGATTTAAAAAAAACAAAAACAAGCGCAAAGGCACCGATTTTCACGGATAAAACAGTCAGTGTTTACATAATATAATATTATTATTATATATATATATATTATAGTATTATAAATATTTTTTCTTTTACACAAATAATAAACATTTAAACATTTTACAAAATCTAGTTTTCAAGTACAACGTTAGTAATGTTGGAACACAATTTATAACGATCAAGAAAATAATGGTTACAAATTAACAAAAAAAAAAAAAAGGTTAAACAAGATAATAATACCTATCCCCAATATCATATTACTCCTATCAAAAAAAAAAAAAAAAATACATTGGACATAATTTACAATAATTTTCTTATCAGTTAAACTAAAGGAACATGTTTGTAACATATATTATATTATAATATGTGTGTACCTATTTTCAACATTATTTTTTTCGAGCCTAATATTCGTGTTATGTTTTTATAATGCACCTTAGCCTACGTAGCTTTTAGTCCGTAGGTATATTATATTTTATTATTTATAATAATATCTCTTTTTGTTTAGTTTAGGAGTCGTTTTTATTACATTTCAATAAATTGGTAACTTTAATGTTTGACTACCTACTCAGCAATAGATTTAAATCTAAACATGTAGTTTTGTGTAGTGTAACTACCTAAACGGTTAGGTATATATATCTATAATCGTGAATATTAAATAGGTTATCTATTTGAGGTAAATATATCATATCATATTGTTTTGTATGTATAGGTAACCTAGAAATTGCTCGAGGAATAGGGTGGTATTTGAAAACAATCCAACCGATACGGTTGCGATCAAAGCGCATTTAGATTTTATTAAGAAAAAACCTAAGTATTACATTTAAATGGGTACCTACCATCTTTTGAGATGGTATCGAGAAATGCATATACATATTACATATGTTAATATGTATATAGACAGATATCTAACGAAATTCAATTTTTTAATTTAACTTAAATTTTACATTACTATTATTTTAATATATTAAAATTAATTCTTCGTTTATACGAAGAATGTATAAAAATATAGTTTTCACGTTTTATTTTTTTTACTTATTTTTTTTTTATGAAAATATAAAAGTAGTATAATGCAAAATTGTTATTTATATACTGGCAGTGTGTCGATTAAAAAAATTAAGTATTCACTTATTTTTTAAAAAATAATATAGGTACGAAAGTAATATATATTTATACATATTACGCGACGAATGAAAATTATGTAAGTCAAACTATATTTTTACTATAAAAATTATTATAATTACATATTAATAAGAAATCACAAAGTTGTCAGAAATACCAAAATAATTTATAGCCATCTCGAGTATATTATGTGTTTGTGTGGTGTGTGTGTGTGTGTGTGTATGTGTTGTCAATATTCAATATGAATACAATGACGGTGCCCATTACGTTTTGCCTAGCGCCACTGGAACAAAGTAAGGAGGAGAGTATACCGTATGGAAATACTCTGAAAGAGAGACAGATACATATGGGGGATGGAGATGTAGAGAAACACAGAGAGAGAAGATAATATAATTCAGCAATCAGCCTACATCATTTAAACAAAACATACCTACTATCGTATTTAATATATATATATATATACATATATGTAATATGATTTAGGTACCGTACGCGCCAGTTTATACACTCAAAATACAATATAACATTACTACAATTAAGTCTAATTAATAATAAATAATAATACAAAGGTAACCCACACGCGTATACCTATATCATCATCATCATAATATATTATTATTATTATTATATAATCTCTTTCAAAAACTTTTCTCGTATCGTAATAATTATACTATCTTAAAATAATATATATATATATTATATTATAGTATTATAAATATTTTTTCTTTTACACAAATAATAAACATTTAAACATTTTACAAAATCTAGTTTTCAAGTACAACGTTAGTAATGTTGGAACACAATTTATAACGATCAAGAAAATAATGGTTACAAATTAACAAAAAAAAAAAAAAGGTTAAACAAGATAATAATACCTATCCCCAATATCATATTACTCCTATCAAAAAAAAAAAAAAAAATACATTGGACATAATTTACAATAATTTTCTTATCAGTTAAACTAAAGGAACATGTTTGTAACATATATTATATTATAATATGTGTGTACCTATTTTCAACATTATTTTTTTCGAGCCTAATATTCGTGTTATGTTTTTATAATGCACCTTAGCCTACGTAGCTTTTAGTCCGTAGGTATATTATATTTTATTATTTATAATAATATCTCTTTTTGTTTAGTTTAGGAGTCGTTTTTATTACATTTCAATAAATTGGTAACTTTAATGTTTGACTACCTACTCAGCAATAGATTTAAATCTAAACATGTAGTTTTGTGTAGTGTAACTACCTAAACGGTTAGGTATATATATCTATAATCGTGAATATTAAATAGGTTATCTATTTGAGGTAAATATATCATATCATATTGTTTTGTATGTATAGGTAACCTAGAAATTGCTCGAGGAATAGGGTGGTATTTGAAAACAATCCAACCGATACGGTTGCGATCAAAGCGCATTTAGATTTTATTAAGAAAAAACCTAAGTATTACATTTAAATGGGTACCTACCATCTTTTGAGATGGTATCGAGAAATGCATATACATATTACATATGTTAATATGTATATAGACAGATATCTAACGAAATTCAATTTTTTAATTTAACTTAAATTTTACATTACTATTATTTTAATATATTAAAATTAATTCTTCGTTTATACGAAGAATGTATAAAAATATAGTTTTCACGTTTTATTTTTTTTACTTATTTTTTTTTTATGAAAATATAAAAGTAGTATAATGCAAAATTGTTATTTATATACTGGCAGTGTGTCGATTAAAAAAATTAAGTATTCACTTATTTTTTAAAAAATAATATAGGTACGAAAGTAATATATATTTATACATATTACGCGACGAATGAAAATTATGTAAGTCAAACTATATTTTTACTATAAAAATTATTATAATTACATATTAATAAGAAATCACAAAGTTGTCAGAAATACCAAAATAATTTATAGCCATCTCGAGTATATTATGTGTTTGTGTGGTGTGTGTGTGTGTGTGTGTGTATGTGTTGTCAATATTCAATATGAATACAATGACGGTGCCCATTACGTTTTGCCTAGCGCCACTGGAACAAAGTAAGGAGGAGAGTATACCGTATGGAAATACTCTGAAAGAGAGACAGATACATATGGGGGATGGAGATGTAGAGAAACACAGAGAGAGAAGATAATATAATTCAGCAATCAGCCTACATCATTTAAACAAAACATACCTACTATCGTATTTAATATATATATATATATATACATATATGTAATATGATTTAGGTACCGTACGCGCCAGTTTATACACTCAAAATACAATATAACATTACTACAATTAAGTCTAATTAATAATAAATAATAATACAAAGGTAACCCACACGCGTATACCTATATCATCATCATCATAATATTATTATTATTATTATTATAATCTCTTTCAAAAACTTTTCTCGTATCGTAATAATTATACTATCTTAAAATAATATATATATATATATATATATATTTATATACGTAGTTTATACAGACGTGGGGCAAATTTTCACGGACATTATATTATTATACTAACATTATGTTAACATTATAGATACTTTCATATAGCTGGATTCAACGATTAAATAACTCCCAAATCGTAAAGGAAAAACTCAAGAGTTACAAAATGAAACGTATTAGTAATACATAAAAAAAAAAACAAGAAAAACTTAAAAAAAATATTCCTAATATAAGAATCTCCTCTGGTTCACATAATAATATAACAATTAACAATGCACAATTTACCTACAAAATGAATACGTACTAACTATATATAGGTACGGTAGCATTCACACACGCATGCGCGCAAGGGCGACAAAATCTAGTCGTTTCCATTTCTTCTTCGTTTTCACTTTCATATATTAGGTACATATATAGTTATTATTTTGGTAACTGGTTCTATTCTATTATAATAATGATGATCAGTAGCTATCCTCCGTGCATAATGTATGCACTAACTTCTGATCGTGGAGTTCAAGAGGAAAGGCACATAAAACATTTTTGACTCTAACAAGAGCGAAGCAGCTGACTGAATCTGTAAGGGGGAAAAAATTGTTACGTAAATTAATTCAATAAAGCGATTAAATGTCAATCACACGTGACAGTATTAATATTTTTTTACGGTGGTGAAGAGTAAAAAGTACACGCAGGCCTTGTTCTAAGGATTTTACACAACTGTCCAAAGAAGGATATTGATGACTGATACTCTGTAGATAGTTGGTGAGGAAGTAATTAGTGATGTAGGTACATTTTAAAACCAATTATATAAGTATTATGATATAATTTTTATATTGTTGTGGGATGGGTATACGAGAATGTATTGGAATTGAAATAAATAAATGTAGTGTCGTAAGGTGTTTGAATAGTATTGAATACTTAGTTTTTATTTTCTGCTGGTTAAATTTTCAAATTTTAATTTAACATAAAATTGTCATGGTAATGACGTGTAATATTTTATAACTGTAGAAATTTTAACTTTGTAGAACATTAATTAAATTATAGGTAGGTGCGGATAACGGATGAACATTTCAAACAAATAATGTTAGCTACTAAAGTGTAACAATAGCTTATTTAAAAATGTGTATAATATATTGTATTTTATTACATACTTAGGTATAAATCAATTAATTTTCTTTGTAACATTTAATTATTTGAGTATTACTTAAATATATTGACCAAAAGAATATTCGGTAAATTTTTCATATATATTTTCAAAATATTCTTTACAACATTTAACGATTATTTTATTCTAATCACCCATAACCTAATGACAACTGACATTTTGATATATCTCCTTAGAATAAGGCCATAAAGTACCTATATTCGATTTAAGAACACGGTCGTTATATTGCGAGAGTATAATATATTGTAGTATATACTTTACCTCTGGCAGTCGTTGAAGGAGATCTTGCAACCTGTTGGGTTGCATGGGAAAAGTGTGTTCGACATAAGTCTTCAGGCAAGACGTATATCTCTCTTGGATGGTTTCCAGCTCACTAGTGGTATTACCATTATCTGTAGAAGAAGAAGAAGTGAAAATAACAACGATTATTATAAGACTCCATTCTGGATTGCCAATACTCGCGGTAATATTTAATGTACTTACTCTGTGTCAACATAATTATGACTTTCAGGCACACGTACTCTTCCATTCGCAGCTTTACCCTCCTAAACATGAGGGTGACGTGTGTGATCTTCTCCACCATTACGCCAACATCTTGCCGGAGCTGGTCCATCGTTATGGGTTTGCCCATCATCGAGGACAGGCAGTTTTGCAATATACACAGATTTTGAAACACCTGTGGACAATCCCGGTTTAATATGAAATATGTAATTGAGTATACGCGTGAAAAGTATAGATTGTCGTTATATCGCATCGTCGAATGTCCGTACCTCTTGGTGGAATTCGGAATCCTCGTTCCGGTCACCGTTCATGTTGGTGGAGTTCCATATCTTCTGGGGGCCGTGTATCGCTTGATATGCCGAGGTGGTCAACACCAGCAGTTCATGCCACTTGTGTGTCAAAAGTCTCGTATGCACCTGTAAAATTTAATCTGTATAAGTCATTGTAATCAAAATACGTTAAGGTGACACACCTCATGCCCTCGTCAGTTCACCGTTTATGTATTATCATAGGCACAAATAATGAGCGGGGGGAGCCCTCCCCTAGAATTTCTATAACCCCCCCAAAAACTAATGATTTCACTACTACTACTATAATACTATAATTTAAAAGCATCATAAGAGTATCAACTATCAAGTATAGACCTGAGCTACACCCCCCCTCCCAAATTTCAAACACTATTTGCTCCTATGTGTATTATAATTTATAGCAGGGTGTATGAGAATGATTTGACAGTTTTACATAGCAATTGAGCCTAAAGTTAATTATTCCTACATGGCTACATATACACGCCTCGATTTTTCTGTTCAATTGATCTGACTGGATATAGTGTTCGGTGCCACTGCTTTCCAAGAATTTTAGTTATAACTTATAAGTTTAGGTAACAAATAGTAGTATATTTAATTAAACTCGTATCGATATTGAATGTTCCCTAATGTATAAATAATTAATAACCATACTATACCAAATGCCAAGAGAAGAAAATATGTATCTATTTAATTATTTTAATTGTATGCAATTGTAGATCACGCTATTCGTCGTTTCATGAAATAACTATATTGTTAATATAATAATATAATAATTTTAATGTATGCAATTATGCTAAATAGGTAAAATCTGAATATTTTTACTTCGGGCAAAAACACTTGGACCTAGATATAATACGAAATGTCTGAATTGAACACTTTACCTGTAAAATATACCTATAATAGAATAATAACTCGTAAACGTACTATACGTTACACCATAAAATTGTATTAGTTATGTACCTACTTGTATTAGTGTATTTAAAATTATTTTTGTAATATTATAATAGGTATTGTCGTATTGAGTATATTGACCATAGTTGTAGCGGTAGGTATTGAATTATTTAATAAAAGTATGTTTATTGACATTTATAAATTTCTTTTTATATGTAATCCCTATAAACTTGAACCATAGAATAGTTTTTTACACCTAAGTTCATGGTAGTTAACTGGACTTACTTCGACTGGCAATTCGAGGTAAAACGGAAGACGCTTGGTCCACTGCACCAGTTTGTACACGATCGAATCGCCGATCTGCATCAGTTTGGCTGACAGATCAGAATTGTGTTCGAGTAAGTCCTCCATGTTCTATAAACAAAATACGATACAATAATATTATAATGTGTATAATATTGAACAACAAGATAACAATACTATATGATTTACTAATAACTACCATTAGAGACCAATTTCGTTTTCGATGTGTACACATGAATACACAATATGATATAAAGTACCTAATATAGGTATAGTGTTCTGCAGCACAAGAATTGGAATATAACCCTTAAAGTTTTCACTTATATACTATGTATTAAAACATTATTTTATTTGCTTAATGAGCTCAGATTGTAAAATGTAAAAATAAAAAACGTTTTTAGTGTAATAAATAAGTTATTTAAATTTTAAGGTTATTTTTTTTTTGGTTATTTAGTAGCTATTTAGTAAAATATTCAAACAAATAATATATGGTAATTAAATATTATAAAAAAACGATTCAAAAGAAAACTATATAAAAGTTAAAGAATTTATTATGATTACTTATTTAAGTTTAAATTGTTCCAAATTGATGTAATGACATAATATTATTATTTACGTTATCGTTTAATAACTAAATGTTTAAATTACCTATCTATCTATGTACCGTAAGTTTCACATTTCTCTACAAAATTTTAATATATCGTGTATTTACCCGCAGAGTGGCAATATCTTGAAACTCGTCGCAGTCCATGAGGTTCTTAATCATGTTCACCGTAGCTTCGATCGAAAACGTACGGTCCCTCGACGAACTGACAGCGTTGTCTAGTCGTTGTCTGAGATAAACGACCTGTGAGGGACAATGATAAAAGACATAAATATTATTATTTATTATACAAACACATACATTTGACACTTTGGAGTAGTATTTAAAATGTATTAGTTACCTCGCTGGGGTTCGTTAGTGCAGTCTTTAATATGGTGCCGTTGACCAGAGTCGACATAGACGAGGAATTGTTATCCTGGTTTTCTGTTTTAATCGTGGTCATGGTACTGGCCGTGGTGCATGTGACGGACTTCTCCATTTTTACTTGTCCGTTCTTTGGGGGCCTCTTCTTCTTATACTTTACCTATAATGCACACGGTTTACTATAATGTTATTTAAGTAAGCGTATAATAATTTATAAAATATGGTAATGTAACATTTCTTAAATTTTCATTTAAGAAAAAATTAAAATTTCTAAACTTAAATTTCCTACTAATATCATCACTAATAAATAATAATCAATAACAATGAATGTATAATAATATTAATCAATGTGTCATTAGTACTTTTACAATAACCAGTAACGTGACATATGTATTAAAAGGATTTAAGCAGTGATATATTTTTAAGAGGCAATAGAATACTATTAATATATTTTGTGAAAAACAAATTTTGTCTTTTTAATATTTTTAATAGTTTTGAAAACATAGAGTTTAAAAGTACAATATTAACTGATTAATTGAGAACATTAATCATGGTACATTATTATTAATTATCATAAACGTGTAATATAAATACAACGACAACGAACAACAAACGTTGGAAAAATAACTAAATTATATTAATTATTGTACCGTTGGTGTTGGTCACTACTCACGTAAGTAGAAAATTAATTTATGTTCACAAACGTTATATCTATAACTCCCTCTCATGACACTAAACCATACAGAAACAACTCAATACTAATAAGCTTATTACCTTGTACAAGTTGTATACAGCGCCAGAATTTCGTCCACCCGGCATTCTATCTTCTCGGACGGCTATATTATAGAAACACGACAAAATAAAATATTATTGTATTATTTTTGCGTCATTATTTCCTATAATAATGTCTCTCCTTTTACGAATATAGTTAAATAGTGCTTTCGACACAATTCGCTTACCCTGCAACACCATTCCTTGACCGATGCATTTTTTAAACCGGCAGTATTGACACCTGTTTCTTTGAGCTTTTGTTATTTCACAAGTGCCTTCAGCTATACACGTGTATATCCTCCGGTTTTGGACGGTACGTTTGAAGAACCCCTTGCATCTATTTGGAAATAAGAAAAACGTTAAACATTTGTCAGATAAAAAAAATAATAATAAATACGATAAATGTTGTAATTTTATGTTAGTGTTAACGACTCATGTTTCGGATGAATGGAAACGTGCGCGTAATACCATTAATATACTATAACCTTGTAGTAAAAAAAAGTCGTCGTCCTTGAGGGAGACGAGGCGTACCGTTAAGAGTTATACAGTTACTACGACGACGATACGTACCTACGAATAATGCATATACATCGCACCGTGGCTACATTTGCGACATTCAGCTGTGCCGTGTGTTTTTCCCGCAGGCCAGAAAAAATACGCGCTTTAAGTTTTAACCCAATTTTGAAGCGACGAAATTTGGACTTCGAAATCTTAGAAATCTATATATGCGATAGTCGTATATGACTCTAAACCTCAGCAACGTGACGTCATTGAAAAGGACACGCATATAACGATAAATGAATGGCACGTGCAGAATGACTCCTCATATAAATTGTCGCAAAATGTGGTGGCATTTCAACCCTGTTTGATTCTACCTCAATCTCAAATGCACCTAAACCATTATATTTTTTTTTCATATTAAAAATCCACACTACAGATAGACGTATATTACCGTTGCGACTGTTCTCGTTTCGACTAACCCTTAAAAGTTATATAACTGCTAGCCCGCAAAAACTCGTCAACAAACTATTTTTGTGGTTTTATTCCCACGTAGTGTTTACCTCAAATTTTGCAAATTATAATATTACATGCTGGTAAACCGGAGAAATACAAAACAGTTGTTGAGTTAATTCTAAATACGTACCCTTCGCAAGTGATAATGCCGTAATGAAGACCCGTGGCTCGGTCGTCACAGATCATACACACCATGGGTTGTTCCTGTTCGTCGGCCTCCTCCATCTGGTGGTATGCGTTGACAGGCGCAGACTTGTTGTCGCCATTGGAACCAGCCATCGGCCATCCGGGTCCCGTGTTGGCCGTCAGGTTGAGCGCGTGCATCTGATGCGTGGCGGCCACCGGGAGTTGGGACAGGTCGCCAGCCCACAGACGTTCCATATTGAGCGGTACGTGAAAGCTCTGCTGTCCACCACTGGTGACGTTGCCGCCACCGCCACCACCACCACCACTTCCACCACCGACCACTGACGTCTGCTGCAGCTGGCCACCAATGGGCCTGAGACCGGGCATGTGGCTGATGACAGACGCCACATCATGGCCAGCGGCCACGCCAAGGTTCAACAGTAGATGAGCGGCTGACTCTTCACTGACCGCTGCGGGTGATGGGGACGGGGACGATGTGGACGACGTGTTGGACGACCATGTGGCCGCGGACGACCAGTACGGCGTGCTGACCGTTGATGGTACGGAACCGCAACCAGTGCTGGCGGGTGACGTAGACTGTTCCACGGTGCAGGGTGGACTGGACCAGATCATAGTCCGCACTCCACCTTTAAAACACAATTATCTTCGAATTACAACACTGTTATTGATAAATTTGGCTGTTATTATTATTAATGAGTATAATATATGCAATCGTGCACTACATATTTGTCCCCTAAAAAATATTCTACTCCTCAAAATAATTATATAGGTACCTACGTTTAATACCATAATAATATGAATTTTAAATTTTAATGATTTACCCGCTTCGCCCATTATGACGGTGGGTGCAGACCGGGTAGTCCGTGGGGGTATGGCAGCCGGTGGTTTCATGTCAGTGTTGCAGGTGGCGACCGCAGCTGTGGTCGCGAATCCCGCACCGCCAATGAGCTCAGGCCGTACGCCGTTGATGCGACACACGGACAGCACGGACGCTGCGGCGGCGGTGGCCACGGATGCGCTACCGGGTGCAGTGGACGCGGGCGACGTCTGTGTGCCCGCGTTCCAAAACGCCGATGACACGGAAGTGACGACGGATTGCCGGCGCTGCTGGTACTGCTGCGTCACCGACATGGAGTTGGCAGCGGAGGAGGGTGTGTAACACCGCAGCGGTGGTGGATTCGTTTGAGCAGTCGCCGTCGTCCAAGTCAAGGGTGGCGACAACGACGATGACGATGGTGGCGGTGGCGGGGTTGTTGGTGACTTGACAACGCAACTCAACGGGCTTGTCATCACCACCGACTCGCGTCTCTGCTGCTGCTGCTCCTGTTGCGCTGCTGCCGTCGCCGCCGCCGCCAACGCTGCTGTAACCACCGCCGAAGGTGATGGCGACGGCGACGGTGGTTCCGCCTTGTTATCGGTCACCGTCCCGTTTTCGTATCCCGTCCCAATCGCATCTTTTGGTTGCGGTTCGTCCAACATCTCCTCTTTGACCTTGACGCCTTCTCCCACGTCATTCGGGTCTTGCCCGCTGTCCGTGGTCATGCTGCCGCATTCCGGAGACGACGCCATTCTGTATATACACACACGCGAAACAAATCAAATCAACTGTAAGTACAACAGTAAGTACGTTCACAAATAATATTGAGTAAAGTCGATCGGCGTTTAGACGAGATATTTTTGTTTAATCGTTAATGGTTGATGGGATAGAGCAATATAAAGGCAAGTATATCACCTAAAATGTACCCTTTCCTGTATCAGGATATATTTGAATATCGATTTGATAAACAATTTGATAAATAAATCTAAAACGAATTTAATTAAATGTTTTATCAAGTTCACTTCAGATTGACCAACCCACTTTAAAAAATTTCAATTCTTATCTTACACTTACATTTATTTAAGAAATTAAAAAATTGAAGAATGTTTCAAAACTAAACAGAACAACAATTATATACATGATAAAAAAATTAATAAATAAAAAAAGTTGGGTGGTCGATTTCAAGTAAACTTCTTAACAATTTTCAATATGTTTTCAACATTTAACTGAATACCTTGGTTTAAGATGGGTAAAAAATACGTTATGATTTTTAGTAAAACATATTAAATGACGATTAGTGATTGCAGATTAGTTAAATGCGGGTGCGTGACGCATGTGCAGAGCGTTCCACTATCTCTTGGGCAGTACAGACACAGACACACATTCACACGCAAGCACTTAGAGAATTGCCTATATTAAACTCCTTAAAACAGTTGGAATCGAATCCACTTAATATGTTCATCTATCGCCTATTGCGTTTCATGCGACACTTAAGACATTGTCGATCGTTCACGATTACGAATACTCTTGAAAACATCATACATAAACATTAAACAGAGAGATTTTGCAACTGTATATTATAGTAATAAAAACATATTTAGACGAGAGGCTATCACTGTAGTTGCAATCACTTGATTTTGTTTAAAAAACGAGATGTTTGTCGCTGGTTGCGAAATCTCTTATAAATCACGATCTGACGCCTTAATTAGTTCCTGAATACCCTCCCCGGTATGTCACCATAAATCGTACCTATCCATCGATATGATAAGTCCAGGCGACGGTACTGATCTGTCCATTCGGTTAGATGGGGACGCCGGGCCAGCGACGTCTGGTGATGAAGTACTAGTGTCCGCTATGCTCTCACCTGTCCAAACATAAATAAAAACAAAGTTTTTAAAACTTATATAGTTAATAAGAAGTACCTATTTAAGGATGTTTATTTTCATGAATGTATACGCGTTATAATACTGTTATTGTTATACGTATAATTACGTATATACATATAGGCCCGCAAAGAAATGTTTAGCTATAGGTACCTACTGCACTAGTGCAATTTAGGACAGATAAGATAAACGAAGTCGTTTCGACTACTCCTTATTAGGTCACGCACTTAGGGGGCCGTATACACAGCGAATTACAATATAGTAACAATAATAACAGAAATGTTTTCGCTGAACCAGCGAATGATGTGCTTTTTAAACGTCAGTATATAATAATATAATAAGTACCTGTATAATATATGTCCTATACTCGCTTAAGTCAGGAGAATGACAGGTATAATAGACCAAAGAGTGTGAAATTGTTGGAAAAAAATTTTGTTTTGGAAATAGGTGTATCTTTATATTTTATAATAATATTGTTATTATTGTCGTCGACGATTATTGGTCAATTATACGATAATATAGGTCGTCTGATTCTTGGGGGGAAAAGTCTCATGGAGTAACCGATATATATATATATATATATTATATTATATACAATAATACTGATATTACCTACATGAAAAGAAATAAAAACGACATTACGGAATTGGGTCAGGTCAGTTCCCATGAGTCGTACCGGTGCGGCCACGTGGGCGAAAACCCCGCGTGCCGCACAAAAAACCACCGTGACAAACCCGTGATTAGGGGTTGTGTTGCAGATAGGTTCCCATGACCTTAGGCACAATGAAAACCAGCCGGTGTCCAGCTATTCTGGACGATTTTGACGTATTTATTGCCATGTATTGTAGTATTTTATGATACCTAATGCGCGTTATTTCGGCTACTATTTACTACATAAGTTTTCTTCCCCGATAATAAATATACGGTGACTCGTAAAGAATCGTCATAATACGGACGGGTTCAGTGTCAAAACAACAAAAATGTCGTGTCTGGGATGTCGATTTGTTTCGGTCACTGGGTTAAGTATTTCGTTCCAACGGCTTGTAGCTAGGGTCAACTTCGATTAATAACTAATAAGTATATAATATATAGACGTCGTGTCGTCACGGTTTGACGATGAAGGAATTACCAAAACTAGTAGGTACTCGTTGTGACTCGCTGTGACGCATCTATACATGAATATTATAATATATATAGTACATAGATAGGATTAAGGATGCAATGGTAAATATTAAGTTTTGAATAAATATCTCTGTTTTTATTTAAAATATAATTTCTAAATACGTATGTGTGTATGTCCATACAACAATACTATAATTGTTAATTAATATTATTTAATGTGAAGTAACGAAATTAGTTTTTATAACAACAATTAGTTAGGTTCATAATTTATTATTATTTTATCCATAGACTATTGTGGCTATATGTAACATATATGTAAAAAACGTCTAAATAGTTTATGTTCAATGATTAAAAATTGATAAAAATAAATCGTAGGGTAGGTATTTACAGAAGTTGTCATTAAAACTATGATATTAATAGAGTGAATAAAAAATAAATAAATAAATAATAAATCATGTGAATCATAGGTACTTTAAAATCAGCTGAATTTAACATTAGATAGGTATAATTTGTTATATGAAAACAATAAATAAGCTATTTATCCACCTTAAATCATAAATTTAAATTAATGTAAGTATTTCAATAAAACGGGGAAAATAGGAAGTTAAAATTTAAAATATATATATATATAATATATCGTTGCGTGCAAAAGTTTACAATTTATGTCTAAGGAGTAAAGAGTGGGGACGTGGGGAAATATTACACTCTTTTTAAGGGTTGTATGCAAATACAAAATAATAATAATTTTTTTAAATTAAGCAAACTTATAAATAGTACCTGATATCAAATGCGTATAGAAATAGTATATAAACAAGAAAATGAAATAAAATAGGTACATATTTATATTTTTACCGTCTAATAAGTAATTATATTAGTGGTTTATGGTACATATTCCTAAGTTCAAAGTATTAGTTAATATGTCTTAATAATCACTATTAATTTCATTAGTTTAAGAGTTGGACAAATATATTTTATATAAGAAATAAGAACTGCCTGATATTAATGTAAATCAGGTTAAATTGCTATCTATTATCACTCATCAGTTATCACAATAGAGCCAAATCAAAACAAAAATCAATTTAATCTGATCTGTATGAGATTTTTTTGACAAAATGAATTAGTTAGCTATTTAATTTAAACTGATTATAAAACAAACCTAAAAAACTTATACTAGTACTTATTCAAAAATTACCAAAGTAAAAATTAAAAGATCGTTTACCAAAAAAATACTACTTAATACTATTATTATATGTATCTACAAAATCTTACCGTCACTGCTGCACCTTGAATCTATTTTGCGCCTCTTCAGTTTCAGGTCTTGAAACAGACTCATGGTACTCAGGTCACACGGGGTACTTGTTAGGGTCATAATTCCTGTTCAACAAACAATATATTGTTGCAATTAAAATTTGGCGAAGACAAAACTGTTAATTTGTTGTATAATTATAATATCGTGTTGGAAACATTTTTACGAACTATGCGATGTTTTTTTGTACACACAAACACGTGAAAAAAAAATTGTTCACAAAATATACCCATGTGATATATATTAGTATATTACATAAACGATGAACAATTACCTCGCTTAATGTAAAAAATATTATTCGTCGATACGTGCGCGTGAAGTCCGATCATTTAAAACGTGACACGGCGCAGTGTAAAAAAATCTGCTCCATAACACATGTTAATAATTGCTACTGTAGTCGCATCGTCGCAGAAAGTAAAAAAAATTCAATCATAATATCTCGTAGACGAGAGTGCGGCGGCGTCGTACATGGGAGAAAATCCTATCTAACGTCTATATGGAATACGACCGACACCGTGCGGCGCGTTCGGTCATCGAGCGAATACTGTCACTTTCTCTTCAATCTTTTGTCGCACACGAGCTACACGAGCACGCCCCGTAGCGCACAACACCCGCGTCACGCGGCATCTATCTCTCAGCGACCGCGAACACGGGGTAACGCCCAGCCACCGCGACTGTTTAACACCGAGAATGGTTTAAAAATATATTTTCTGACAAAACCGAAAACATTTCTTAAGCGTCGCGAAACGAATACGATCGAGGAAATTTTTTTCGGCCAAAGTTTTCAGACTTTTGCGTCACGGCGGCGGCTACAACGATAGCGGGACCGGCGTACAATCGATGACGATTGGTTCGGGAATGATCGAGCCGCTGTTTGCGGCGGCGGCGGCGGCGGCGGAGAAAAGCGAGAAAGACGAAATAGAAAAAAATTATTTGTACCTATGTATTAAACGAGTGTACACACGCGACGGAGGCTTGTGCAATCTCTGTCTGTTTAATGCAAAACGAACGGTTTTTTTTTCTGGTGGGACTTTTGGCCGCCAATGGTAGATGAGGCCACTGTCGGCGAACGACGACGGTCTGAGAGCGTGTGCGTGTGTGTGTGCGTGTGAGCGCTTGTTTGTGTATCGCGTGAAGGTTATAAGTGGGGCCTCCGCTGCCGCCGGTGTAAACGAAGAGGGAAGAGGTCGGTAACCTGCGCCGCGGTAAGTAGGTCAGCGCCGTGCGAGTTCGCCCACCCGTTCGGCGGCGGCAACGCTACCGACACCACCGTCGCCGTATATTTAAACATCGTCAAAACACACGCACTGTGTTATACTCACTTATACGCCTTTTATGCTCCACCTCATCTTCCCCCGGGAAAACAAACATCATCATCCCCCGCGCGAGTACTAGATTTTCCTCCCCGCCGACCGTCAACGGCGCAAAAGTGTGCACAAACGTGGGCGCACGCGCAGACCCGGACACCGGTGCCGGTCGTCTGTCCCAAAGTCACCCCAAATTACAGTGGGTAAGGGAATTAGCGATATTTTGTAAACGGTCGCGTTCCAAGAGCTCGGGAGTTTTCATTTCGATTTTCGATTACTCTCGTGATGAAACGATACTTTATTTTATTTCTCTTACACAAATATCTGATGCGATAGTCTTAGTTATTATTATTTAATATTTACTATTACCGAAACATTTCTTCGGTTGCATATTATAATATGACTCGCAACGATAAATATGATGGTTAAAAAATCGTGATAACGATTTTTGGTTATCGTGTTTTTATCTCTTCGATTTATTGTTTCTTTGCGTAACAATTTTACCGCAGAGGAAGAACAGATGGACTGTTGGGATTATTATTATTGTTGTCTTTTGCCAAACCGGATTGCCAGACTGAGCGAATTTCGTTCGGTTTTTTTTGTATTTATGTAACACTCATCTTACACGTTGCAGGTTACATATCTTTCACAGGTATACATGTAAGAGTGTAAGAACCTAACCCATTTATAGAAATAACAAAATATTCGCCGTCGACGTAACGATATCATAATATCACATATTTATACAATTTACATGCTGTACCTACCCATACAAATAAGGTGATCCCTAAAAGTCTCGATTAAATAATTAGGATAAAGCCTATCTATTTATACACGCGTTAATTTTTTCCAAAATATATACTTTGTACTAAAATACACAAAAAAAAAAGAATTCTATATAACATGCATATAATATATAATTAAATGTTGGGTCTGTTGAGTAAAATAAATATAATACCTATACATATAATATGCAAAATGCACATAAAACCGGAGATCTATGTTCTACTAATAAAAATAAATTACTATTGCGAGCTATATGCCAATTTATAAATATCTATGCCCCATAAGGACTGCTGGACTGCGGTGGCAAGAATAAAATGGAAAAAATATAATACCTGCGCGCTATGAACGACGCGTGATAGATATTTCGGCTTTTGTCTATATGCATTCGCGCGCGTGTGTGTGTGTGTAAATATGAAAACGTATGGTGCCGTATACAACAAAGGGCCTGTTAGTTTTGGCTGCAGAATAATTTCTGTATTGTTGCCTGTTGGCGTTCGGAAATTTCTTTTCGTGACAGCCGACGCAAAAAAGGAAAGGACTTTAAAAATACGATCGTATATTATATAGGTTCGCGCCGTGATACATTCGATCTTAATAATGATTGTACACAGTACACGACACAGCCAACGTTTTATTTCTAGGCATTCTTTACGCGCCGGACCGTATCGAGTCTTGGAGGTTTTGTTTTGTCCGAACGTCCTTCTATCGAATTACGTCCTTTACGTACAGTTAGGTACGGCGTATATCGCGATACACGCGCAAATTTTATAGATTATTGTATGTAGCTACTAACTCTCAAGTTATCATCGTCGTATGCGTTTCCCTTGTCTTAAGACTTAGGGAAACACACAAAAAGGAAAAATAACGATAACGCCACGCAGTCCGCTGCAATGCTGATAATCTACGTATAATTACATCGTGTACATCGTATAATATCGTACCTATTATAATCATGTTGTTATACAAGTGCTGTCGGATCATTAGCCGCGACGCAACGCAGAAAACACAATAACCGATATATTATTATAATATGTAGGTCGAATTTGTTTTTCAAACGTTATATCTAACATATGACGTCATATCGAATCCCGGATTCGTTTATACACGATTATCATTATTATCATCGTTGAATAATGCCTTACCAAACCCCATTACTGGTGTATGCCGGGTACCTACATATTATATATTATGTTTGTATGTATAAATGTAACTGGGATTAGAAATTAGAATCTTAAATGAGAGGGAGCCAGAGAGTGCTAATGTTAATTTTTAACATTTTTTCAATTAGGAGGTATTAGTTAAACTTCTTTTAATTTAAAAATATAAACTTGATTATATCACTTTTTACAAGCCCTACTTATCAATTGTTTGCCTAATCTATAGGTACAGGTGCATCATATTATTATAATACTGATTACTACAGGGTGATTCATTTTTACAGTAAATAGTAAATACTCACCATCTCAAAGAGTAGGTACTAATGTTCTTAAAAATAATTTTTTTCCATAAATTAACTATTTTCGTAGGTGTACCTATTTTTTGAGAAGCTGGGTGTATAATATTAAAAATGTAATCATCCTGTATATTGTTTGAGTTACCAAATTGGTATCTATAAAGATGATCAAACGGCGGTGGTGATGTAATGAATATACCCACTCCCCCCACCCACCCATAACTTTTATTTTCATTATTATATTATTGATATTATTATAATAAAGAAATAAAGTACCTACCTAAATAATAATTTTATTCTGATAAAACTATTCATAATTTTTGATATCAAAATTAATTTTATTCTGATAAGTTATAAAAAAAACAGCAGACTAAGATCTTAAATTATTTTTTTTTATGTTCGAAGTGGAAGAAAATTAGACTTATCGGGGATAGGGGACTCCTAAGACAAAATCATTTGACCTCCACAGTCCCTGTATTATATTGATGTGTGTATAATATAATATCATACGAGAAATGACAATAAAAATGAAATATAATAATAATAATAATATTGTAATATAGGTAGGTAGTCCAATATAATCGTTTGGTCGGTGGGTAACAATAAAACGCGACGTTAATATTATTTGTCGTTCTTTCGCAACTTTGAATTGAGCGGTTTTTTTTTTTTCAATTATTTGATCGGCGTTTGTTTTTAATTCTCTCTCTACACCAATCAAGTTCACGTCCACGAATATAGTTACTGATATTATTATTATTTTATTCCGTGCCTATTACAAGTAATGTCAGCGGCGGTATCAAATGTAAAAATGCGACACAAGCCAAAAGCCGATCGTACGAAAATAGAATGGTTCTTGGAAGATAATTCTACTGTGCGCGGCGGTAGACATGGGACTTTTTTCGGCCAACAACTGTGACATACATTCGCCGCGGTTTTAACACAATATATTCCCCGACGAAAATTGACATAATAATTTACTCCACTACGATATATTATAATATACTCATGCACTCATGCGATATACATATACAATAACTATATGCATTATACATATATGTTTCCGATGACTGTTTTACCGCGGCCCGGATGTGATTCCGGCATCCGGCTTACGCATCTATCATGCGCTATTCTAACTATTCAACAAGATGGTTTGGAAAAAAAAAATTGTAGGTACGTCAAATTCGAGTCATGGGTTATCGGTTGAAAACGTTTGACAGTCACGACACTCGATTTGAAATCAACAATATTGTTGCAACCATCAAGGTCTACTAAAACGGAATAACAAAAAAAAAAACATTTTTTTTAACCGCTTTTCTGGCACATTTGTAGAACATCAACAATACTCGATATCGATTGTTATAATTATGTTTAGCAAAAAAATAATCATCAAATCGTCATCGTTGTTGTCACAAAAGATGACCCAAGTTTAGCGTTGAAATTCGCACACGTAGCATTAGTGCATTACCCAATATATACCTATTATTATTATAAATCATTTTATACTTTTGGCACAGCGAATATCCCATATGCAATCGTATGATATACGACCATACCGCACTACCGCAGTCGTCGTACACTCGTACCTAACTATACCTATACCTAGGTTACGGAAAATACGTGTCATGTATTATGCGAAACGGTATACGAATTCTATTCCGGAATTATGGACGGGTTAATGTTTAGTGTGTTGTTCCGGCAAATGCAGAGGGCTTTATAATTACATAATTTTTTCGGCACATTTATTTTATAATAAGATAAACAAATTAAATACATTACTATATTGTTAAGCAACGTTCTTCGCGTTACGTTCAACGTTTTAGTCCGGTTTGAGAGATAAGAGGAAAATAAAATAGAATAACCGGCTGCCTATATCATTGGAAACGAGTTCAAGGCAAAACGGGCGGCAAAAACCTCGCACCCGTTGTCGGCCGGCCAACGACCCGGCGACCGAGATCTCGGTTAGTGCAAAGGTCGTTTTATGAGATATTTTCGTCCCCACTTCCATTCAGAACCATTTAGTAATGTAATAATCAATGGCCATAATTAGTTTGGCCGTCATCTTCCAAACGATTTGTACTTATGAAAGATTCCGATTATACATTATTATATATTTTATATTATGTATATATGCAATATGTATGTATACACTATAATGTAGGTACGTGAACATATTGATATTATAATCATCGTCATCATCATTATTATTAATAATAATTATGTACAGGACTTTTATCAAAAAAATTCGCTGTTGCGATTATAATATACCTACTACCTAATATAAACGGTATGTACGTAGTTATTTAATTTCTTGAAGAAATTCGCTGACATTTTCCTTAAAAAGCGCAGTTAGCAACATTTATATTTTTTTGCGTACTACGGGTGTATATAAATAACCTATAAACCATAGTTACATATTATATACGTAATAATCCTGTAAAAATATCTGTTAAGTATAATAACCTCGTAAGATGAGATATAAAAAAATTCTGTTGTCTTAAGAGACAGTAGAAAGTATATTTTATTAATTCGCTTGCATGTAAAAAGTGATAAGCGACGACGTTGTCATAATATTCTCATACTGCACACATGTAGGTATATTATATTATATTATTATAGTAATAATATATATTTCAAGACTGTTAACGATAACAACAGACAAGAGTAACTTACTTTATATTTAATATTAATACATAAATATAATATATTTTATATATTAGTTTTTTTATAAAATAATGACAATTGTTTTTTTAAACATTCGATATTGAGTTAAAAGTTTTGGCAATATTTAATTGTTGTTAACCTGAAATAATATTATAATTAGATATATTATTTTTTTCGCGAACAACATTCAATTTCATATTTTATATACTAAAACGTTATATTTTAGCAAATTTGTTACAAACAAATATATGTTTTTGGTTTAATTAGATTTATGATTTATTAAAACAAGATTGTATTATATCTTACTTGGAAAATATAAAAGTTTTGTGAGCATTTGTGTACACATTTGAAGCGTCCAATACTACCTACTATGTCACTTAATTAATTATTGTTTAATAAAATAACATACATTCTACTAAGATACTGTAC
Organism: Sitobion miscanthi; assembly: GCA_008086715.1. NCBI lineage: Eukaryota > Metazoa > Arthropoda > Insecta > Hemiptera > Aphididae > Sitobion > Sitobion miscanthi. The sequence goes on along the minus strand of CM017797.1, from coordinate 77,833,210 downwards.
ATTGGTCATGAATCGTGATTTATAGTTTTTACATCGTTTTAATTTGAAAAATAACTTAATTTTTACTCCTAAAAGTTAGTATTTATTTTATTAAAAATATTCAATAACTATGGCTAAATTTATAAAAACATTTAGGTATTTTTTAATATTAAAATAAGTTTTACGCTATAGTAAAAATATTCATAACATAATATTTTAGAAAAACATAAAAAATAAAAACCATAAAAATTATTCATTTTTTTTAGCTACAGCATGTATTGCAAATGTATCATTATGTTATATTATAATTTAAAGTTTATTATTTTCTAATAAATAGTATGATAATCTACAATATATGAAATTAAAGCAAAATAAATATTAATAGGTAAATCGTAGAAAATATATTGTCGAGTGTTATTTAGAAGAGAATATATTATAATTTAATATAAACATAAAATAATTACTAATTAGTAGAAGATAATACTCTTATGATAATTTATTTAGAACTAAACAAAACATCATTCATATTCATGATTTAAATAAAATTAGTGATACCTTCTATCATCGAAATATATTTATTGTAATTGAAAATTATTGTATTTTAAACAAAAGTTGTGTAACAAATTATAAGTATAAAATTATGAACCAATTATACGATTATTATTGATTTACTACCATTCAAATTTATGAATTCAAATTTAATCGAAACTGATTATTTTAACAAACCAAATTAGTACTTATCGTTATAAATAAGAAATTAAACAACTATAAAGTTATTAAGTGTTTCATATTTGATACTCATACTATATTTTAGTACAGTAAATATAATACCATAGGATTATAGGCAATGATAATATTAAAATATAGTTTAAATTTTTAAAAAGTTAGTATTAATAAATTAAATTAGATCAAATAAATAATTATCGATTATGAATACGCAACTAACAAAGTTTTTATTTAAATTTATTATCAGTCATCATAATATATCTCGTGCGGGGAAGTACCTACAATATATTTAAACGTAATCCAAAACATCTACTTATAGGACGCTTTAGTCTGTATATTATAATGCACTAATGTTCGCTAAAATCCGTTACAAAAACATCACGGCATTATTGTACCTATGTTTTGTTTATTTGGCATGCACGTTGTAAAAAAAAAGTAAAAAAAATCAAACAATAGCTCCGCTATAGGTTGTCACAATAAATAGGTCCTTGAAGCTTCAATCTGCCTTGAACCATACCGGCCCAATAATTAATTCCAGCACCGTTCGAGCTGTATAGGTATAGCTGGTATAGGTAACGTTTTACCCACTGGTTTAGAGGTTGTGACGTCAACATCCTTCTCGGAGATTAAAAGCAAAAAAATAATAAAAACGACAAAAAAATAGATAATAACACATTAATAGTAACTGCACTATTCATCCACACCTATCCTCATCATTTCTGCTGCATCGTGCGCTGCAGCAAACCACACGAGACCAATAATATATTATAATATTGTATTGTCTTATGTTTAGCATTGGCCAGAACAATAAAGACAAAAGTACACGTTCAGGGAAAAAATTATAATAAATTAGTTACAGGTTCGTAAAAGTAAAAAGATAATACTACCGTGCGAACGTTAGCCGCGTGTACGAGTGTTTGGTGAACTAGTGTAGTACATTTTAGGACTAACCGTAGACACCTAAGGAAAAAATGAAAATCCGTAGAGCGGACGAATCATATCGATATTAAAATATTATGTACCTACCAAATTATTATTATTATATACAGTTATGAGTGTATGACGGGTAAAATATGGGCAAAACGCATCCGATAACCGACGAAATGAAATAATTGTTTTAATTATTGTTGTTATTATTATTATATGGCTACGTTATTATTGTGCCTACTGTACTAAAGTTCGATTACGACATTGGAGCACTATAAGACAACGACGCTTCCAATCGTCGACTCGTAACAACCGGGCCAAGGTTATAATCGTACATATTATATATTATTATAGTGGGTATAGTCGCGCGCGTCCTATCACGCTTGCACATCGAATAAACGACATAGCTGCGTTAGGACTTAGAATACAATGAACTTTACGCACTTCATTATATACCTTACTTACTTGTCTCCTCCCCCTCCCTCTCACACACGTGCGCGCGTGTGCTTGTGCACTTGTATCGCAATACCGAATATATATTAATATGTAGCATGTGCATTTATGTGTCGGTATTCGATTTAGACTTGCAGGCTGCAGCGTTACTATATTATTGATTTTTATTATTTATTTTAGATATCATTGCAATTTCGTTATTCTCTTTTATCGTTTACTCCGAAATCGAGTTTGACGCGAGACAATCTAAATCCACGTTATAATAATACACGCATATAACCGAGCGACACGCGAATAATAATCACTATACACAATACACGGTTTCCGTCATCCGTACGCCAAAACCCTCTCGGCCCACGTTTTAAGTAGGTACATTTTACAATTTTAAATATAAATAGACAATCAAACACGGTGTTGTATTACTAATTAAAGATAAACCGTAAGGTACTTTCGAGAAATAACAATTCCAGTGGTGTAAATATTTCGGCAGATCACTATAATTGCATTGCAGGAGATATTTATCTTATATTTCAATAATTCGTTATACCAGATGTCCCTGGACTAGTTGCACGAAGGTGGACACTGGTAGAAGGTCGTAGGGGGTCAAAAACCTCGCGACGGAGTAAGTTTTTTTATTTTTTAGAATACGGTCATGTCATGTTGTTGTTAATATATTTGATAACTTTTGTTGGACACTAAATCGTAAAAAAGCCACTGATTCCGTTCTGTCCAAAAATATCAGTAATAAATACCAATTTGTACAGGTACCATTTGCCACATATGGTACCTATATAATATAGACATAAGCGTGTATCACAGACTATTGAATATAAATAATAACTAATAAGACGAGTTTAATTATATACATGATTAGGTCTTACATATAAGCACATACATAAGTGCATAACATATGAACCTGAAAAGAACAGATATTATATCTTAGTTCACTGAAAAATGAAGGTATACTTGTTTTGTCCAACGTCTGTGTCATTTTATCTTAATCTTCTCGGGTCTTCGTATTACATTTAACACAGCTTTTTCAAAATCTTTTTTTCTGTCCAAATTCTAAAACACAACCGTAAAAGCTTTTTAGCTGATTTGATAATATCTTTGGTCTCCGAGCCGTTATTTTACAAAAAAAAAAAATAGATAAATTATAATTACATTACAATGTATACGTATGCATGTAGATATACATAGTATATTATACACATTATATATTATAATACTTTTAAACATTTTATTTATGCAAATATTAAATTTAAACAATCTGATCCTAGGACCAAATCGCGGTTCTCAGAGTGCAATCATTATGAACTATGCTTTTAGTTAGCTAACACTGGTTATAGCCCAAGGCCTGCGCGCAAAAGTGAAAGTGACAAACCAAGCGGCATTGAGCCAGTCCATCTACGTTAATGTTAAGGAAGGCGTTTTGATTATGCAGGTTGTGGCAATGTAGCGATCATTGAACTCGGTTACAGCCAAACATTCTGAGAAATTTGGAAAAAATCTGTGTGTAATAGGTTTGCGATGACGGACACAATATGTACAAGAAACACAATCGAAAACCGTTCATTGTATAAATATATACACTATATAGGTAGTAATCTATCAAGAAAAAAATCAGACTGCAGAAATCATTGCTTCCGCTGAAATAGCCATATAAAAATAGTAAATAATATAATTAGTGTATGATTACTAATTATGTACAATTTAAAAACAACTTGAAAGATATTAATAACAAATTATTTTATAATTAGTCACTGGGTTTTTGAGTAATACAACTGTACAAGTATAAAGTCTTATGTCGTCAAATACTCGAACTATCACGATTCGAACGTAAAGTCAGCATAAATGGTTATAAAAAAATTGAAAAAGAAATTATATAATAAAGAAAAGTTTAATTGAAATTATAACAAACCGTGGTTTGTGCGATAAATTTAACGAGACCCACAGCTTTTAGTTTGCAAAGTGAGTGTGTTAATGTGTTATACAATAAAGAGAGCGGATTCCCCCCCTCAAATATAATTGAATATATAATATAATCTATTATAACGTTATGAACCGGTTTATATGTTTAGATTGGGATGAACAATTTCTATTATCTTTACAAGTTATAAATTTTAGATTTTTTTTCACTTATTTTGATGATAATAATATTAGAGATATATACTTGCTGGTAATATATATAAATATATTTATTTTTTTTGGAGGAAAACAATATTGCGTGCCGAAGAACATCAAGGTTACACCTTACTCGACAATCTCTATTGCGATACACAAGTCGAATGCAAAATAGAATCGTTTGGTGTACATAAAAAAATAGGTTCCAACTCGAGTATATATTAATAGTTTGCTCAGAAATTTTACGAAATTATATTAAATAACATTTATTTTCATATGAATTGATTCATTGATATTGATATAGTGTATGCTATATAGACTCTATGTTATAGTTAATAGTTTGATAGTTTTGAAATTTTGGATAGACCAATTTTGGAGCCGATAGTGTATAATATGTATGATGCGATAGTTTCTCACATTAACATCGAATAGTTATGGTAGTTTATGATTGAACGATATTTGCGAATTTATTTAAATAAATATAATGTTTAATACACGAGTTGTAATTATAAATCTTAATGTAAACTTGTGGGAAAGTCTAATACCTATAATATGAATAATATTATAAATATAATATGTAATATGTATATAATTAAAATAACTTGCACACCTTTCGGTTGACCGCTCTATTACTGTAGTTGATGCACCGCAATACGGAAATGCAACTACGATTGACCTTACCCAAGGCGGTGGTGGTATTCTCAAGGAGGTCATTCATTTGGTAACAGTTCTAATTCATTGGATACGACAATTCGGTTTCTAAATTATCAGTCGATAATCACAGTATGTCTATGTGTATAGGTACTAAATATTATGTATAATATATGATAGCTGGTGCTTGATGGGGGCAGAGGGGTTATTTTGATCACCCGCGCTATGACGTTGTTAGTCACTAGAAGTACAATATTTATAAAAATGTTGTGAATGTTCTCCAGTAAAAGCTTTGAATTAGATTCTGAATGTGGTTTATGTAAACGAATTATTATGAAATTGGAAAATGTTATTTTACTATTGATAATTTTTCTATATACTCTATGTACATTATCTCAACAAATAATTATATTCAGAAGTCATTGCTATTGGTAAATGTATGCACTAAATGCTAGAGCTCTGCATGTGCCGATATTTTTAAGCCTAGCCAAACCCATATCTTGATAGTAAAAGCCCGGCCCAATCGTACACTAATCCATATAAGATGCGTTGTATTTTAATTATTAAAAATTATAAATAATTACGTTTCCTATTAAGTCTCCCGGACGGTATAGTTTGAAACGTGATATTGAACGAGTTATTGTCTGGATTATATAACTTATATATTATTATAGTAACGGCGATACGCACTTAAAGTTTACCATTTACCAGTAAATTAAAGTCAAATAGTTGATAAAAATAGTAAAATCTAATATTGCTGAAGTTCGAAAATATCTCCAATACAACGGAGTCATGCGGTGCGCAATTTCTATTTATGTACAATAATAGTATGTCCCCATTTTTAGAAAAACGATAACGTTTCTCATATTATACAGAAACAAGAGGAGAGACTTATAGATGATGAGCGAGAAAAATGTCGGTCACTGACCTTCAAATCTCTGTTATTTTAGTCGTGTTCGTGTGAAAACTGAAAAGTCACAAACTGTACTCATCGACTGTATAATACTATTATTTTAGGTATATTTACGATTTGCATCACGCTGAATCCATAATACAATGACCCCGGCAGCACATCGTTTAACGACATTACCCGGGATACCATTTATATATATATATATGCATTATGAATAAATTATATCGTTGTGTATCAATAACAATTCGTTATACCTACAAATACAATATCGAATGTAAAAAATGTGTAGGTACCGATAGTCTATAGAAAATAGTAAACCAGCTTAAAGTGATTTTCAAAAGTTATTCGGATATTATAGGTTATAGCTGGGCGTATACCAATTATATGGGAAAAATAAGTGAAATAATTTTCTGTGTGTATATGTAAATGATTTTATTCTATCGGGTTGTACGTAAATTATGTATTATATGGGATTATATGTATTATATGAATAAAGCACTTTTTCCCAAGCAACATTTGACCAGAGTAATATATTATCTGTCTATATACGTGGCACTTATTACTAATATATATACATATTACTTATCATACACAATTTATTATATACCATGAGATATGAGTACCTACTGCAGAAAAATAACAACAACCGAATAGCAGCAGTAGTGTGAACCCAGTATTGGATTTACGCGCAGGTAATTATGTGGTGACAAAGTGTGCGGGGGAGCATCAAGAAGTTTGCGCGTTACAGTAGAAATAAGTCTTCTACGAGGTCAAGTTCAAGGGGCCTACGTATGTATTCACCTATAACCATGTAAACCAAGACATCGTAATCAATAGTCGTAAAATACCCATTTGCATAATACGCATAAATACACGTACCTTGGTGACAAGGAATCCATTTGGTGTCTGATAATCAATCGGGAGAGTTGTCCTCGAATGTCGTGTAGAACAGTAAGAAACCAAGAAACGCAGTTAATTTTATTTATATTACACCGATGACGGACGGTCCACGATTTTCTGCGCACAGCGGTCAACGAGTATAAAACGTACAAAGCGTAAAACTTCCAGGTACGGCGGTGGCGACGACGACGACAACGACGACGAAAGTATTATTGTAATCGTTATTGTTCGATATGATTTTCTTTATTAATATTGTTAAAATTAAACAAAATACGTTTGAGTGATCGGTACGCGCGCGGCGTGTGTACCCGCTGTACTATACGCTTTGGGACGCCGAGGAACGCATTTCCGAACCGTCCGACCGGCAAACACTTTCTCCCGGGCCCGGGCATGGTCCACCGCGGAGAGCATGGATCCTTTCTCCTTTCGTTACAGCCGTATACCACCATTGTACGGTCTTCGTCACCACCTTTAGGGGGAGGGGAGGGATCTATAGTATATACATAGAAATAAGGTATACTTTATATGCGTGTGTGTGTGTGTGGCTTTAGCCGCCGTGTCAGTCACCCAGTGGTGTATAATATATTATTATTTATTATTATTATTGTTATTTGTTAACATATTCATGTTGTACAGAATACTCTCACTCATCAAGTATACAACGGTGTATCCCCGCCCCACCAACAAAGTCGTAAACTCACGAGAATATAATAAAAATATATAAACCTACATAGTAAATGGCAACCTATTGCACTTCCGTCTTTTATATTATACCTACATTATCATCTTGTCGTGACCGGCTTCAGAATTGTTCACCACCCACAACTATATGTACCTACAACCCCGAGCCCGTGATCACGATATAAATATAGATACCTATAGGCTATATTATATTTTATTGTTGTGTTAATAGACTACAACAACAGAAGAGTATTAGCGCGATGATCGCGTTTCGATCGAGTTTATATCGACGACTCTTCAATTGAGCCGTTTTCGCCGATTAGCGATCATTGATCAACTATTTAAAAAAATATTTATACAGAAATAACAACACACTTGAGTCTCGACGAAGTAATCGAACAATTATAGAAAGTCAAATAAAGACTAAATACACATTTCACGAACCAATGATCTTGAATCGGAGTCAAATGCGCAAGCGTCTCGAAAACAATTACCCAAACGAATTTTAAACGTAACTATTTGACTATATTGTTTTGGAAAAACTAACAAAAATTGTATACCTACTTTCCGATAAAGGGACAACTAACAATACGATGTCGAACAACCATCTTTGTTTCATCACCTAACAGGCGAAACAACAATATAACTTCGTTCCGGGACTCAACCGCGTAAAAAAATTTAACCCGATCGCGAAGTGATTATTCCATAACATATTTATTTTTTTTACGTGTTTCTGTAAGAGAAATGTCAATATAAAATTCTAGATTGACGAGTTTCGAGCCAAAAATATCCATTAACTTTCACATTTACCGTGTATATACCGAAAATAATAGCAAGAAGAACTATAAGTTCTAACATTAATTGATGAAACAAGTCATATCATTATGTTTAATTAATGAGTAATGGTTTTAATTTATTATTAATACAAAATGTGTGTGTTGGATGATTTAGGTTCATTGAATATGAAAATATGAAAATAATATAATATACATTATACAAATACAATGTATCCCTAATACCATTAAAGCTAACTTAAACTCTATATAGACATGATATCGCTATATCGATTTATCTATTTTTCCTTATTCATCTGTCTTTAAAAATATTATTATTTTGTCGGATAGGAATATAGGATAGTCCGGCATCTGGCATCATGTTTCAAGTATTATTTATAATATCCGATAAATGTAATTATTACTCATTATTTCAATTACATACTTAGTAGAATTTTCATCATAATATTAGTATCAAATTTATTGTATAGATATATAATATAATATAAAACCAGATTATTGAATTATTTACATTAAATATTCTCCAAATAAATACATGGACATTAATGATTTATTATTAATTGTTCTATGTGAATAAATGTATTTTTAATGATAAATATTATAAATTGTTACTAATGGAAATAAATTTATAAAAATTTAAAAAAATTAATAGGCAAAAAAGGAAAGATAAGATTATTTATCTAAAAATTGTACTTACTTTAAAATTGTAAATTGTTTGTACATCTTAATACACTCATAACCCGCTTTAAAATAAAAACATAATAAATAACCCATGAAGTTGCCTAGATAATAGTCTTACCTTTAAATTTTATAAGAGGTCAATTCACTCTAATTTTTTAATCAACGGAGCTACACGTGTTCTTCTGAGCGTAAAATTTGCTATGTTACGCACTTATAAGACGGAAACAACACATGCGGGTATAAATATTTTATGTTTTTGATGTATTATTATTTTCTAGATACTAGATTATACATACTAAATTGTCATAAATACTAGATGTGAAGTATTGCCTTGCTATCATTAGGTCATAAATTAATAGAAAATACTAGGCACTGTTATAATAAGTGGAAATAATAAAATAAGCTTAGCGGTACAATAATATACTTTTTATTGTTGATCAACTAAGAATACTTTCTAAAAAATGTAATTTAGTTTACATCATTCAGACGATATTAAAGCATAATCGAGCATTGTGGAAATTATTTACATTATATATAAACACAATAATTACTGTAAAGTTATTATATAGTTATATTGTGAAAATAATTGTCATTATTACAAATCAAAGGTATATTACAATGAGCTTCGAACTCAGATTTTAATTTTTTACAACGATAACTGTATTTTATTAGGTTATTGTTGGGTAAAAAGTAAAAACGAAAATAATATTTCACAGTAAAACATTGTATATTCAGAATACTGAATAATAATGTTTTAATCCGAAAATAATCAAATTTGTAATTATTATAATTAAGTGAATGTACACGTGGTGTAGGTACATTGATCACAATAATATTGTATAGAACTATTATAAAAGTTAAACTAGTTTACTTATTAGTTATTACGTAATACCGTATTTCATTTTAACTCGCTCCTATAATACTACGTAGTACCTATTAATTATTATTTATTATATAAATAATATAGATACTAGGTACTAGGTATATATGATACATAGGTATATGATTTCCTCAGTTCATCACAACAACACGAAACTTCGCGATGAAAATATAATACCAAATATATAAAATCGTATATGAATGTTTTATTATGAAGATCATCACCAATTTTATTTTACTGAATCTGTTAAAATTCGTTTGTCTGGTTGACTGCATGACTAAATATAATACAATACTACTGATCATTGTTTATATATCACTCTGTTGATTAGATATAAACAATATAAAAAAACTTTTAAAACGAAAGTATAGAAAATAAAGACAAATGGGATGATAAATATTATACTTCTAGAGAACTTTTTTTTGTAATCGTCCATTTTTTCATTTTAAATATAAAACAAAATAATATTCTCATTTACTTTTATTTTTTCGAACTATAATTTATTCTATGCATTTTTAGAGTGTTGAGAAGTAAATTTATTTCCATAAGATCAATGTCAATCGACAATCATTGTTTATATTTTTATACTTGTTATAAAAATATTATACCTATAAAACGTTTGGTAATGAATTGTATCAATTCATTCCTTACAGTATAAGCGCATACCTACAGACGTATTGAAAAAAATAGCTTCACACAAGTTTAGGTGAAGGTTAAAGTACCAATATATCAGATTAAAATCGACCAATTTAATTAAACATCCATACATAATATATATTTGAATTTAAAAGATTAGGTATAGTGACGGCGTTAGATTAATATATTGTAATTATATTCTTAATTGCGTGAAAGCAACGGAAAAAAACAACCGTGATGTACTCGTATAATAATATCTAATAATATAATCGACAATTATATACAGAACAGCCAGACTAAAATTAAGAAAGAAAAAAGTTCTGTTCCTTTTTTGTGACCCATAATAGTGCAATAAATATTTCAACGGTTTCACGCAGGGAGCGTATTATAATCTCATTATACTCGTCTGTCGTCGAGTGTAAATATTCGGTTTTGGTTACAGGGAAGACCACGTTCCTACCTTTACATTAGAATAAGTACCTACACTTGGCATGCACAATATTACTATTTAGTATTATTACAGAAAAAAAAAACATAATAATAATAGACAAAACAAATGGCGTGTAGGTTCGAACAAAACCCCGTGCACGCATGTATAAAGATTATTATACATATATATTGATATATTATACATCTATATGATATCTTCAATGCATCTATGTATAAGTATAATAATGTAATGTATGGATGGTATATATGGCGGTGCGCGTTGTCCTCGCGAAGAATAATAATAATATAATAACCCAGTCCCGCGCGCAGTCGAAAATATCGCGCAAGAACAATGGTGAAATGAGAAACCGTGACCTCTGTGAATTTATTGAATACATAAAAGCCGGTGAAAGTCGCCCAAACCAAAACGCGTTTTAAACAACAATATTATATAGGTACAAATGCGCACGCGCAAAAAAATCTGCGAACACACACATGCGCATTAAGCACGAAAATACGTGAACAATCGACGACGGCGGCCGACGAACCCTAGAAGATTTTGGTTCGATTTTACGATGTGACGTTTTCATCCGCAAGAGGTGTATATACTATTATATATAGTATATACAATATTACTATAGTAAGTACGTAAGACGTAAGTAAGTGGATAATTTTATAATTTATGAACATTTTTAGTTTGGGTAGCACACGTCGTTTTAGTTGTGATAGGAGAGGGGGATCTCACAGCGATGAGTTATAAATTATAATATTTACTTGTAGGTAGCCCTATGTTTTCTACACAATAGAAGTCTACTTTTCCTGCACCATTTAGATTTTTTTATAATAGACAATAGACATATCCGTAATCTTGAGCTATATTTACATACAGCCTGTGTATAATACAATGTATAGATATTATATACCTATATATACTTAGTGGGATATGTCGTGTCGTTGTTGGTTAGGTTATTCATCCCACGCCATTATCAATCAAAATATGCAAATCATATACTAATATAATATCGTAACCCAACAACTTGCCGCAGATTTTACCGATGAATGACATATTAAGCCATTTTAAAGTCAGAGAGTTAAGTAAATGTGGTTAATGTAAGAGGACGCTATATCCGCATGTATTGTCTCCATCTTAAAAATGTAAAAAATAGCAAAAACTGTTTTGCGTGGGTAAGAACCACTCAGGCTGCAGTCCAAGCTAAGCAACCATAATGTTCACACTATAAAGAGGAGAACATAATATTACTGTGCAATATTGTTTTTATTTTTTTGATAACATCAAATATCAAATTTTTAAATAATAAGAACTTTCTTTGTATTATGATATTGAAAAAATAAAAACAACGTTGTACAGTAAATGTTCTCCTATTTATAGTATAACAATTTGGGCTTAGCTTGGACTATGGCCTGAGTGGTTCTTACCCACGCCAAACAGTTTTTGCTATGTTTTACAATTTACATTTATAAGACGGAGACAACACATGTGGGAGTAGCGTCCTCTTATTCTCTTAATATAATTCTCTAGTTAGTAATATCACCTACAGCATTTTGCATAATATAAGCCTATCCTACGGACTTAACCTGCTTAGGTTAGCATGTACGGTATTAAGACATATTATATTGATATTTATTATTATTTATTAACATACAACCATATTAATATATTATACTTATTAGGACGTAAGACTGAGAGGGGGTAATTCTATACCCTTCTACATATGAAAACATACAATCATGCACCCTCGAGTTGAAATAATAATTATAATGACGCTGATATACTTTTTCTGCATCAAATCCTTTTCGCGCGGTTGTAATTAATTTAGCTCTGCAGCACTATAATATCATAACAAAATCGCGTGATAGGTATAGATATAGGTATAGAAAATAAAATTATTTTATAATCAGTCGTAATGAGTAATCGTCGTGAACCGTGGAACATATGGAGGGTAGTCCCCTACCGCATGGTTTTGCGACCGTAAAATGATTTCAAGCCCCCTCATAATACTTTGTAAGGTCTAGTTATATTTAGTAGTTACACGTGTGGATTTTATACAAAAACGTGCTCCGCAAAACCGTTTCGGAAACCGTTTCAAAACCTACACAGTACACATATGGTAGGTTGTAGGTATATTGTATAGAATACACACGCCTGTATGCACAAATGGCAAGGGCGCTGCTGAGGGTTCTTACATTGGATATAGCTCCCTAACACACAAAATTAAAGTCCACCTACCCGATTTGTTTTTACACGGCAGATTTCTAATAGTAACTTAAATGTCGAAACTATTTGGAAAAAATTATTAATATACAGTATGGCCGGCCAAAAATTATATTTATCGATTATAGGTTTAAAAATAATTATGAATGATGAAAATTAATTACTATTTCTACAATGTGAAAGGTTTTATTTTTTATAGTGGAAAAAGTACTTCAGTCTTCAACTTTACAAAAGGTTTCTGGTAACAAAAATATACAATTCCCCGTAGATACTTTATTTGATAAAAAATATTCGCAATATTAATTTTTGACAAAATAAATTGTGTTATTTTGTTGTAATTCAAAAACAAATAACCATATACACTTGAATATATAGGTAAGAGATACCTTATCAATTTCTAGACATAGGATAATTTTCAAAATATTTTAGTTTTAATTTTATAATTTATAAATATTTGAAAGTTTCGACTTTTTTTAGTTATTTTCCATGCATATTTTTTATTTATTAAAAATATATTAAGTTTATTTAACTGAGATCCCCGATTTATATTAATTATAATAATATCTAATAGGTATTATATATTTATATATGAAAATCTTGTGTCACAGTGTTTATTGCGTAGTCGCACTCTTCCGAAATGGCTCGACCGATCTTAACGTATTTTTTTTCTATATTTGGTAGGTATGAGAATAGGTCGAAAAGTATTTTTCATCTTTCTACCCCCATCCCCCCCACATTATTTAATCGCGATTTTAGTAGGATTTTTGAGATTTACGGTAGAAATGTTTGTTTATAAATGGTTGCTATTAGTTATTGGAAAAATAATTAGTAGAAATTAGTATTTATTATAATTTATAAGGTTGCCATTAGTTAATCAAATCAAATTTTCGCACATTGTCCGCGATCCGACATAATTAGATTACCTACCAGGGTCCAGGGTGGCTGAGTTGCACCCAAAAGGAGTTGAACAATTACAATTTTTTACTGGCAATGAAGTGCGCGGAATCAGCTAGTAATATAATATAATTTAATATTATAATTATGTGTGTATAAAAAGTTGTATTAATTGTATTGTATGATTTGTATGGTAATCGTTATAATGACTTCAAAAGTTCATATAAATTATAACAAAACAGCTGTCTGCAGCAAATACATACATGATACACTTATGTAATATAAATAATGTAAATGCATTATGTATAGTAAATATTGAAATTAAATAGAAAATACACTTATATACTTATATGTACGCGGTTAAAAATTATTCGGAAGCGAGTTTATACCCAATATGTTATTTAAAAATGTTTACCATATTATAATCATATTTAATTAAAAATATATAGTATATATATATATATATATTGTATGTACAGATATTATACATCAACATTTATATGCACTTTGTATATTGTATGTAACTACGACCTACCTAGGAATTAGGCACTGCATATTATATATACCTAGATACTTTATACACGGTATTGGGGTTACGCCCGTTTTCGTAATAAATTATGATCCGACGACATAAAGTGTAATTAATTAGTATCTAATTATGCCATCATAATAACAAACTTTACATTTTTGAAGCATTGACAAAGCGTCGGGAAGGCTCGGGAAAAATCGTCATGATCCTAAACAGTAAACAGTGAACAGTAAACACACACTGAGACGCGCGCGGATCTGGCCGTGAAAAACTATTATCACGGGTAGGTGATACACAGATATAGACATAATTTAGTATATCGCACGTGTGATATTATTATGGTCGAAGAGAGAGAAAGGTTTTCGTCATCGGCCGCGAATATGTTCGCATAAACCTACCTATATTATATTATTATTATTGTTAAATTATTTATACCTATTCTTACGACTCGCAGCGGTCGAAGTCTGGTTATGTATACGAATTTCGACCGGTCATTGCCACAATATGTTTTATTATATGAGCGGGAACGGTAATAAAAATAATAATCATGACGGTTTTTATAAACTACCTTTATGTCCGAGCAAAACAAAAGCTAAACGGTTGTTTTGAAAAATAATGCACCTTAATGTGTTGTAATTGTGCTGTGATCCTACGCACACAATGAATCAATATACATATATAGCGACGGAAACGCGCGGGCGTGTGTAAATACGCGTTTTATTTTCCCTCTCATCGCGGTTCGGATCGTTTCTATTCCCAAAAAAATTTTCACTTTTTCCAACCATCACTTTCCCTTCGATCCGAATTACCGCTTTCTCGGCGCGCCGCCGGTACCGTTATGTTATATTATTATGTATATTATAGAGGTACACCGAGTGGCGCATATTATACGATAAATCAAGCGGCGTCGGCGGCGGCCAAGTCACACGCATGCGGTTAACGGCCCGGGCGGCGGATGGCAATGCCGCCGCCCGCCGCCGCCGCCACTGCCTCGAGAAGAAAACCGCCAATTAAAATCCGTCGACGACGGTTCCGCGCCGCCCATAGAAACCGGTCTCCGCACTGCCAACTGTACGCCGCCGGTACCTATACGCGTCCAACGTTGTTGCGTAAACCTGCAGAGATGTATGAATACCGAATGCGACCGGCTGTCCATACCTATATGTTATACCTAATATACCTCATATAGTCGTACACCTCTATAGTACATGATATGCCTATATAATAATATACTGTTAGGTATAATTATTATTACTATTATTATTTTTATCTAATAATAAAATGTACTTTTATTTTTCTCTCAAAACCAGTCGAGTGTATTAATATTATTATGTGGCGTAGCTTTCAGCGATGTTGTTCCGCTGCATCGCCGCGTATTACAGTGTGTAATGTGTATAATATTAAATATGGGTGTATGAGAGTGTGAGTGTGTGTGTGTGACGTGCGAGTGTCGAGTGTTACGACGATATCGACAACGCGTATGATACTAACTGTATTGTAAGTTGTCACGACTAACGGGCCCCGCAAAGCCGGAATTCCGGCGTTACGCCATACAATAATATAATATGTTATTATTAATTATTGTCGTCATTGGTAGTTGGTACTATAGGATTTATGTATTTTTAGAAACCAAAGTATTTAAATATTATAATAAATGTTATTAAAAATCAATAATAATAGCTTTTTAATTAGTGGTTATATAGTGTACATAGTTTGCTTTGCTACAGTTTGTTGTTTCGACTGTTGACATTATATAAACTATAATAATACACATATTATAACAGTACCTAACATTAAATGTATACAATGTTATGAAAAAATATTGATTTAATTTGAAATTTAACTGGAAAATACGAATTCTTACAATCTATAAGTACTAAAATATGGAAAACAACATAATCTAATTTTAGTAAAATATCGGTTTATTATTTTACATAGAATGATGAATCCTAAACATAATCACCATAGTATTATACATAGTATATTATATGTATCTAGTATTTTCCGGTTAACCGGTATAAATGTATAATATTATTAGTGTTATTCAGACTTATTCTCATATGAACTATGAACTTAGTTCATGGTTAATCTGCAGGCTGTAGCGTACTTGGATAGCCGCGACAACAATCCATGGAAAAACGGATTGTGTATTTGTGTATTACAAAATATAATACACATCACAGGTCATAGATTACCTATAAAGTTGCAAAATATTATTTTTATTATATTGTAATAGTTTTTTTTTGAAAACAAGATCCTTACCGCAGAATTTGTACAGCTATATAAATACAAGTACCTACTTGCGAGCTATAATAATAATAACGTTTTCACGCACATGCGTAAGCATTGCATTCAAAAAACGCTCGCCAAACAATGTATAATTATTAAATTCGAAGTTTACACTTAGTACCTAGTTTTAGAACGAAATTAGAATTCCAATCAGAACCGTTACCGATATCTGCATAATGTAATTACACCTACATCATTTTCTTAGAGCTATTTGCTCGCAGGGTTATTTTTCCAGGGTTGTGCACGCAATAATTAACCATGCAGCTCCTTCATCCTCGTCTTGCTTTCATCAAAACGGCGTCGCAATCGCTACGCGCGTATGGCAGCAGCTCGCCGAGTATACAACAACCACGGTATCACAATAACATCATCATCATAACGGTTATACCGACGTGACTCGATGCAATCGTCGTGACCCGGTGCGCGGGGCAAGCGGTGGCGGCAACGGTGAAAGTAGTGCCAGTTTTTTAGCAAAGCTGTCCCCCTCCACGCACCACTTATTATTATTATTATACTATTATAGCGGGTTGGATAGCCTTCGCGCTCGCGTTTACTCCTGACCACAACCTTCTTTCCTTTCACTGTCGTCGACGATCATTAAATATATAATATTTTACGTGGTACACAAACGTATACGGTAATACAATCACAACAAAATATATACTATTAATGCTCACACACACACACACACACATACACACATACGCGCGCACGCGTACACACCATCGAGCGTCATAACACAGTGGTGCTGCGCACTATTCAAATCTTTATTAAATTGTTCACTCTCGCTCTTCCCTCCCACTATCTCTCCAACACCGTGATTAATGATTTTTTTTTATTATTCGTTCGCCGAGTAAACGTATTTTGAACGGAATATATTATTATGATAAAACTATAAAAAAAATTAAATCGCGAGTATTTTTGATATTATTATTGGCACTTGGGTGCACAGGTACCTATATTATTATTATTATTATCATCGTCATCTATTTAACCGCATAAAGCCCAATAAATATATTTATATATATACCTACTCTAACGAGAGTATTGTTGCGAATGTATGTAAATATATATTTAATGAAATTTAATAATATTTAACTTTTATAGTCAATCAAAACAAACATTACGCCATAATTATTTTTGCATACATTTCATTAATTTAAACCTAGTTATGTATTATAGTATTAATGTATTATATAGACTAGAATTCCACGTGGGTACCGGTGACAAAGAATAGTTTTTAAATCACTTGAGTTAAGAACATTATTATCCAGGTGCAATCGTCGACCGTAGAAAACCCTTCACTATTTTATACGCTCAGAAAATGATACAATTACGCAGTCGTCTAAAAGACCTATGGGGTCATGCTGCACGGAAACAATTCCGCGACTATTTAGTATATTTTACTATTTACCCCACTTAAGACTCGTGTTGGGACTTCAAAAAGTCACTGAACTATAAATACGGGTGTGAGGTATACATAATTGTATAATAATAAACTGCAGTGCCGAATTTATGCATATGGCAAGCCGATATTGGCGGTTATATTCCCGGGGCGACAACATTTTTAGAGATAATATCTTATATTACATCATAATAATATCATATAATATGATATATTATAATATAGTATTATAGTTTATAGTCATGAACCTACTCATGTGTATAGTGTATAAATTACTAAAGATATATTTTAATTTATAATATATCTACGTAATACTCAGTCTTTTATTTTTGTATTAAAAAAATACAATTAGCTGTTTAAAGTTAACCTACGCCAAAAAAGTTACAGACAGTTAATATACAGACAAACAACTGCCACAATGTAGTACTATACTCAGCATAAGACTTTAAGCAATATAAATATAAATTATTTTTAGTGGTTTTTTACATAAAAAATTTGTTTGAAAATAAATTGATATACCATATAAACGTCTATATTATTATTTAAATTTAAATTTTCACAAAGTTATATTACTATAAACTTAACGACAATCCTCAAACATAAAGTAGTAAGTACACGATGTGCTGCCGTGTCCGATTTCTGATCAATATTATACACATCGGCCACGTGTAAAGTAATAATATATAGGTACAGAATGTATAGTATACACCTTCAATGTAGTTAAAAAATGCAATTCTCCTGCACATAATATAATAGTCATATAGATGTGTAAAAGACGACGAGTCTTTAACTGAAATATTTGCTACGGCTTCCTCATATAATACACATGAAAAATAATAATAATAATTTAGCAGTATCACAGTTATATATTACTATACTATAGATGCCCGTTTATATTCTACTGTGTATGGGTTTTTCGTTTTTGAGGACAAAGGTTGGGCAATGTTTACAATCTGTTATCAATATTAAAGTGTATAATAGATGGAAAATTGATAACATCGATTTGTAAACATTGCCCAACCATAAAGGTTAGGGTATAGGACGATTGGCTTCAAGTATGGTCTCCGAGTCGGGCATCTAGTATTATAGTATGTATATCTGTGAGCAGTATTAAGATTTAAGGTACCTAGGTACTATGTTATAATCTGTGTAAATATTATAATATATTATATTCTGAGCAAGTAGGTATAATTTTCAAATATAGTTGATACAACGTTGATAATATATAAATACAATTATTGTAGGTACTATATAAGTATATAGAATACGTTGGTATGTTATAATTGTATACAGTGTATATCATTGATTAGAAATTAATTAAAAGGAGGGGGGCAATTAAAATGTTTCTAATGCCAAAAAAAAATGTTATAAGATTTAATATAATAAGTTCAAGCCGCTCAAGGAGGGTATAGAAATTACGTCCTTACCCCCCTTACATTGGATCCACAAACGCAGTGTATAAATATGTAGTGGATAATGTTTTTAAACTGGCTAATATTGATATTAGCCGATAATTAACCTTAATATTATACAAAATATTCTTAACACAATACTTATTAGACTTTAGCCGTGCGATGAGAACATTTTTTTTTTTTTTAAATTTATATTTTTACATTATTTATTCAATTGGTTCAATATATTTTTTATTGCATAACCGTAATTTTAAATATAGGATGGTTTCGTAAATTAATTTAAGATTATTTTCATTTCAAAAATATATACATAGGTAAGGAAACTATTATTTTTTAAATAAAATAGTTTGTTTCCTTAAATTAAAACTAGAACAGGAGATCAGAGTTCTGATATCATTAAAAACTAGCATAAAGTACTTATGAATAAATCTTAACAAAAATGACATAAAAAAATAATTATAATAATAATATAAGACAATATCAAAACAATAAATTCTATCACGTGTCCCGTTCGTTTTATTGTAGTAATCACTAATCAGTGACATTAATAAAAACATTCAATTTATACTACAACTACAATAATTTTATTCATTTACACGGATAAAGCAATTGCATCAGTAACCGCATAATAATAATGTACTTTGTATCAAGGTATAAAATGTTAAAATTAGTGGGCTAGATGTATCCACATTATTTAAGATTGTTTAACCGTGGTCAGAGCTTGCAGGAATATCACCATTAGCCGGTCACCGGACATAACATATTGCAGCATATACATTATAAAAATAGAGAGAAAAATAATTAGTATTATATATTTATATCACGTAATGATTTTATATTGTGTATAAAAGAATGAAAGTTTTCGCGTGAAAAACTCGACACTACCGGCGCCGCCCGTTTATAATTTGAATAATATGTGTAGTGTGTACGGTATTTAGATACATAAATATGTAAAATTTTTATATTAAAAATAAACGTATTTCCGCGAGTCTCATCGGGGTCGATAACCGAAACGTTGTGGAAAAACACACGACTGGGTCATGACCAACCGCGTCAGTGGTTCCGACGGAACGGTTGCCACGGCGACCACGGGGTATACGTGTAATGTGTATACTGTATATTGTATATTATATATTGTATAATATATTATATTATTATATTTATGTACGTCCAGGCGTGTATTATATAATATAGTGTGTTTTGTGTGTCTGAGTTATACTGTGTTCGTGTATACTGTATATACATTATACAATATACCTACATGTATACAAAGGGACGTGTATAGACGCGACGTGAGAGGGAGGGTCGTTGACCTCCCGCGGCGGCAGCAGCAGCCCAAAAACAAAAAACACCACCCTGACGTCATTCTGTGTTTATACATACATACACAGGGTGATTTTTAAAGCATGCTCACCTTATTTTTATGCTTAAATTATGCGTGTATTCAAACTCTGATTTTTGGAATTTTTAAATACACTTGAAGGCTATATTTTTGAATACTTAGGACATTTTGTACCACTTACGGATGATCTTGTGATAATAAAAACTTCTCATTTTCAAATAGGAACCTATTTTCACTTTTAATTATTCAGTAGATATTTTTTTATGAATTTTGATGTATCTCAATCAAAATTCGAGAGGTATTATAACCTAACCTTGAGTTATAAGTATATAACTTTGTCTTTATGTTATAAGAATAATATGTCGATGTGGTAATGGGTTAACGCAATGTTAATAATTGCGATTGATCTATCAATCAATATATATTATAATTTGTAAAAATGACTCAAGTGTAATAAATACTGCATCTAATACAACATAAAGTTTATATTTTTGTAAAACCGTTTTTAAGGATTATTATCCTTAGTATAAACATTTTATGAACTCAGAAATTACAAATTAGAATTTTGATTTAGATACTCTAATATTTTTAAGAAAATCATCCGCTAAATAATTTGTTGTAAAACATTCTCATTTAAAAAATAGAAGATTGTATCGTCACACTACTTAAGTAGAAATTTAAAAATATGGTCTTTAGAGATACTTAAAATTCTAATAATCAGAATTTGAATAAATGTAGGTACTTTTAAAGTGAAAAATGGGGGTTTGCGTGCTTAAAAAATCACCCTGTTTATACTCGTACACTTCTCTCGCCACACCCCTCATCACCACTCGGTTGAATACTTGTGCGTGTACACGCACGTACACGGGTGTATATCACCTCTTGCAATCAATACGCATCGAAAAGACGCTGTATTTAATACAGAGCGATTTTTTAAGCTCACTCTGCTCATTTTTAAGCTTAAATTTATTGTAAAAGTCTTAATGATTTTAGGTTTTTTTTTCGTATAGGTTCTTATTTATTTATTTATTCAATAACGGCAAATGACTTACAGCTTTTATAAACAACACCAAGTATATACAATTTAAGTAGAGGTAAATAAAATATATTTTATTCCTAATTATTATTTCGTATGGCTTAGAAATAGCATTCACGGTTTAACAAAAGTAACATAGTATAAAATTGGTACAAGTAGTAAAATAGGTAAATAAATAAAAGATAACTTTTATAACGATACAACGGGGGTACAACCACACAGTGTACCTCGGGCAACGTCCTAGACGACAAAAGATTTACCAAACTCGGCTATCGTATACTGTCATAGACCTCATGATGACACATAACATTCAACCAATTAATCATTATATATATAAACAATAGACTATTATCCAGATTATCAAATTTACTTGGACATCAATCATAAGTAAAAAATTTCAGAAACTATGCTAGCTCAAACTTCAATTTTATAAATACAAGAATTCTTTGGATTAGAGGTAAAGTATATACCTATTGCACGCTCGTAGGCCGTTACTCATTAGTTATTACTAATTCGTTCGACTGAATATGTTCGTAACTCCTACATCGAAAACAATAAGATCGGTTATGTCAAAACTAAGAAGAAAGGTTTAGTTGGTTAACCATCATTACGTGCGTAAAAATTAATATATGATAACCAGCTGATGCCTGATACTTATGTACCTAGGTATATCTTTCTAATCAACGATCTTATAAACAATAATGATGAATATAGAATAATATAATATGCTGCAGTTCAAATTCACAATATTTAATTTGAGCCTTCGAGGAATATTTGAGTAGTAGTTAATATTATAATATTGTAATATGTAATACGAACAATTTTACTAACAAATGTAAATGCAATTTATTCGTTTAGTCATCATTGTTTTCATATAAATATTACTATACGTTCAAACAAATGATTTCTATAATGTTGTTAACTATAATATACTATGAACATAATATGCTAAGTGCACAACGCATATGATGTATGAATATAAAAATAAATTAAGACTACTATAATTATCTAGTTTTATTAATTGTGTCAACAAACCTAATGTTTTAAATGATTATAATACAAACATTATATCAATATTCTATACCACCTGCATATACGTATATGTATCATGTTATAAATGCGAAAATAACTCTATCTGTCTGTGTGTTACGTTTTCGCGGCTAAACCACTGAACCGTTTTTGATGAAATTTGGTATGGATGAGATAGCTTGAACCCTGAGAAAGGACACAGGCTTTTTTTAGCTATACTATATTGTGAGTGGAGCCGCGGAATATAGCTAATTATACATAAAGAAATATTTTCTTTAATAATTGCCTGGATGGTAGACGTGGTTTAATCTGGGTTTGGAGGTTTTTCGCCGATTTTGAAGTGGAGAGTTTATTATTATTATTATTGATCAATATAGCAAAAGTAATCTCGAGTCGTTGTTATTCAATAAACAGTTCCTGTTCATTTCACATGAACCAGAAGGCTTTTAGGCTATTTTCAAGAATTTATTTTAGAGAGTTTGTAGTTTTTTAATTTTTGTACGGGAACTAACGCAATGGATTTATTATATAGGTATATTATACATTTCTCAAAACTTTTATGAATTGATTTATTTAAATTATTACAGAAATGTTTGAATTATTAAACATTGACATTTTAAAATAACAAAATACAATTTGTTGAAGCCTTTTTTAACTTTTCAATAAAAAAAAGGTTTTAACGTTTAAAAGTTATATTATATTAAAGAGATCGTTTCTATAATATAACTGATATTTGCATAAATATATTCACACTATTACATATAATAATATTATTTAAATTTGTCGCATACAACAAAATCAAAGACTGCAGTGTAGTATAAATGCCTACACGGAGCGCCTTCCTGCATCGACAAATTCCACATTAATTTCAGTGGAAGTGTCCTTCTTGTGTTTTACTGTGCCAGTATCCAATGCCGAACATAGAACATTATACTTGTTATTACTAATTTATATAAGTATCAGAACGTAATAATTATAGTAGATTTGTTTTAAACAACATTACTCGTGACTTAATTTGTATGAAAAATTCGCATTTTGATAAAAATAATATTCTCGACTATATAAGATAATATAACGTATAATTTATTATTGCATACAAATTATTAAGTTAGCATTTTTATTATATTAATGTTTTATATACACACTGTTTGTTTTAAAAACGTTTACATGATATATTATGCCAAACTACAATATTAAACTCTCATTTTACGATCGTAGTATACATGAACCATATAGATATAAAAATAAAAAAAAACACCGAAATTCGATAGGGGCTTTTAAGAGTATAGGTAGTGTAATAACTATAACAAGTCTAATAAATAAGCACCAGCAATAATCTGACCGCTGAGTGCATATAACATAACCGCTGATTTTTAAAAAAAAAATTAACGATTATGATGTAATAATAAGAAATACCACCATAGTTATACGTGACGACCGTTAATATACAGGGTGTCTTGCTGTGTTTGTCTCCATAAATAACTTTTTTTAAATCAATATTTTTAACATGATCATTACTGTATTAGAGACTCTCTAACAGAAAGCCACAATCATTATGGTATATATATATCGATTGATAACAGTGGGTATATAGATTAAAATACACCTATATAGTAGGTCAGTGGATATAGGCACGAGGACTGACACGGTACAGAGACACCCTATATTCTAATTTTTTTTATCGTTATTCACCTTAAGAAGAATAAATTTACATCGCAAAACACACAATATTTACACATATATAATATTATATCGACGTATAACCTGAACCACACGTCCACACCGTCCACTGTAGGCTCTAAATCGCTCTCCCTTCTTCGTTGAATCTTACACTCTCTCTCCCTCTCTCTCTCTCTCTTTCTCAGTACGAGTCTCGGTCACTCACTTGAACTCTTTCTCCCGCCCGCACAACAATCCGTCAGCGGCAACGTTGGCACGAACAATGAAAACTGAGTAAAAATGCACGCATATAACGGGCCTGAGTTCGGGTCAACGTACCGACGCCGCGGCAGAGAAGCGCGCGCGACAGTGGCGGCGACAAGTGAACCTATAAACAATTGGCGGCGGCGGCGGCGGAGATGCCATTCGGTCGAACACGCCGTCGACCAGATTTTTACGAAACTTCGGAGGCGTCGTTATTTTTGTAAAAGAAACGAACAGAAAAATAATGGCGATCGTCACGAAACGGGAGAGACGTCTTACGCACGCCGACAGAGTGAGATGGAGAGAGAGAGAGAGAGTGAGAGAGATGGTGACGGAGACGGAAAACCTCGAAGAAGACGAAGAAGAAGAGAAAGAAAAAGACGGGAAAAAAGAACAACATTGCGTAATCGTATATCGTTGGCATTATGTGTGCGCGAAATGTGCAAGCCCACCGCTTTCACCCGATGACGACTACGGTACACCGCCATCACTGCAGCCGTCCGTAGGATAATATGTATATATATACGCGAATACGCGTACTATTCGGGTCATCAAACTCTTGACACCGGTCAGACCGTTCGGGCTTAAACGCGCTGGGCAACACACAACATAATAATATATAATAATATAATATGCACGCTGATTAATAATAATAGTCATCCGCGCATAATATTTATTATTATTATTATTATTATTATTATTATGTTTCTACATCACTTATCAAACGGACTATTATATACAGTGCGCTGTGTTTTACACGTCGTTTCGCAAATGCACACGCTATATAACTAAATCACATTTTGTTTTTACGTAACAAATTGTGTTATATTATATTATATTATATTATATATAAGTACGTGTCTGCAGTGCAGTCTTTGTGCTCTCTGACGGCAGCCGCGAATTTTTAATAGTGTTCGCGTACTGGTGCTGATACTATAATATCATTATGAAAGATATATTTTATTAAAATGCACAATCTGTACGCCCAGTGCATGTACAATTTTATGAGTGTTTATATGATATGCATACTATAAAACGCGTACAAGATGAGTAAACATCGACAGGTCTTATGTTGTACATCCACATACAAAAAATTCAAGTTAAAAATATAATATATAAAATATTGAATAATGTATAGGTACAAGATAATATTACACATGGACAGCAAGCGCGCGAATTAAAATTTAAACTATGTAAACCATGATTGACGTGACACTTCAATCGCCAATTGAGCGGTATGCGTTTATATTACACGCGCTACATGTAGAGACTTTAAAGGGGCCCGTTGATATACAGAATTACAGACCTGAATATAGACTTTAATGGATGGATGGCTGGGGGAATATTTAAAGCCGATAAGAGACAATGTTGCGATAGACAAGCATAATGAAGTCGCGATTGTTAATCGTGAGGTATTTGCAAAGAAATTTGTGCCGTTGTGAGACATCTTAAAAATTACAGAGTTTTCGAACAACGATGTGTACCATTAATAGTTTTCTATGTTCGTCGTTGAAATTCTGTGAATTACCCGCCAACGCCTACAACAACAATATAGAATGTGTTGCTCACACGCAAAACTATTTGTATTTTATAGTTAAAAAATTTAAATAACGTTGCAAGTACTCCAGCTTTAATGCTTTACTGTTGAATAATCAACCACTGAGTAATACAGTAGTATTCTTCTTATAATATATGAACATACATTGTGGTTATAAATGTTTGCATTTAATATAGTAGGTAATACTGTTAATTAAATATAGCGAGGGAGAGAGGGAGTAGTACTGGGGTAAAAAATGATGGTTGTACCTTTACAGTGTATGCAGACTATTTATAATATAAGATAATAGGTACAGTAATCGATTCACGGCACTCATTACGTTTCCTTTTTATACCAACAGTTATGCTGTTTATAAAAATATGAAACTGGTTGATTGTTTAGAATGTCTACCACAAATCAAAGTATAAAGAACATAAAATATGAGCCGTGGTACAAAATATGTAGCTGAAATCCGGATAAACAAAGAGAATATCATTAAAATACGTCATTTTAATTACTTACCCTTGTTTTAGTCACGGTTTTAAAATAATAATAATAAACTTCGCAATAATTAAAAATGTCTGAAATCTACATCTCTAATCTGAGAAACAGAAAAAAAAATATATTTATATATACTCAAACACGTATATGTTGAGCTTAAATTTAAAAGCCTGCAGACTGTTAAGAGTGCGTCCTTGATGAACAAGAGACCTTTGTATCCTCACCCACACTGTTCATGAAGAGGGTTCTTTGATGAAAGGGTCTGCGCTGCAGCAATGAATACCAGAATCAAACACTTGAAATTCGGAAATACACCCGAGGAAAATTGCGAAACTCCACGAATTCACGATTAAATGATATTGTTTCTAAAGATTAAAATTTGAATGCCGCGCCGTACTGCAGTTTTCATAGATATACATTATAAACGCACGCGTGGTGAAGAGACATGTACAATAGCCGCCGTTATTAATTTACAGCGATTGTTATGAGAACGAGTACTTTTTTATAAAAAAAAATTAATTTCCATGCATGTTGGTTGAGAAGAACCGTCGATCCGCATATATCGTATATTATAAAACAGTGCATAAAACAGTTTGCACAAAGTATGCAGTGTGAGTCGACAAGTAGGTATCGACAAAACAACCCTGAATCATTAACACAATGTTTAAGATTTATTTTGTAATTAACCATCTAATGTTTAAAGTCTCTTTTTTTCGGCAAACTATGATGCATGCAATCGGATTTTTTGCTCAAACAGACCAAATTTTTGGGGAAATTTGACCAAATGGTCTACGTCATGAGTACATAATTGAAATACCGTTCGTTTTTTAATTTTAAGTTTATTCAAAAATCAAAAACAATAAATTATTTTGGACGCATATTTAAAACTCAAAGTGTTTTGGCTAATACAGTACGAAATTGTTTTCAAGCACTGATATATATAAACATATACAATTAAGTCCATAATATTATATTTGGTATCGGGTATATGGTATACAACATTTTAAAAATGCATAAATATACCGACTACGGCGGAGATGAATCGACCAGATTTTCAATTTCGCACGCGCTTGACATTATTCATGCAATCGCCGGCGCTGCCACATTGTTAGTTGTGATGGGTATAATATCATATATTATACGATAATGCGTGTACACAGTGTACAGTGTACACGCGCAAAAAACCTTGATGATGTTAATTTTTATTTATTTCATATTTTTTATTCTTACGCAGCCCGCGACGTTCTTCCTTTTTATTTTATACAATCGAGTTTTATGTAACGCGCGATTTTATATGTATATAATATATATATATTATAGTTCTCGCACGAGTTCGCGGTCGGCAGGGGTCTTGGCGCGCTGAGGTCGACGAACCGATACACCTGCAGATTTCACTTTCTATATTCCGAAGTTTGCATTACCGCTCGTCCGAAATCCCCCACCCCGCACCAGACACCACTCTCACCGCGACCTAAAGAGTAAAAACCCGCCTATACCGTGTATATTGTATATAATATTATATTATATTACATGCAGCTGGTTTTAATTAAATATTTTTTTTTAATACTAAATAATATCGTAAAAATATACATTTGCGACGACGACAAAACACAAATAATAAGCGAGGTCTCATGTCGTTTTCGAGACCATATCAAGATAAATAAAGAAAACTCCTTACTAAAATCGGTTATAGCTGCGATGTATTATGTTAAGTACCGTAGTCTAAATAAGTATATAAATATATTAGGCATTTTTTGTGAGGCGAGATTATAGTAGGCTATTGATAGGCAATGGTATTTTATTATAATATGACTCATTTGGAAAAATAACCATTATTCATTACTCACATGCCATGTACCATGTACACCATTTGTTAAAAAACAAATATCGATCATTCCCAGTTTGTATTGAAATAAAAATCGTAATAACAAATGTCGATTCATCTAATATACACTACCTACCAATACGGCTATACGCCTATACAGTATATAGTGTGTTTCTATAATGAAGCAATCAATATCGACTGGTAGAAGTGTAGATCACAGGTATCGAAGACAATCGAAATTAGTTGCATATAATAATAAATCAATACAGTTAATAATTATCACAAAACTGTTGTAACTTATTTTTTTACAAACTATTCATTTCTAAACTAACAGATTTGAAATATTTTTTTATTTACCATTAACTATATGTTAATAAGTATTAATATACATTTGTAGACTTCATTAAGTAGATGAAATCGGAAATCCAGAATTACGGAATCACGTTTAATTATGTTATTATGTCATCTATATTTTTAACACCTAACGCAATGGCATGTTTATAAAATACATTATTCACCATTCATGAATTTTAAGAATTATATTCGTTACTAAAAATTATTTATGCGACAGAAATTTGAGATTTTAAACTGAACTATCAATTAGTACAACATTTTGATCCAAAAGTTGCATATTTTGCATAGTTTTTACTATAATAATTTTAATGTTAAATATTATTGTCCTTAAACTACAACAATTGCCAAAACCCTTATTATTTTTTTAGACACAATTAAATTATACGAGTTTCAAAGTGCCTATCTAAAAGTAACAGTTAGATCGTTTTTATAATATTATTAACGCTGTTCAAATTTAACACGACAACGCATTCAACCAATTTGCCTTCCACCTACACACCGCTCAAAGAATGTGTTATTTTTCATATAAATTTCATTAAATACTTTTTTTTCTGAATTCCGATCGTTATATGCATAGTACAAATTAATAGGTAGGTACCATTCAAGAGTAGCAGTGTTTTAATACGTTGTATTTAAAATGTTTTGAATGTTAAATGACTTAGTATATTATAGTCCTGTAAGGAATATAGGCTTAACTACAAACTAGTTATTTTAAAATATACGCAAATGACAATAATATTGATAATGGATAATTATTTAAATTAAATTAAATTTGAACAACTTGTAAAATTCCTACAAAATGATCCAAGTAAACGATTTAATAAAACGACTAAATTGGCAAACAATTATCTTTTTCAAAATAATCAACCACACACGCACACTCATATTATTTATAAATTTATTATATTAGGCACACTTTATTGTTTTATGTCCTTGACAAACAAAAGCGAACGTCGAACCGGTTTGTTGACAGTGGCATTAAACCAACCGTTTACGGAAAGCGTCACTCTCAGTCATTATATTACATATTCTAAGCTTTCTCTTTTTTCGTTGTTTTTTTTCACATAATAATAGTTCTCTAATTTTTTGCATTCGAGCTATCAACAATAACACAATTATTTACGTTATTGCTTAAAATCGCATTTTGCTGTTTAAAAATGTTATAAAACAAACCACAAACGTGTATGCATTAAACGGCAATATTATATTTAAGGTTTTCCCCGAATATTTGCAATTTTATGCAAATTTTGGAAAATCACGATCAAATTAAATTCTATAATGGAAGAGCGAAATAACAGCCGAGAGTCGAGACTCGAGAAAATCATGTTTATTTATTATGTCCTACTTCATTCACAAGGTCAATTGATAATCGACTTGACTCTGCAGTCTTTCATTATACTGATAAAAATAATTTTTCTGTACAAATACAGTGTACCTACCTATCACACAGATAAAATTATAATGGTGTGTACTGTTATACACAGAATTTTATGTTTTAAATTTTTATTAACGTTAAAATTAATCCTACGATAGAAAAATGAAAATGCCATACTACAAAGTCTGACATTTTTATTTTAATAACCCACAGAAATCACAATAACACATTGTTCTGCCGAAATTATTTAAATGCTGCGTATATTAAACAATTAAATATCCCACTGAAAGACTGTGTATGTACTACACCGGAATAATGAATATATAGTTTGCTAAAAACAATTTTAACGCGTATGTGAACTGCGTTCTTAATGAAGGTATAATATTAAGTCAATATTGACTTGAATAATCACATTTCAATTTATGCCACCCCTAAACATGAGTGCCTATTTTAATAGAAAGTCTTCAGATATTCCTAGACATTTTTTTAATTAACTCTTTAATGTCTTCCCCCCCCCCAAGTGCCCTGTACAGCCATCCAACCACGATGCTTTTATTTTTCGAATGATCGGAGACGTGTCAATATTTTGAAAATGGGGGGGGGGCTGGTGTGACGTACGTTAATAACTGTACATTCTTAAATGAGTTAAACAAGAGCACCCTATATTTTTGTTATGGTCTTTCACTACGCGAAAATCGCACCGAACACTATGGCATTTTCCAACGGTCATAGCCGGCGGAGCCAACTATATAATACAATATCACGATGGACGATGGATACCGATATGTACCTATGTAGCTACACATTCGTCGGAGAAGACCTTTGTACTCGTCGAACATACCGCCATTGTTGGCAACGTTTGTACGCACACGCGCACATTTACGCGACCGAATAACGCACACACACACACACACACACACACACACACACACACAACGTATATTATAAAATACACACCACACACAAACACACATTATGCAGTATATTATTATATATACACGCACGCACTCGCACGCACGCCATTCGACGTTGACGACCTCGCGTATGCACGGCACATTGGTGGCGAATGACGAACCGTGGTCGGGCGGAGGCAGGGGGAACCGCGCGTGACCCACATTCGCCATCCGAGTGGATTGACCGCGTCAAGGACTCGCCAACTTTCTCGGTCGTGCTCGGGCCCCTTCCCGCAACACACACACACACACACGGGCGTGCAAACTGTGTATACGCGTTTTGTACATACATAATATCACCTGTCGCTATATAGATAATGAACGATAAAAACCTAATAGTAAACTACATATGTGTGTGTGTGTGCACATTATACGCGATTGCAGTTACGCAACTGTTATATACTTGGTACGTACTTACGATGGATAATGTATATACATATGTGTATAAATAATACCGTGTACACTTCTTGGAGACTCCGCCGTCGCGCCGTTTAATCCCTACGCGTAGTATTATTTCTCTCTCCTCTCTCTATCCTTACACACACACACACACGCACACATACTTCCATCAACCACTCGTCATATCGCCAGTACGAAAACCCGAAATAGGCAGTCAAAACCCTCGTTTTAATCGACCATTATGCATAATGTTACGCAACACGATTTTACCGTAGTAATAGCGAGTATATTGTAGTAAATACCCCGTCTCGTGGTTTATGTAGGTGTAAGTTTATTGTATTTAATATTTTTGTACAACAGATAAGACGAGATTTTAACCGCTATTATTATAATCGGCCAACAACGCTGTTTTGTATTGACTTTTACTGTACAATAATGAATAATATTGATTTTAGAGCATTATAAGCCATATTGATGTGACACGAGAATTTGAACGGGAAACGTCGTTTACAATTGTTAATGTTGTGCCTATATCCATATTTGACATTAGAATTTAGAATATAATAGGCTACAACTTCCAAATCGTATTTTATTGAATTTTAATCTAATTGTTACACAGTATAGGTACCTATAAAGTTTTCAACCAACCTAAACATTTTGAAAGTTTCAATTGAAAAAACACAATTTTTACATTAAATTTAAATGACCACTTACATTACATCAAAAAATAATTAATAAAATGTTGAGAAAAATAAATTAGCTGCACTTCTCTACTTGACTGTACTTAGTTTTTAACTATAACCAGATAATAGCTATAGCATTTAATTTAATGAATTTATAAGATAAAATTGAGAAATTATATTATGAAAAATAAACTATACTTAATGTCATATTGTCATGTCATTGACAACTTATCTAAAATTCAAAATAATATGCTTTTTTAAAGTTTAGTTTTTTGATAACTTTATACGTAACTTCTGAAGATGAAAATGTATATTAAAATTACAATTTTAAACAAAGAGTGCACTATCTATCAGCTAAGGTAGAAACTAAACAATTTCACCCGATTTCTTTTGCAACTGTTTAATTAATTAGCTAATTTAATCAAGTGTCTAAATCAAAAAAATATTTCAATGATGTAAACCTTATCGGACTACTTATCGACTTTCAATATTTTAATATATAGTAAATACAATATTATGTAGGTACTTACGCACCTATATATTCGTTAATTATTAATAGGTATTTTATAAATTCATAATAATTGAATCTATTACATTTTATGATTAATGAAAAATGTAAGTAAGATAATTATTTATACTCACTAAGTCACAACTCAAAAGTACATTTTAAAATAGGTACCTGCAATAAATAAATAATGTTGTAGTACCATAGCTACTATAGTCTAGTTAAATATAAATAACGTTTAACTCATCATAAAAAATACCATTTCATTTTTCAAACATATAAGTAGATACCTTATAAAGATAACTTAATGAAATACCAAAAGATAATTTTTATTGGTAAGAAAAATGCACAAACACTAAAAATAATATATTGCAAATGAAAACCCTAATTAAGTACTCCAAGTTATGAATGAATACGACTTTTAAAATCATTAAAAATGTTTCAAGAGAAACAACAGTTAAATAACAAATACAACAAAATAAAATTTAAAACCAGGTGATAAAAAAATGTACGTAAATGCTAAAAAATGTAGGTAAAAGTTTTTTTTAACGATCATTAATAATATAATATAGTTTTGACCATTAGCACTACATATAGGCACTACCTATTAATGTGTTATAAACATTTTCTTAAAATGTTGTGCTAGACTAATAAGAAATACAACCAATACAACTAATTTAAGATAACAGTATAGTTAATATTGACAAAGTTATAGGTTTATAACACTGTAGGTCTAAGATATAATTATAGTTGTATAGATACAAACGTATACCTACATTATCCGTGATCCATCTCATCGCCTGCCCGTTAACCGGAAGTTTTAATTTCAGTTTTAAAAATATACCAAATATACCCTTTCCATAAAAAATAAAACAATCAATCACATAATATAAGTATAGAATTAGTACCGCGACCTGATGGATGAATAAAATACAATTATAGCCACAGGTCACGAAGTTCCATCAGTGGATGAATCTTCGCACAAACCTCATCATGGAAATAATCTCACTCCACATAACTTTCGCTTATTGTAAAAATTAATTTTACAGATTGTGAAATATATATTTATAATCAGAAAAAAAATACATTTAAAAATAATATAAACCAGTTTTTAACAAAATGTTTAATGAATCTTGGATTCCTATAGAGTCAAGTAAATTAATGCTTGACACTATTAAAACTTATTACACACGATTGATACATATTACATTTATAAAACCGTACAAAGAAAATGTTTATAAAACATTTATGACTAACTAAAATAATCGTTACTCGTTGTGCAAAGTTGTTGTACGAAAGAAAATATATTCTATTGAAAACAACGACAGTTAAAAACGAACAAACAGCAAAATGATCGTTCATTAATGAACATTATATTGACATACAAATGAAACTCCAGTAACTACAAATAAAATTTATAGCAATCCTGTTAACAAATTTTCCTCAGACACGATATAATATAATATGTATTATTTATCGATAATAATAAATAATAGTAATTATTATTTAAAAACAAGCTTCAACGTGAAGAAATGTAAATATGTACATATATATTATAATATATTATAATAGTATGTAATTTAAACTACGCACCCATCATGATAATATAGAAAAATCAATTTATGTTAGGTATACGCGATAACAATTAGTAATGATCGAAGTCCAATAACTAAAGGTAATGTTTGGTTATGTTGGACTGAACATCAAATGTAAGTTATAATTGCATAAATAATCGGTTCTACACTTCTACTATATTATTGGTAGGTGGGAAAAAGACTAATATATTAAAGGCACATACATAATTTGTTCGTTTCTTCTTGGGTTGGCTGCCTATATTAATTGATTGATAATATTTAAAAACCTGATCTACTGTGTATGCTATTGTAATAATAATTTTCATTTGTATTTAACACATACATATTTTATTTTGCATGCTAACTAAATGTACAAATTTACAAACCATCGGATTAAATATATAAGTATATACTATATAACCTATAAACGATATTTTAGCGAATAAACATAATAAATTACATGATATCTTATGATTTATTATTAGTATTTATACCTAATATTTACATAAATAGGCATGAAATCCGCTTAGTAATATGAAAATCATACAACTTGACTTACTGCGGTCTGCGACACTTGCAAAGCAAATCAAAAATAATATTTTAATGTATGCAGTGTTGAGTGTTTGTTCACTCTTTAGAAAATGTCTCAAGAATATGACAGTAGATATTATAAATACAACAAAGTTGCTATAATATACGCTTATATAAAACCGTGACTGGATGGACAGGGAAACTGGCCGCTCTAAATAAAAATGTGATCGTCTCATCATCAAGGGCATATGCTCACGGGGGGATAAGGGTGTGGGTGTCATATCCCCTCGTAGGTATGACTTATTTTTTTCATATAAAATATATGGTAAAGCAATGAAAATATATTTGCCACTATATAACCTGGTCTGAGAATAGTCGAAAATTCATAAGCCCCCACGATCAAAAAAACTGAGCAGGTCACTGCAGAGTTGCAATTTGTACTGTTATCATAACTATTTACTATATAATACGATATATTTCATTGGAAATCATATTCTACAAACTGCATCACATTTCATACATTTATAACTTGCGGTTCATATTTGAGCGCATCTATTTGAGTGCGAACTCTATCTACACAATTAAAATACTTGGACACGTGCCGGAATTCGGAAATGATCATACGAAACCATACAAAATTAGTGTGTACTATACATGACGCAAAAACGGCAATTAATTCATAGGCCCGACGGTCGACGACACGTTACGTATGTTAAAGCATTTCGAAATTCACCGCTTACTATATGCTATCCGACGTCCGTCGTTCGTACTCCATAGCGGTTTTACTAGAGGTTTACCGTTCGGACACCATATACGATGTATAGGCACCGATTTGCTCGTAATATTATTATTATATTGTACATTTCACGGGTATAGGCACTAGCTTTATGAGATTCGACGAGGAAATAAATTGACAAAGGTATATGCAAACAATAACAACTGCAGTACAAATGTACTTATTTTTACAATATCACTACAGATTTCAATACTATAACATAATAATTAAATAATATAATGAAGTCGTACGATGCCAGACGCACACGGCCACACGGGCCACGACAACCGACGCCGTCACCGGTACCAACATCGGCGACGCAAGCACACGCGCCAAATTACACATGCGTGTGAGCTATACACTGCCGGAGTGATGTGGGCGGAGATGGGGAGGGGGGGGGTGAACTCCGCCGTTACAAGTTTACAACACATAATATATATACCTAATAGACGTACGATATATTATAGAGGGTGATTCGTCGAACACGGTCATACATATTATATATTATACAGTGCAGGGATAATGGATGGGGTTTCGATTGGTCGACCGTACAACGGCTATGGAGCTGTGAGGTATAGACATTACACGTGCATGTTATTATTGATAAACTGCAGACTTTGTCGGGTTCGTGCGGTGGGGGTGCGATAATATGTTGACACGAGCCCCGGCGCTGTGTTCTCAGCGCACGCGTAACGCAATATTGTACTTGCCATTCGCTTTAGTTACGAATGCGACCGGCGAATAAAACGGTAAAAAGTCAAATAAAAAGCGTACTAAAAAGTTTGGATATTCCCGAAGACTTGACTTTAAAGATGTATATTTTAGACCGGCGAGCAGTAGCGTATCTAGGGACCGGGATATACAACGGATTGGTGGCGATAAGGGGGTTTTCTAACTAGTCGTATAGTGTCTCTACTCAAGCTCACCGCAACTGCAGTGTGTATCAATAAATTCAATTATTGTAACCATAATCAAAGGCAATCTATGTGGTCTAGAACTATTACTTAAATCTGGTCAAGATTTTTTAGGAATTCCCTTATCAAATCCGCAGTGACTGCTCAAAGTCACAGTACTTTTTTTTATACTTTTACGATAGAACAGCGTGACCAAAGAAAAAAAAGCTTGACTATACAAAAATATATATGTAATATATTAAATTGACCATAATATACCAATTGATCAAAGTCTTAAAAATCTATCAATTTATTTTATACACCGTTTTAATACGTTAGGTTAAAATCGATTTTATACGATATTTTAATATTAAATTAAAATATATAATAATATAATATTAAATATTGATGTGTAGTATAGCTGTATATGTTTTTAAAAATTTGATAAAAGTCTAGTAAAAATTGAATTCTGAGGTTCTGTTTCTAAATGGTCTCGTTAATCATTTGAACCACATCTTTTAATTACCTACCGAATGTAACTTATTGTTTTTGTTTAACAGGCTGTATTATATTTATATATTTTATAAAATTAAAAGTTAGTTTTAGTTGATTTAAATTGCCAGAGTGGTCACATTTATCAGGAGTAAACACACCTATGTATAACATCTATTTAAAGTTGAACTTACCACGGAAGCGGTATCGAAACTACGATGACTACGACGAAAACAAAGTTCAGACGGTGTCGGACAACATTCGCCGTACATAATAGAACAACACTGCGGCGGTGGCGAAAATAATTATTCTGGTACTCTTCCGGTGGGACCGGAACAATAACAAGCAGAAATCGTCATCGCGATAATTGCAATAATTTTATGAACTGTAGATTATACTATACGATAAATTTCACGTGTCACTGCCGTTGCTGCTGCTGCTACTGCGGACCACACCGCGACTAAACAACACATTTTTATTGTACATTACGCACGTGTATAATATAATTGTTTATCGCTGGACAAATATAGTACACACTGGCATACTGCACAGTGCATATTATGCGGAATACGCGACGCGACTCTATTATATTAATAATAGCACTGCACGTCCGTAATGCCGGCTGTAACGCACACGATATATTTTCAAGTTCAGTAACCCGGGCCCGCGCCGAGCACAACCCTTTCACGGCCAGACGCACTACCGCAGAGGCCACCGCCCTTCGCAGACGGTCGGGTCGAAGTTCACGCTCGGGGAGCTTCGATTTCGCGCGCACACTTGAACCACCGCCGCCACCGACCACTGCCCCCCGCACCCAAACGCGACGGTCGTACCCACCGCCACCCATCGGCGAGCGTCTCATCCCTCTCGCCGCCACCGTCCGAGCCGCTCATCGGTTTAGCAGCCACAGACGCCGCTGCCGTCGGTCCCGGACCTATCGCAAATCTGCTGCTCGAATCTAGCCGTAACCATGACGACGGCCGCCACCGCCGCCGCCTAAGTTTACTTATACGTACACATACGCATTGAAATATCGCGTATACCTGGTGGAGCGCCGCCGCCCTGGTCTAAATGTTCGTCTCCGCTTCCGCCACCACCACCACACCGCCATCAGTACCGCCAAACGGACGCACGCAAAAGTGAAAGCGGAAACGAAAGGTGGTTGAACTGACGAATAATAAATACATAAATATACACACGCGCAGCATACACGCCGTATATAATACACATATCATATTATTATTCATGTGCTCAGGCATCTACAATAATTGTGCAATAATATGAACTGTTATAAATATATTGTATAGAAGTATAATAGCATATCGAATAACCGGCAAAAATCCATGATGATTTGAATATCGAATATATTGCCACTCTAGAAAATAACACGACTATCAGGGTAGTATAATTGAGGGTTGGAGTGATAAGAGGAATATCAAATCCCCATTCTTCAAAGTCCATTTTCAGAATTATACGAAAATAAATATTGCACAATGATGTCGATGAAAAATACATTATCTATTTTTTTTTTTTTTTAATTCATCGGTTTGAGGCTGGATGATGATTTAGTCTTATAAATTATGTTTAAATGTCGTTTATAATTCCTATAAGAATATTTTTGTATAGGTATTGCGTATTGTAATAGTTATATTATGATTTGATGAAATAATAAATTTAAAAAAAAAACTGCAGGTAAATTATAATATTCTAATCAATTTATCGCATTACTCGTATACATATTATTTTACAGCTGATTATTTTAAGACAAATTTCAATAATAGTTTATTTAAAAAGCTTAAGACAACCATACAATAAAATCTATTCCTATTCGATTTACTTTCACATAAAAAAAGTTATTTATTGTGTAATAA
Source organism: Sitobion miscanthi (assembly GCA_008086715.1). Taxonomy (NCBI): domain Eukaryota; kingdom Metazoa; phylum Arthropoda; class Insecta; order Hemiptera; family Aphididae; genus Sitobion; species Sitobion miscanthi. The sequence goes on along the minus strand of CM017797.1, from coordinate 77,794,076 downwards.
TAGAGTTTAAGATATATATATATATGTTTTATATTACATTTTCTCTAGTTTTTCAATATAATATGATGTTGATGCAGGTTGTAGGTACATTCAAGTAAGCATTTTATACCTATAGTCGGGCTTACGAAAAGTGAGCCCTACGGCAGCGGACATTGTCGACCCATGAAGGTCTTTGAATAAAATTAATAATTATTGCTGTACATTTTACATTTATGTGAGGAGCTATAAAGGGCACTTCCCGGCTATCCCCGTGTGGCTTAGCCAACTGTAAAGGATAACTCTCATAGTTTACATTATACCGCTACCTCTTTGCTGAGGAAAGTAAGCTTCAGTGCATGAGATCAATCAACATTTTATAAATTATTGACTTAATAAACATATTAATACACACATTAACTCATTGATGCTATATGTGAAAACAATCCTGCTCCCATGTAGCAAGGAAACAAAAGGGTTCCACGTCTAAGTTTACAACATTTGTGTTTCAACCTCATAATCACCTCCACCCAAAAATTTTTTTTATTTTTTATATATATTTAAAATTGTAAATCGAAAATTAAATTGAGATTTTTATTATTTTCGTGGTAATGGTCTTTGAAGAAAATTGTCATCACATTTTAAAGTATATAAAATCAAATAAAACAGTAAAAAGAATACCTAATTAATAATAACAATAATAATAATATTATAATTATTGGAATAATTTGATTAGATGGTTCAAAATTATCTGAAGTAATCTAAACTTAATTAAATGTATGTTGATATTGAAAGTGATATGTTACTGGGTTGCACATTAAAAGCACATAAAAAGTATGGAAAACAAAACATATGTGTTCAATTTAAAGTTAAAAACCAATAATTGATGAACCGCCAAGATTAGTTTTTCCAGAATCATATGGTATATAATATAATAATAAGTAAAAGTTTTCGTAGATAACCGTAAGACACCGTATATATGACGTATAAGTGTATAACATAATTATAGGTAAATATTTCAATTTTAGACACATAATTTATTAATACACAATGCATATAGAAACTAGCAATTTGGCATGCTCTCAGAGTGCATGCAGTGGGTTTAGTTAACTTATTTTTCTACAAAGTCGTACCTAATCTAATATATAAATTTCGAAATCCACTAATCACTATATATGTCATATATATGCGATAATAATACATTTAGGCACTAAAACAAACCTGGTACACGGTGTCGTCGCAAAGTTTTGAGTGGTTTGACAAATCGTTGTAATATTGCACGAAAACAGGTATATCATTGATATTTGTTTTTGTTATACTTTATAAATTATAACTTTCTACATTAAAAATTCAAATAATAAACAATGCACTCGAAACGTCTGGGTGCCGATGATATTATAAAACGGATAATGATCTATGCGATCAGCTACTTAAGTATACTTATCATTTTATTTTATGTCACTGCAACTGAACATGGTCACGGGTATAAATTAAATTAAATAAAAAAATCTAAAATTTAGATAAAAATATAAGAAAAATGTTTGTCGGTCATGTTATCGGTCATGACAATCGACTTATAAAATACTATTCTTACAAAGAGCAAGGCATGGCAACCGTCAACCTTCGAGGAAGGTTAAGATGTGAATGCGATCCATATTGTAAAAAAATTAACCTTTGATTGCTGAACATTTACTGTGTGTCCGAAAAAACAACATTCATTACTTTACCTACATACATTTTTCATTAATTTCTAATGAAATATTGAATATTTAAATAGGATATACCTTACATTGCAATATAACGCAATACAAACATAATATTTACATCATACATCTGCAAAATAGTATATCCCTATTTTATAATATTATTCTTCAAAAACTATATCAGCATCAGCGACGTCGTAAACTACAGAATTATGATGAGCACAATATTAGATATTTTATTATATGTTTAGTATATTATATATAATTATATTATTAGAACTTGCGCATGCTATATCGTTCTACACACCAGCCAACTTTTCCTCCTCGTACACTATTTAACCACTCGATTTAGATATAAGTATAAGTACAGAATTAAACTAATCGTTGACTAGACGAAAAAACTGTACGGTAGATTAATATTTAACCTACTTTACTGGAGTAAAACATAATATACACGTGTAATTATTAAATATAATATGCTAATGTGCTATACTATAAATATATAACTATACAGTCATGTTATTTTTATTCAAAAACGAATAGTCATTAAGCTGAGCTAGATATTAATAAATAATACTTATATTATGTTGACCGTTTATATTTACAAATAACCAAAAACACCGGACTTGGCAATTTAAAAATAACACCCAATGGAAACAAAAAAGTATGAGCCCTGACAAACATGGTGTAAAAAATAAAACACTGTACAATAATTGTACAATTTTTAAAAGCACATTAAACTCGGTGCAGTGTTACAATTATTAAATGAATCGTGTTGGTTAAAATTAAAAAGAAAAAACGTAGCTATACATGATATATTTTATTCAATCACAAAAACACTTATGTTTAGTGCATCGTTAATTCGTTAAAATAGTCGAAATATTTCTTAAACGATTTTAATGGTCATACAAAATGAATAATTAGTCCAATTGATTGTCAATAAATGTTCAAAATATTAGAATTCAAATACAGCTAATAAAACTGAATACAATATATCGTTAAAGAGAAGTTTTTAAACAGTTATATGTCTATCTTCCACTTGCGATCTATCATTAAGTAAAATTTGATACATTGTAAAATATATCTGACGAGGTTGTTAAGAAATTTAACCTATATTATAATATGGTATACTTTGTATACCTAATATTATTAAAAATCGTGTAATGTAATATCAAGCATTAAAATAGAGTTTGGTAATTATAAGTTCGTAAGTATTGGGTTTCGTTAGTGAAAAAATATTCAGTGGAAATGTTGAAGCCTTGTGAATGAAAATAATAGAACCACAAATATTAAATATAATCGGTTGTGGGTGTATTAGGTAAGTAGTAAGTACTCAAGAAGCCTAAAACTAATATATTTGCATGATTTTTTTCCATCTCGTGTGGTCACATGTTATACCTACAATAAATTCATAAATGTCACTCAACGATACAATAGTTTTCATTAAATGAGATTATAAAATAAATAATTATACAAATATAATGAAGTTGCTTGGTGTGACACGGTGGTATTATACATGGTATCATATGTGCATATTTGTAATCAATAATCAAAGAGAACAAACATTATTATAAATAGGTAAATATATACAAATATAGTACTAATTTATCAATTATCATCATAGCTAGGCTCAACTAGGGAAGAGGGGCGAGAGCTTAGTCTACAAAATGGCAAAATATTTCATAAGCCCTCCCAGATGAAAAATAATGAATATCAGAATTTCGTGTGGTACTTTTAGCCCACCCTAAATCTAGTTTAAATGTATTTTAATATGTATAAGTTTACCAGGATTGAAAATAATACAATATGATCGAGATGTGAATACTGTGAATATTGAATATGTCTGTGTTTAAATTATATTAATAACTTTCGTAAGGTTAATCCAACGCTTTATTTTTGTTTTTATAGTTATTGAATGTCCGGGGTGGACCTTCCTCGCGATTGTTTCAAAAATATTATTATATGAACCTACCTGCCTAAGTGTATACACATAATTAAACATCGTAGAAATAATATGATAGTAAATATATTAAATATTAAAATTAAACTGCTAGAGTAACTACATTAATATACATTAAACACGACGAGAATAAAGGATCCCTAGTTAAACTATTGAAGTATTGATAATTGGTATAGTTCATTATTTTATCCATATACCTTATACGGTCTAAGCCCTAAGGTCTATGCATTTATCTGAAATACTTTAAATAGTAATCACTAATCGGTGATATATACTATAATAATGAATAACATATTTTCTAATTTCTTCAAAAGTTTGAAGTTGACAATGTTGACATACATTATACATATTATAATATAGTACATATATATACATATACATTCGTATATTAAATTAAGCAATACTAAATTTACGCTACATTAAATTCATTAAACGTAAATGTTTAATAATAGTTAAAAATAAACTAAAGAGCCTATGATTGAATATGTTGAAAATAAAAATAATTATACGTAATAATCATTTTTAGTAACATCGAGGTTGATTTATTTAATTTATTTTTATTAAATTGTTGTTTTATAACTACAGCTTAGATCGTAGAAAACTAAATAACAATGATGCTTTTCCCTTGATCTTGGGAAAAGAAGTAGATGACGATAATCCGAATAATCTAATCTATCTACTTCTACTATATAATATAATTATGTTCTCATGCAACAATAGAACATTATCATAAAACAAACTTGTCTAATGTCTATATGTATGTATCTTCTCGCACAAAATCTCAACGACATGTTTTTTTTAACTTCTTACGGTTTTTTATTAGTTATTTTGCTATAGAAACTTACTAAAAGTATTCAAAAATTGTGTTTGATGATGATGAACATCACTATACTTGTTACATATTATATTATGTTGATGTGCTCAAGAAGCACGATTGGTATTTTTATCAAAATGTAACCAATGGAAAATGGAAAAATATTCACACTGAATTTGTGACAAATTTTAATCCGTTTTTTTTAAAATAATAACAGCCCGTGATGGAGTCAACGGATAACGGCGATCTACCTATCTAACCTGCTCCTAAAACGGCTATAACCGAATTATTTGAATTCGTGTCAGATACGTTACGTAATATTGTAACAAATTTTAAAACAAATCTGCAAAATGCCTACGTTTATTATAATACGTTGGAATGAGTCGGAAAGAGACTCTATTTTGACGGGTGATGGGTATTGACCGAGCCGTCCCTGCACCCCACGTAATACGTTCACCACGCAGTCACATTTTTATCCATAATGTATTATATCATGAGCGATATCGACTGCAAAACATATGCAATATGGTATATTATATTATTACTATGCATATATAAATAATATACGATTATGTACACATTCATAACGGCGTCCTGCGACCATCGTTCTGTATTACGGACTCGGATTACTAAATATGTATCTTGTAAATTGTATAAAAACGCTTAATGTGTACGGCGTACACCGCGATTTCGGGCGTCTCCCCCGTCCCCGCGATACCAACCTATATATATATATTATCTGCGCCTCGCCGTGCGAACGAAATCTTTCGCGGAAGTCACATTTTACTGCGCAGCCGCCGCGGTACGCACGTACAGTGTGCATACAATGACGTACTCTATGCGTGATATAAATAATATTGTGTGATGGCTTTAAAACCGCGATGCGATACCGGTGGCCGATGTCGTAATAATTATACGCGAAATCCGCTGCAGCACGGACGACCCTGCACGGTGCACAGTATCTATTATACGTTTGAGAATAATAATATAATCATTATACGCGTTTTATACGCAGGTTATATATACGCGTACAGCATTATTATAGGCATATAATAATATATTATGTATACCGTAAATACGACATGGCCGCCGCCGCCGCCGACGCGATGGGGTCGACGCTCTTGTGGCTCACCCCCGCACCTACCACCCCCCCGCCCCGAACGTCGCACGAAAGCTACTAGTGGCGCGACGTTATTGATTAATCCACCGGCTCTTCCGGACGAAGCCCGCGGGGCCGCCATTGGACGTAAAGTTCCGGCGATGACGTCACGGCGCGGCGCTTACCCGTTGTCGTAGGTCAGTAACCCTTAAATCCTTGTACATAGACAGACGCCGTCTCGTCGCGCGTGCTGTACCATCACATATTCACATACATTATAACGGTGCGAATGGTGCAATAGCATAACACGTTATTATCAAACTTCGATCGTCATTAGCGTAGATAGAGCGTCCGTGTTACCATATGTATTGACCGAGAGCTTTGGGGGCGCATAATATACCATAAACAACAGCCGTTCGAAGACATTTCGTAGCGACAAAAACTTTGGAAAACCGCGGCGATATCGATTCGTCGATAAATGATGATAGCGTCACGAGGGCAACGCGATTTGTAGACGGAGTTTTATTTGTAAAAATAAAATAATAGGCATACTTTTTCAATATTTTAATTTTTATATATTATAGGTAATATTCTGGTCATATAAAACCTAACACTGTGTGTCATAGGCGCAAATAGGGGGAGGCTTTAGCGCTTAGTTACATCGCTTTATCGCGTTATATGATTAATGATAATAATAATATTAGAATCGTGGCTTACTTTATAAGATCCAAATCATTAATCAATGACTAATGTCCTGAACTGGACAGCGGTGGCATAAACATTTTATAGTGAAAAAGATACATGAAGAAATTCAGTAGTCTCATATTCGTATACAATTATAATTTAGAATAAAGGATTTTACTTAGGACGTAAGACTTTCGCCAAAGATTGCAAATCAAAGAAACCCGATTCAGCCTCCGTTTTAGAGTAAAAAAGATTCCGCAAGGCTGTGACCTGCAAAACTGCCAACGGAACTGTAACCAAAATCCCTCATACCACATTGCATTTACACCATACCTGCAGCAGTGCAGTATATAATGATAATTATTATAATGACTTAAAATAATAAGTGTTTTTTTTTTTTTTATCAACACTGAATAAGAAAAAATAATTCAAATCTTTTGATATGTGCGACTTGAAATTTACGTTGTTTACAATTTTTTTTTAAAGAACACTAAGCGCCATCTATTGGTTACGGTGTGTCTGTCTATCGGCGAATGCTATTCACCGCACATAGAAAGAAACAGCATTGATATTGTGCAGCTCTAATTTTCCCGCCATAATATTTACTGCACACACACATATTGCGGAACAATAATACGAAACAGTGACAACCGTGTAGCACAATACATTAATAACGCTTAGTTTGTTAAAATGTGTCGGACTATAATATAACGAAAACAAAAGTAATCATGAGACTATCTGAAAAATAAAAAATAACATAATTACGGACTACTGACATTTCCTGTAAACCGAAAATAATATTACCGTTTCAACATCGTAAATAATTTCAAATTCGAAATATACATTATTTCAACTTCATTTCAATATAAAATCAATGGCATTGTTTGAATGAAGATTAGGTATTGATTTCTATATTTTTTAAAGAACAATTATAAACGTACTTTTAAGTTGTATTAGTTAGTTGTCAGTGGTACGCAATAAACGGACATACTTTTAAAAAAAAAATAATAAAAAACGTCCTAATAACATTCAATGCGCTCTGTCGGTCAACGATAGCCAACGAACGAGAATATAAAAAAATTCATTCACTACCAAAATAAATAGAATAATAATTTTATAGATAATGAAGAATAAATATTCAACTGTGTGAATGTGTGATAATGTAATATGATCGATGCGTACTTATAAGATGATGTATATATCAAATAACAACCCTAAATTAAACCTAGAATTTTACTAACTTAGTAATGCAAATAACATGGTAATAAAATTCGTTATATTAGATTTATTTTAGCGATAATTATGTTTCATTATAAATTAGGATGTTATATTTAATAAAAACACACACACACCCATACACATTTTCAAGTTTATCGACTTACGTGATAAAAATGTTAAAATACCTCTGGAATCAATAATGATTTTATTATTAATTAAACTTTAAACAATAAATTGTCTTCTTTTTTTTTATTTTAGTCAACTTTTAAAGAAGAACGTCTTATTAAGATTTAAGGTAATAAAAGTAAAATAAGCAAATAAATAATAATCATATTTTTATGCCGGTACCTATAAATGACAGTATATCTTCGTATAGAATCAAAAGTTAATGTTTAAATATTTACGGTACAAAATAACAACTGGCTAATTAAATTCATTATTATTTATTTAACACTCAAATTACGCCTAACAAAATGTTTCCGTGACCTGTTACATAGTTTCATGTTTTTTCCAGTATATACCTACCTAATTCAACTGTTTTAAACTATTTTGAAGAGTGAAATATTCCAATTTCCTTCAGACACATTACAAAGGTTAGGTGAGTTAACTACTTAGTGTTAACTTGCAGGTTTTCCTAACAATTGTCAATCGATTGTAAATAACATATGAAAAGAGTATAGGTGCGGACAGCCGACAGGATATTAAAATTGGTTGTTGGGCACTCGTCTCGCTTCGCTCACCTTGATTGTGTTATTAATTTATTATTACTTTAAATTTTAAAGCGTCATTACCTATTACCGAAAATTATTTTATTTGAAACTCTATTCTGATGTGTTCTTCAGTACTCTTGTACTGAACTATTATATAAAAAAATTGAAGTTAATTCAATGCTTCAAAAAGTATTTTTTAATTTAAAATTTAAATATTTTAAAAAACCAAACAGTTAGATTATAACCTAATTATGCATTATTATGTATCATTTTCACACATCTCGGTACTCAAAATAAAAATGACTTACAATAACTTTCAAATAGTAGAAATGTCGATAAATTTAAAATAATAAAAATCAAACTTCATTCAAAAAATTATTAATTATTATAACTTATAATATAAAAAAGGTTCGTACGCTTCTATCAATTTAATTCATCGCCTAAGGTTTCTAAAATGATGACTCAAATAAAATTACAGTAATTTTACAGTTGTACATGTTTTGTTTACGTTGATATAAAATTATGCGCTGTACTTACTATTAGTTTCATACTGCGGCACAAAATTTCAGCTTTGAGTTTAATTATAAAACAATTTTTTAAATAGGTAAAAACGAATTTTAATTTGATTATGTTTACATGTTTATAACATGTCAACGGTCAACACTCGACATAATATTATAATAGGTATTAGGTACCTATTATTTTATTACATTATGTTATTATCGCTATATTTTATAATTTCATGTATAAGTATATTTATACATGTATATTTCAGGTACAAGTGTATAACTGTAGGTACAAGAACAATTTTAATTGACAACAAATAATAAAATACTTGAAGAATAATTTATTCACATATATATGGCTATACATGTGCACTGTACACACATTTACAAAATATTTAATAAAAATACATATATAAACCCGCAATATATAACAGCTCAACTATTACATTACAAAGTTGTTAGAGGCTCATCTTTTCACCAATGTTTAACACTTAACAGACTTAAAAAAAAACCATTTCTCCAATGCATTCCAAAAATTTGTATTTTGTGTTTTTTGATTAACTAAAGTATAGTAGTAAAATACTATAATAGTAATTAGTAGCCATATACCAACTAATTTTTATTTTTTATTAGATAAACCGATAAAAATGAATTTATTAAATTATTGCAACAATGGCAATGCAAGAAACAAGTGATAATAAATCCTTTCTCCTGGTGTTGACTGAGAATTAGAATAGGTTAGTGGCGTATTTAGGGGAGGGTATAATATGCATAAGTTTTCGGATTCCTAACTTAAGGCCTCTAACTTTAAAGGTGGGGCTACTGAATAAAATCATATCCCCTCCAAGACAAAAAATCAAATACGCCACTGCAATAGGTACATCGCTATTAATCATGTAGATAACTATATTTATATTAACAATACAATTGATACGAAATAAATATTATAAAATGTAATTTTAAAAAAAGTTATGTATATCAATTTATACTATAGCACTAGGTCGTCAAAGTTTTAGTCAGCCATCAGCATGATGTACGATGTACCTCCCCCTGCCGATAGATATAATTATTTAACTAGTATTCACCAATTTCAACATCACACTATCCTGACTTGGGGCTACCGATATGCCAATATTAATTATACATATTTGTTATTGTCTTATAACTGAAATAAAACTATTCTGACAATAAAATATAAAGGTACTGATGATTTATCGTAATTTTCTGATCCAATTTCTAAAAATAATTAATAGACAATAGTATTAATAGTCATAATAAATATATATAATATATAAACGATAAATGACACTTAATATATTGTTATGAATTGTCGTTCATCGTTTGGTACATGAATAAATAAAGAAGTAAGCAATTATAATTAAAACCATAATTTGCGACTAATTATTAATTTCGTGATTTGTGTTTGGTTTCTTTGAATAATAAACAGTTATAAAATATGCTGATATAATCAGGTCCTATAATTTTCAATTTTTCGTACTATAGTATACACACTATATTTTAATTAAATGTTCATAGCCAGTGATGTACACAGATAATGAAGACCCTTCTACAAAATTAATAGGTAGTAATAATATAAAAAAAAAATTATTTGCTATAAACTTTCAAATTTCGTAGTACACACTTCACTTTTTGTATTACACAAAATGTGTCGTATAGTACACACAATTTTAAGGCATGGGTATAATATAATAAAATTTAAACTTCGAAAAATAATTCGAAATAAAATATACTGTATACAGTATACACCATTATAAAAACACTTAAAAATGTTATCTAACGTTTTTAAACGATGAGCAATCATACATAAATTAATGGTAAATATATACGTGGTATCTATAGATTGTGTTGGTTTGATGGGTTGTTTCAGCGATTGGGTAATTTGCTGTACATAATATGAGACCGTCAGTGGCGTAATTGAAAATGTTTCATGAGGGGGATATCAAAATAAATTTATATACCATAATTACACCCCTGAAGAACGTTGAAAAGAAATTGCAGGTCTGCAGCATCAAACAACTTGATTTATTTGTGAAACCACTATAAGCAGATTCAAGGATTTATTTATTGTAATTTTAAACGATAATCGACAATGACAAACATGTGGGAGGCACCTATTATAAGTAATAACTATATAATATATTATATTATAATAAGTTATCAGCTGACAGCCACACATATCTGCATTGTAAGCAGATAAATGCTTACGTTTTATAAATATAATATAACAAAATCTCTTGTAAAATTATTTCTAATTCGATGTATGTATCCACCTATAATATCAGTGTACCTACCACGAAATATCGCGGCGTATTCCAGAGTTTTGTGATTTTGGTCTGTAGTGGCATAAGAATATGTAATGCACCTAGAGTACGAGACGCCAGCTGGGGGGCAATAAACTTTGAATACCATTCGCGTAGACGGTTACTGCGCCCGTGTTTATATCGATATAAGCTTTGTGTGGCGTCGATGACCTTTCAGTCAGATATGTATATAATATATAATATTTGGGTCCATCATCCCAAAAACAAAGTTTTTTACTAAAACTTTACTCTTAAAAAAGTATTTAATATTATTGATGATATTTTGTAACATACTACCATGGAACCGACATTCGTCATTATACCGTCATACCTGCAGATTACCACCCTAATCAATGCTTGTATATTTGGAGTACAGTTGGGTCGGGCTGCAGTGATATCGAAGAGGATGCCGAGATTCTTCAAAATGTTTTAGACTCTTTTCTATTTTGAAAAATAAATTGAAACTGAACGGAACAGTAATAATTGTATTACCTTAAAGTATTAAAAAACCTAACCTTTCGCGTATTTTGTTAATCGTGGGAACACAGAGGTGATTATGGATGGAATTGTATGCATAAATAAATTAATTTATAATTATAACAATAATATTAGGAAAAAACACGGTTTTATTCGGTGTGGGGGGGGACCACATCGCGTTTTGGGAAGTGCTGCTGTGGCGGCGGTGGCTGATGTTGTGTTGGATAATAATATAAAGTCGATGCGGAAGTGGTGGGCCGCGTGTGCGGGGGTGACCGTTGGACCTGTGCACAGAGTTCGTTGAACCGGGAGTGAGCGCGCGCGCGCGCAAAACGCTCAAGCCGCTGGCAGCGTTCACACGCGCGCACGCACAAGTGCCCGTCACATTGATAGCACGCTCGCACGCACGCACGAACACGCAAGCGAGCAAGGGATCCCGTGCGAGCGCGAAGGCGGCGTCAACGGACGTCGTCGACCGGCTGATGACGACAGCGGCTTTCGAAAAGTGGCCGCCGCCGCCGCCGCCGTTATCATTTTTGTAAAACAAAAATATAAACCACGGCGAACCGGCCCGTTACGTGCGCGAGTTCAATCAATCACGTGCGCCGTCAATCAACGAGTTTTGTTATTTTTATCGTTATTTGCGTGTGTATTTATATACCTATAGGTATAATAATATTATTTCGTGTGTGCGTGTGGCGGAGACCAGGCGGTAGACGGGCGGGCTGGCGAGAGAGAAACGACGGTGCGAAGCGAGCGAGAAGGCGGAACGGGTTCATTGGCCGTCCTTTGCATCATCTGTGGCCGTCAGTAAAGAGCATGAGGTCATGAACCTCCCGCCGCTGCCGATCGTCTATACCTGCGATGGGTGACGCGCGCGCGCTCTCCTCGATCGTATTATCACTGTTATTCCCTATAAACGCGTTTTGATCGTCTTTATAAATAACGATTACAATATTATAAAAACCGTTCCTTCGTTTATTGTTATCGTAGTATTATAATACCGTGTTTACACGTTTTTACGTTTATATTTTCTCCAATACAACAGCGCGTGCGTGTAACCATGCAATAATATTGTTATATTATATTATACAACTATAATAACTATTAACTGATATACAATATATATTATATATGTACGCACGCTCTTGCTGTTTTTAGGAGAAAAAGGTCGTTCACCCCGCATTGTTAACGTTGACTTCGCGAATCGCGAGTGTACCACGCACTACTGCGGCGCATCAAGTGGAGGGGTTGGGGGAGAGAATCAAAGAAATTAACTAGGAAACCGCTCTTACTTATTGTTTTTGCGCTCTTTTTTCTGAAGGATTTCGATAGTTAAAATTACACGTCCAAGGGTGGGGGAGGGGATCCTGAATTGGATTTCACCGACTTGGATGGGCTACAAAATCTCACCAGTTCTGTTCGTTCGTTACGTCACCCATCGAAATCCATCAATACTAATTAATAATTACTAACCCAATGGTGGTATTTATGCAATGTTCAGTCGTTACTCGTTAATACATAATATTAAATCGATGATGAAACGATTAATCGAAATGTTTTCGTCAATCTGTACAACACATTTACGCACGCAATGTATTGTCGATATTCCCAGCCGAACCCGTGTAGACAAATTTCACCTATAACCCGATACCATGTTTGGATCGAGATAACAGCGCGTGGAAATGAAAAAATAAGCACTGTAAAGTCGTCACACTGAATTGGACTTGACATTGGAGTGCACAGCGATTAACTATTGCCACCGTATTCGTATACGGTATACATAATATTATAATAATACGCTTATATTATTACGAATAATATTCCTGACGAACACGTATACGCCGCACGGACAGCATTAGCAGTTCTCGAAAATTCTTATCTCCGTCGACCTGCGCTCGGCTATTCGACTTCGAGTGTTGTTGTGAACGTTTACATCGGGCACATACCCTTCCCTCCTTATACTACGTTTAACAAACGGCGTCTCGTTGCCCCTCCTACGGCGCCAAAAAGATAATTACAATTTACGTCGAGATAATAAAGCATATTTATCAATAATAAAATACAAGTAAATATAAGTCTACCCGCGGTTCATCGTCGGTCGAAGCACTGAACGCGTACGTAATATGTATATAATATTATGGTTCATGTGCTATATTATGGTGTACATCGTACATGATGATATATATATATATGTATTATATATGAATATATGATATATTTTGAATAACGTGTTTTAAGATAATGACCACATTGGACCGCTTGCACTGCAGCACCCCGAAACATCAATTTTGGAAATGAGCTTTAAGTTATAATTTTTATTTTGTGGTACAAATTATTTTGTAGTGATTAAGTGTATTGATTTCTACAAAAAAAAAGTGAAACACTTTGAAATACCAACTCAAACGCTGCTACGGCTGCGCAGTGCGCGGATAACGTCAACCCGTGAAAGGTGAAGAAAACTGTATCAATAACGCCTTACGCCTATTATACATAGCAGCTTAAGATTTAAAATTCTTGTGACGACTCTTAATAATAAAACAATAACGCGATTCTGGTCATTACATATTGATTGTAATAGTTATAAATGTTATAATATACTCGGATTATTCGTTTGAATTTAATGTGGACAAAAAAAAATTGATTAAATGCTTAGGATTGTATTAGTAAAATCCTGCAAAAGTAAATTATAATTTATATTAATATTTAAAAGCATTGTACAAAACTACAAACAACAACGTTCACCGTAGATATTGATATTTGTGTTACGCGGTTCATAATATTAATATTTACAGAATATGCTTTTGGAATTTAAATGGGGTAAAAAAAATTCTGGTTGTTAAGTTTATACCATTAACTATTATATCTACTAACTACTGTAAAGAAAATATTATGTTACAGAGAATTTTAAGTATAACAAAATATGTAATTTTCATGATTCCTTCGTAATCAAAAGGTTTATAGTTTATTTATTGCATCTGACTTACTGCATCATGTATGCATGGTCTTAATACATGATCCATTATATATTATACGATAACTATAATATATACTTTATAGTTTATACTTTATACTTTATATACACAGTAGAACAACACTAATGTAATTTTAAGGCTTTAAGCAGAAATAAGATAATGAGCGGCTATTAATAATATGCTTTAATTGTTTATTTTAAACACATAAGATTTGAACACAATGTGAAAACAATAAACTAAGTCATTTGCTAAAATGTTTTATTTTTAAAACGCTATTGAGCAATAAGACATAGGTTAGTTTAGGAACCTAACCTACCTGGCTACCTATATACAGGTATTAAAGAATTTTGGAAGTTTGGACACTCTGTATAGTGTATATAATATACAAGATACAAGTTTTCAAACTTTTTGTACAGGTACCTTGTGTTTTAGAGTTTAGACAGAGATATTTTACTTAACTTTAATTTGAAACTTAAAATAATGTGTTCCGTCGAAAAAAGTATACGTTTAATAATTGATAACGAATGAAAATAGTACATAATAACATTATAGTAGTGTGATATACACATATATATATGTGGCCTATGAACTTGATGATAAGACCTCAACCTTCAATAGTTGCAGTCGAAAAAAATTCAATATACATACGTTAAATATTTTTACAATACCTCTTACATGTATAATAACCGCTGCATTGGTACGGTCTCAGAGATTTAACAGTCCTACATAATATAATAAGTAATAAGAAATATTATTAATCAATATAATAACAGACGATGGAAGAAAAACTTATCTGAAATATGTGCGAAATTCATGCAGTGACGTCACGACTTATATAATATTATGATATCGCAGTCTCCGAACAAACATAAATAAGTTAACGATAAAAGGGGACGCAAGAGGGTACGAATTTCGAGTATAATATAATATAATAGGGGAGAGAACACCGAACCCGAAAAGATGACAAACAAAAAGATCTGTCGTCGGCGTCGAGTTTACACGTGCGGTCGTCGGGCACCCGTCGACTACTTATCCGCCACCGCTAGCTCGAAAGCAGCCCGAGCGGTCGTTGCTCTCGTTTGGAATCTGAATGTAGGTCAGTAATGAGGCAACGACCCCAGACGACCCCGCAACGCCGCCCTCAGTTATTATTTGTATACTCAGAACGTGAAAACGAATAACTGATTTCCTACGCTTCTCATCACGATTTTTCCTATACTTCGGATCTAGATCATCGATATTATATCATCTTAATTATCGATCATCAGTCCAGTAATTTCTAAATTTACATTTTGTGACAATTTACATTTGGGTAATGTCGTAAAAAACACATACATCATAATAACGACGAAAATGAGTAATAAATAATAATTGCTCATGTTATTTCGTCGACCAAACAAAATTCGATACATGCGGTTTTTTTTGTTGTTTTTTATAAGAAAGTAAAGAAGCCATGACGCTGAACAAGGCCAAGGCCAGTTAAACCGGTTCTTTTACGTTCGGTTATTTATATATTTTTATTATTATTATTATTTGTTTCGTCTTCTCGCGGCACGATTGCCGTCATCGACTTTCCTCCAACGAAGTACACTATAAATTTATAATAACATAATAGATAAACAATTATTTTAATTTAACATTAAACACATTAACACTGTTATACCTACTTAAATTATTAATAAACAAATTATTTTTTTCTTATATACGTCGTCAAAACCGAAATATACAAAATAGAATAATGTACGAACTGCAGTTCCTCGCAAACACGACGTTGCAAGTCTCTTTCTCGCTCTGGTTGCCAATTAACGCGCCTTCGCGCACCCAACACACAGGCACACACACTCGAGTCGGTCGTTGAACTCGACGCGCTCGCGGGAGAGCTCAAACCGCGTATAAATATAGACCACAACTTTCGACCGTTCAACTTTCCACGTACACGCGCCAACTCAAGTTATGCAATATGATTTTTCATGTACTTTACGTAAAAATGCTTGTGTTTTTATTCGAAAACCAAAATCAAATAGGTATTATTGCCGCAGAGTATACTGCCGCGATAATATCTTATAATATCTATTATACATAATACGTATATGCTATATTCGTCGTTGTATAATGCAATACAATTTCGCCACGACAACAAATGTACCATTGTACCCACAAACAATTTAAAAATACGCCACTGCCTACAATACAACTATGAATGGAAAATAAGTTACTTACACCACTGTTATTATTTGATATGAATAAAAGCACAACAGTTCACCAACTCCTTCAAAAATCAAAATAAATGATAATATAACTACTTATATTGATAAGCAATAAGGTGATAAAAACGATGGGTAGTGAATAGTAATCACACATATACATGCATCAATTTTGTGTTAATCAGCGCCGTAGGTAAGAATTTAATATGGGGGGGGGGGGGTTATATCATAATAAGTTATCATAATAATTACATATTATATGATAAATAAATATAATATATTAATTATATACTTTCCATGTTGTAAATAGGGGAGGGGGAGTGGAACCTCCCCACCAGTGTCTACGACTCCGACATAAATTAAGTTACCTACCTACATTTAAACAATATTAATTTGATCTTATATTGTTATTTTTAGTTATTTTAAATTATATGTTTTTAGTAAATAATGTATTATAAATGTATAACGTATTATTATTATAATAATCTTATATTAGAGAATGTATTTTAGTAGGTAATACTCATAGGTAACATATGTTTTACAACTATAAGTTTTATAAGTTTTTAGTACTTTAGACAAAATTAATTATTTTTAAATAATTTGATTCTTGACATTTTTAGTATTTAGATAGTATCTACTATTTAATAAAGTATTAAACATAAATAAAAAGTATTTAAATATTTTTATCAAAAAAAATTACTAATTATTTTTAGTTTTGATTGTGTAATGAATAATTAATAATGTTGTATGACATTTTATATTATATTTAATATATTGTATTTTATTGACTGACTACAGCTTTATTGTATAAAAATGTTTATGATTATTTAATATTTCTTTATAACATTTAACTTGAAATCAATTAGGTAGGAACTCCAAATCAGTGGCGTATTTACATGGGGGTATGGGGGGGTCATAATACCTCCCCCCCGGTTACCAAATTGTTTACACAATACAACAAAATATGTAACTTTTACCTTTTAACTATAGATACCTAGAATTAGAATAACTTGTATCCAGTTACACCATGTGTCCAAGTAATGTTACTTGCCCAAGTGCTCAACCCTAGTTTGGGATACCACTATACTGTCTAGCTGATTACTATGACACGATTACGTCAATTGAATAATAATTATAACTAAATAATAATATTGTACAGTGAAAACTGAAAGAAAACTTACATTTTAACGACATACGCCGGCATGCTGTAGTTTGTAGTTTTGATGAGGCGCGAGTGGACGGATAATTAATATTATTATTATTGACGTATCAGCAAAGTTTAAGTGCCGCTAAACGTCTGGCGGCCACTAGCGGTTTGCCCGAAATAATGTCGCCCACAGCACTCACGAGCGCCGTCACGCCCGATCATCGTGTTTATCGCAGGCGAAAATGCGCGGCCGGCGGCGACGACACCTCGCGAAACGCATACACATCGAACGATTCGTCCGCACACGAAACGACGTCGCGCACGTCCAACATATATATATTATTATGTACGTGTGACAATTTATATTTTAATATTTCACCTAAAACACAAAAAAAACGAATCACGTGTCTTTCGTAGGTATATACCTATATTTATATGTAAATATGATGTACATATGCATATGCATACATAATACATATATATATATATATATATATACACACACTATATATAATATATACAATTATGCATTTCACGAATATCTCATCCGATCTATCCCCGTGGGTCGTACCTACTCACATTCACACATGGAAATTAGTTATACAACCCGTCTTACGATCTGCCGCCGGCAATTACTCGGATGGCAATCGTCTTCGGGGGACTCGGGAAAAGTTTTCTTTTGCGCATACCTTTCCGGCGATGTTGTACTTACGCGTGTGTTTGTTTTAAACGTGACGTGATGTGTGCGGGGATGATAAGTAACAAAGTCGCATCGTACCTATATACCGCGGTGGGTAAAAATGTTGTGACGCATCAGCTATACTACTGAAAAGTGGATGGGGATGGGGGAATATAATATTACTGTGATCGCAAGATTTACAAGATATGTATATGCCCCTCCCCTAAGGATAGATCGGATCAGATAAACCTTCGTCAATCCTGTCGTAGACAAGGAAATGGCGCACCCGCGTATACGGTCAGCGCGTAGCTATAACTGACAATATAGGCATATAGTCCACCGCACAAGGCACGTGACGCACTAAAAAAAAACCACGTAATAGTAGATAAATATATAAATTGTATGCGGATATATAAATGAGTGCGTGTTTATAAGTGACAAAACTGTACTCGATTTTATATCAGTTCCCGGATATTAAACGATAGTATATACCGACGCACTGCACGACTTGACAAAAAACAATATTATAATCGGACGGGAACGAATGACCGCGGCCGATTATTATCACCGCACCGAAAAATGAACGAAACGAAACGAGACGTCAACATCAAACGGCAAAAAAAAACTAAATTTTGATCATACACGTAAGATATATTACTTAAAAACACGCAAAAACCCGATGGCTCGATAGCGGACGATGATATTATTATTGTATAGCTCAGTATATTATTAATAATTAACAATTTATTACGGTTTAATGTTTTCCAAAAACCCGCGGAAACGAAAGAACGCGTGCGACTCGTGCGAATGCGATGGTGGCGTTGGCGGGCTTTCGACGGTTGCGGAGTGACACGATCGCGAGCTGGTGCCGGCGCAAACTTGGGAGCCGGGCGGCGGCGGTCCGAGCGTGTGCTGCGAATGTATACGAACTGCGGCGGCAGTAGCGGCGGCGGCGGTTGTTGGACGACGGGGTGCGCGCGCACGGCGGGGCAACATGTGCCAACAGTTATCGCCGGTCATCGACCTCAGCCGTGGCCGCCGCCGCCGCGCGCGCATTTACGCTTGTAGTGGTATATATATACAGTTTTGTGACTTATATACTTAGATTGGTATATTATGTGCGACTGCGAGGGTGTGTGTGTGTGGATCTTCAATGGTTTTGTTTATGCGTGTATAACGGAAAAAATTAATAATAATAATTGAATCGAAATCGATAGGTCCACTGGCCATCGGCCTGAAGCACTCCTAAACATTCGGGAAAGACATTTTGAATTTGTTGATTTGTCAGGAATAGGATTTTGACTGCATATGGCAGTGTCGTATTTAGGGGTGTGCATAAGGGGTATGGGCCATTGGGTATATATATATCACCTTGGCCTTTTTTTTATCTCGTAGGTAGATCACATAATTTACTGACATATTTTGTTATTATTATTTATTATAAATGTATTCTTATTTTATGATGTACGTAGTTTGATTAAAATATTATATTCCAAAAACCAACCGCATACCTAATAATATAATGTATATTATGTGATATGTTTTCATACAATAATAATACATAATAAAACAATAACAATAATATAATTTTTGATATAGTAAATACCTATATATAATAATATTAAAAGTATCCCGTATAGTATAACAATTAACAAGCTTTTATTAACTTTTAAGTTATAATAGTCAATACCGAACAAATATTATTGTGTCAGTATAGTAAATTATAATATTAGTAAAGGCGAAAAGTTTCAAATCCTAACGAATAATATTATATGAAATTCAATGAAATAACTAGTATTATACATTTTCGTTTAAAAATCCATTCTCGCCTAACTTTAAATTTTAAATGTCAATAAAAAAAAGTGTGCATAATATAAATATTAATGATATTTTTAGGTTGCCTTGAGAAGAAGCTATTTCAGTATTAAATGTTCAAGCCTATACAGATATTAAAATTGAAATAATTTAAGTAATAATAGGATTCTTCAAGTTTACATGGTTATTATACAATAGTCATTTGTAAATGCATATTATATTTATAACTAAAATTGTGACATTGTATTTTATAATATACAGGTTGATTCACCAAGAATTCTTACCCACAATGTCTCCTTAATTCTTAAATAATGATTGATGAATTTATTCAAATATTCCGATTTTTTAAATCTATATAAATAAAAATTGTATTGATAATCACTGGAGAACGGCTGGATCGATTTGGATCAAACTTTTTTAAAAATATTTTAAATAGTATGAAAAAGGCTTTTATGGAAATAAATATTGAAAAAGTTGCCTGGAAAATTGAAAAATTTGGAAAAAATTTAAAATTATGGAAATTGAAAACAATTTTTTGTTTATAAATGATTGTAATTTGTTACACATTACAGATTATAATAGTAATAAAATTAATGAGTAGAAATTAGAATTTGATTGTACATAAATAGTTGCCATTGGTTATTCAAGCAGATAAGGTAAAATCATGTATTAAATCGTTGCATTTATATGGATTAGATAATAAAGAAATTATATCTTAAAATAAATATGATAGTTGAATGTATGTTTGTAGCTTATATACTGAAATCTCCTTGACCGATTTTATGAGAATTTCAAATTGTTCTTAGAGATATCAGGAAAGTTTAGAGAGTATAGTTTGAACCACTTTCGAATAATCGAATTATACCATGTTCTATATCCAATATACCAAAGCAGGCGAATTGTCCATCTCAGTCAAATTATTTCACAAAGCGATGTACAGTGTACCTACACCGGTCACCGACGTGGATTTGTCCGTGAACCGAGGTACGCTAAAACCAAGATACTATATATTTTTATAACAAGGTATACCTAGATAATATATAGGACTATATTTTATATTTTTTCATTTTCTCACGGGCGAAGTCGGGTTATGCAGAAAATAATGGATGTTAATTTATCCGAAGTTAATAAACACAAAAACTACTGGACAGTTTTCAATAAAAGTTACCTATATCAATAGATTCCTTGGACTTAGAGGGTGTTTATAGCTCATTTATCCAACCCTATATAGGTAGCTAAATGGAAGCTCATACATGAATTTTGTTTTCAACACACGAAAAATATTCCCTTTTTTACCCCTTCTCCACAAAACACCAACTCCTAACTAGAAACCACACTTAAATGTTGTAGATTGAAACATTTTTAAATACTATAAATTGCACACACATTAGGATATAAACCTTTTAAAACTAATATGCAGAGTGTAACAGGAAAACCTGACAGATAAAATAACTTTTGATCTAATCAATATTTTTTATGTTTTTTTTTTTTTATATGTATAATTTAGTCACTTTAATATAAATAAAATATTTTTAATTTTTAATATAGAAAATAGAAAAATTTATACAGCCATATAAATATAAATATAATATAATATAAATTGCAATTTGTAAATCTGACTATAAAATCAATTTGTATGGTAAAAATGTTTATCTAAGTCAAGTAGGTAGTTTAATTTTTATAATTTTTAAAATATGTAAAAATATAATATCTTTCCCCCCTCAATAAAGTCTTAAATACTGACTTTCGAAATAACATGTGAAATAACGGCGCTGCGAGTGAGGTGACCCGTCTATAAATGGCTAAAATGGCTAAAACACCCAGATTTTCAGATTTTTCACATTGGCTGTAGTCACTTTTAATATCTGGTGTATTATAATACATAGGTCATGTAAAATTTTAAAGTAATTTATTTTGAATTATAATATTTATATTCTTTTATAGGCCATTAATATTCTAAGTACTGCGTTTCGTTGTGTCGCCGACCGATGAAAGATTATCGGGTTGCTAGTTGCTACTCGTTTGTCCCAAAATACCGTATCTGACTATTTTTTTGACATTGACAATATACACATTATTCGGAAACGCCTATATAACTACACTAATTAGTATAATAGCTACTAACAATTATTATCCGACATCATTTGTTTGAATTTGAAACTTAAAAAATAACGTACACAACATATTATAGACATTATATTAAATAATAAAAAAAAAAATGTTTGGTCGCAGCTTATATGATATATAATTATATAAACATATTATTATAATTTATAATAATATAATATACTACGCCATGGGTTAGGTTTGCACTTGTTAAAACACTTGAAACAGACAAAACGTACAAGTCACTTCAGTTTTCAATAAATAATATTTTAATTTTAAGAACCAAAATATAATTCAAATCCAGCTAAATTGTTCTTAAGATTAACTATACAGGTACGGTGATAAATTACGATTTAGAGCAGATGTGTCGATTTTGTGCCTTAATACTATTTTGTTTGACATGCAGCAATATATCGACAATAAATATTGAATATAATCGCTTTAAATGCATAATATTATTAGGTATAGATCACTGGTCCAGGTTTATTGTTAAATTTATATAGTTGCATAATTTACTGCGTATATATAACAAAATTATAATAGGTAGGTATACAAATATATAATGGAAAATAAACGATTTATCGGTCACGTCCTGCTGGTATATTATACGGTTCAGTGATGACTTTTAAATATAATTAAAAATTAAACTCGATTTTTACAGGCCTTGGTTCACTCAGATGACAAACACTCAAACAGACAATACTGAAACAAAATGTAAAACCGAAAACTATGCTTATAAGTTATAACTTATAATACCTTAGCATTCTGCAATAATTTCTTTCTGTTCCCTATAATACTACTGCAATTCGAAATCCTACTAGGTATATTATATGTAGGTATCTAATGAATTAACCTAATACACTGATTTCAGCTGCTTATTGTGATCATTAGGTCGTTCATACTTGCATACTACATTATATTATAATTATTATCATAATATTATGATAATGACTGAAAGTTGCATACAATACAATTAAAGTTTATATGTAATATTATTGTATTTTTTTTATAGATAGAAATTATCATTAAAAATAAAATAAATACTTAAAAATATAAAAAAAATTTAGGTTCGTTTGATCACAGTTTTATATTATGGGTAGGTACCTACCAATACAATAATACCCATAAAATACAATAATTACATATAATTATATAAAGAAAATAAAGTAGATTTGAAATTATAATATAAAGCAAAAGAATTAATTAATTCAGCATTCTCAACTGTAAGACGGCTACAGCCTATTTATACCATTTTATAGTAAGGCAGAAGAAGTTATTTTACTGGTGAACATTCAATGTCGCAACATTTTGCAAAACTTCATAAAAAATGAGTATGGCTTTCCGAAAAACTTTTTTTTATTATATATAGAAAAACTTATAAGGAAGCTTGTATATTAATTTTTCAAATCATAGATATAAAATGGAAATGTTTTATCAATTTCTAACTATAACTATAGTATCTAGAACTCTCTATATAGATACTATAGTTGCATTTGCCCTATTTCCCTCCACACAAACGACGAGCGCATTCCACACCTTAAACGGCCACCGGTTAGTTTTCAGTCCATTTTATCTTGTTAGTTCATGGTGCCTGGTTTTAGATACTTATGAATTTCCCAACTGCCTCATGGCTATTCAGTATTTCTATAGGTACACGGACCCTGTGAACAATATATAATATTATATACAACTATACATAAGTGACAACAGCAGACGAGCGTCTTACTTTGACGCGCCTCATCCTCGGCAATAGATTGCAGTCATTCATTAAAAAAAAGATAGCTGATGATAGTTTCATCGCAGCCCGGAAGTTTTTTACGGCTCACAAATATATGCAAAACTGCACAAGTGACTTGTTTTGCTAGAATTTTGTCACACTGCGCATTAGTGCATTACCATATTTTATGTACCTATAATTATAGGCTATAACCTATCCGTAGACACTACGATACTCGTGGACCACGACAATTCAAAAACTATTTGGTAGAAAATTGTCTAACCTAACCCGTTTTACTTTTTCTAAAACTAACCGTTAACATAAAAAATTCAGTATTAATCAATTAATTTATCGCTATAACTAAAATTGTATATTTGTGGTTATATAGTTGTTATTTGTTTAATTATATTGTTATAACAGACAATGGTTACTTTAGTTGGGTTCATAAATTACGTTCAAATTCGAAAGCAGAAATTGAATTTTTATTTCACTGCAAAATGTTTTGTTCATTTAGTTTTTGTACACACAATTTTAAAACACTTTTAAAACCTACATATGCCTATATAGCTACATCGAAGTAGTTATATAAATAATTTTGACTTATATGTGTACTTGTATTTATATTTTATGTCGGACAAGAAAATAGAAATTACCTTTATGTCCTATATTTTAATAATGCTAAATGTCAATACCTAATATACCTACATACCTATACTTGATTCTATGTACCTAACTCGTAATTTAAGAGGTATAAAATAATTTGCCACAGTTATCTATATTTAAAACTGTATAAAATTGTGTTGTACAGCATTGAGTGATGTATTTTAAGAGACAAGAAAAAAATGTAGTAGTTTTTATGAGTAAGCAAGTAGGTACCTATAGGTACCTATTAGACAAGTCCGAATGACAAACTCTAATAGCGCCATCGTCCTTAACACGTTCAATTATTTGAATTCTAAAAATCAAAACTCGTGAAAGGTGTGGTAAACGCTTTGTTTTACGTTATCCGTAGGTATGCATAAGAAATGGAAAATCGTGAACTTCAAAAGGCTATAACTTAAAAATTAAAGATTTCCGTGGATTGTTTTTAACTTCTTAATATACGAACATAAGAACATTCCAAAAAAAAAGTCGCCTGGGAGAGGAGTTTTGTACTATATTAATTTATTATAATATCATCGATTATTAATAATTTTTATAATAATCAATGCTTACCTATATTAATATACGATCGTCTATCTTATACATTGAGATGGATGCGTATTCTTTTCGTCATAGACTTAATTTATTTATATGTTCTTTTCATATATTCTGTGCTCATATCACCATTTATCTATTATGTGATACCACGGGCCATAATACCATAAATATTATTCAAGGTCTTAAGATATTATAATATTAATAGTCCGTGGCTAATATTATGTTTACGATTTAAGATATATCCTAACCTAACCCAACCGTGATTATGATCTATCTCAGTGATTTATGCTTATATTACTCAGTTTCTTATCATTTTTAATCTTACAGTTTTACTTTGGCAACACTGACGTTTGAAAATATTATTGTTTGGATGTTTAGTGTGATTATCATTTGTGATAACTGATAAGTAGTTAATTAATTCACTCTTGAATCGTGATCAAGCCGGTTGAAATTTAACAACATTTACTATTTATTGGTATTCGGTATTCGGTTGACCTATTAAACAGTAATCCAACAGTATGGCTAAACATCATCCAGACTTGATATTCTGTCGTAAGCAACCCGGCGTTGGTAAGTGTAGTGTATAATTTTTATAATATTTTCATATCTATAGTCTACTAGTACAATAATATATTATTATACCTTTTCGTTTATTTAACACATTTTACCTTCTGTGACAGCTATAGGACGATTATGTGAAAAATGTGATGGTAAATGTGTAATCTGTGATTCATATGTCAGGCCGTGTACATTGGTGCGCATATGTGATGAGTGCAATTATGGTTCATACCAGGGTCGATGTGTTATATGTGGCGGACCTGGAGTATCGGATGCATATTATTGTAAGGAATGTACAGTTCAAGAAAAAGATGTAAGTTATGTTTCAAATTGTACTTCAAGTTTTATAAATAATACAAGTTCATAATGTTTCTTTTATTTCAGCGAGATGGATGCCCAAAAATTGTAAATTTGGGAAGTTCAAAAACAGATCTGTTTTACGAACGGAAAAAATATGGGTTCAAACGAAGATAGAACTATTGTATTTTTGTCATTTGTATTTTTAATAATGTATGCTACTATTTTAGATTAACTTTTAAAATAATTAAAAAATTAATTTCATGTTCTTGTTTTTGACTTCAGTTTAAATTGATATTTACTGATTAAAAATAAATCTTTTAAATAAAATTACTCAAAAAATAATAATTAAAAAATATTTCATCAATATAGCATTGTATTCTAAATCATCACATAGTATTATATTTGTTTACATCTATTGTTGTGCATAATAACAGTTTAATGAATACTCATCAAATAGTGGATCTTTTTTTACCACTCCATACCAATAACCAATTTCGATTAATAAAACCAATATACTTAAAATATAACCAGCAACCAAAACAACAAATGCCCCATAAAGTTTTTTTAAGTCCATAAGTGCTTTAACTTCTTCAATTTGTTGTGGTTCTTCGAGTATTACTGTATCCAACATAACATCATTTAACCATTTTTTCACTAACCCAGCTTCTATAACTCTTCTCAAGAATCGATCAACTGCTGGTTTTAATGGAGAATTCTTTTGTAATCCTAATGATATTGGCATATTTATTATACATTTTGACATTATATGTAGTGTAAAATCTCCATTACTTGTACCATTCAGTGTACCTTTAACAATTCAATTGAAGAAATATTAACAATAAATGAAAATACAATTGTATAAATTAGTATTAATACTATACATTATACTGTTAATGCACTAAATATGAATTTTGGACTTCAGTAATTACTAATTTGTGTTAGGACTAAACCTCTAAACTTAACAAAAATCAAGTCATCATGATATAATATTTTATTTTATATTACAATTTAACTTTTCATTATAAAGTAATTATTAATCATATTTTTTTTTTGATAATTGATATATTTTTAATTTTGTAACAATATAATATAATATATACTCTATTCAGGATAAGAATGTTAACTGAGCCCCAGTAATTACCTTAAGTAAGGTTAGCAAATACTATAAAATATATTATACTACTATACAAGCATTTTCTCATAGTTTATACCATTACCTTGGAATAAAGATAACTACTGGTGGCTCAGTAATTGTGAAAAATTTAGCATTCTAATCCTGAATAGAGTATATGAAATATTTTCAGATTATTATTTAAAAATTGAAGAGTTTAATGAAACATATAATTCATTTAAAACTATAATAAGATAAAATATTTTTAAATACCATTAATGAACTGGGAATTTTTTTCATATATTTTGGTATTTTGCATCACTTTAACATATCTTAAAAAGTGTATATTATCATAGTATGCAAATTGTCCTCTAGATACCAAATCAATAGCTTTATCGACTTCATAAACTTCTTGAAACTTTTGACCAACTCTTTGTCCAGTTTTATCTAGTGATGTCATGAAAAATTCTTTTGATTGCTCTCCCCATCCTCCACAATTAATGTTACTATCAGCAAGAGCCTCCAATGTATCAATTGTAACCCTGTTATATACATGAAATTGTAAATTTATTTATGTATAATAATCAGTGGCGCATCTAGGATTTTTTTAAGGGGATGTTACCAATACATATATATTCATTAAAATATAGTTAGGTTATAAAAAACAATCAAGACATTCATGTACAATATACATGTATGGAAAAAAATAACAAATTATATTTTTATACTTAATTATAAAATAATGTATGTATAACATGTGCTAAAAGGGGTGTCATATTTCCCAAAAATTCCCTTTGTATACGCCACTGATAATAATTAATGAGTATTATCAAAATAATTGTATTACCTTGTATCTGGATTAGCTAGGATTGCAGTCATACTAGCTTTGTAAGCAACTACAACTAATAAACAGTACATCCACCACCAACCTGTTAAAATTCTTATGGCCCATCCACTGGGTACTTTTGGCAATGATACAGCTACTAACATCCCATAAGTATATAAAATACTATTTCCTATGTCTTCAAACAAGTATAATCCAATTACATCTTTGTTTGTAAGTTGATTCAATTTTTTATTTTTTGTATGATTGATGATACATTTTTGTTGTTTGATTATTTTTGGTTTTTCAAATTTATTTTTTATTATATCTATAATCCTTTTTTTAATTGCTTTATTTTCTGTTAGTAGTTCAGGTTTCTTTTCTAATATTTTAGTCTTCATAGTATCACATTGTATGATTTTAATTGAGTTTTCGCTATCTTCAATATGTTTGTGGGCTGTTGCAAGGGCATAAAACAAAAAACCTCCAATAAGAAGTGTAATAAGAACGCCAACCCACATATTTAATCTAAAAGGAATTATGTTTAAATATTAATTCGTTAACATAATTTACTAAGTATTTTTACCTGAAAGGAAGAATTAATGTTTTCCAGGAGTTATCAGTTTTTGATTCAAATGTTAAGAATGTTAGACATTCTGTATTGTAAGGAATGGATAGATCTAAAATATTTAGATGATACGGTGTGTAATGTAAATTACCCAGTGCCAAATCAGCACGAGCAGACCATACTTCTCCTAACAATCCTGATATAGTTCCATTAATTTGTTTTTTACCCCATTGTTCAGTACGCCAATTTATTGGTTCATAAATGATTGGAATAAAATTCATTGCACTTCCAAGTGATTTAAGAACCTAAAACAACAACTTACTTATAATATTATTTTAGAATTGATACATTTTTATAATTATAGGTACCTCAATTTCTAAACCCTTCTTATAGCCAGAATTTTCTTCATTTTCATTTATTAATGAATTTTTTATTGCAGATGGAATATAATTAAAAGTAACTACTTTAAGTAAATTTCCTTGTAGATCTGAAACTTTGTCTGTGTATAAATCTGTTTTTTTTTGAAAATTTCTTTTATTCCAAATGTCTAGTCTCAGAGTAACCAATGCCCCTTTGATTGGAGCAGGATATGGAACAGTGGATAATTCATACATTTCTTTAAGACGATATTTTCTAATAAACACAACATTTATAATTTTTGTCCATATGGTATGATGTTGCTTTGTAAAAAGTCTACGATCGTGTAATAATATGAATTTTGTTCTAGAATCCAACATTCTATGCCTGAAAATTGTGTGATGCTGGTACATGTTTCAACTAATTGTTGTACTTACATTTTATAAAACTAATAACATATATACTTAGTTTAGGTATAATTTCCAATCTACCAAAATACATCTTATAATATTTATAGTTTTAACAAAAACAAAAACGCTTGCCAAGTCAGGGATTGGCATGTAAACTTTCTTGATTTTTAATTTTTAGAAATTTATTAACTGATACCACACCCAAGCAGCAAGCGGTATATAACAATTTGAATCTAGAAAAATGTCGGTGTGAACAGCCCCACAAAAAATCATTTTCATTTTCATTTAGTGAGATAGATCTCCGAAACCGGAGAGCAGATTTTGTTGTTTTGGTTCTTATTAGATTCACATTGGTTAGGAGAAGTACAGTGAACATTTTCAGAACTTTATCTTCAATAGTTGATCCACTACAGAACATTAAAAAAAATTAAAACAAATTTTATTTGGCGTTTTTTTATGTTTCTCAGCTTTGTTATAAACTAGCGGGTTCGTTACAGCTTTACAGCTTTGTAGTCAATTAACGATTGTAGATAAAGTTCTGAAAATCTTCACTCCACTTCTCCTAGCCAATGTGAATCTAACAAGACCCCAAACAACAAAATCCGTTCTCCAGTTTCGGACATTTATCTCGCTAAATGAAAATCTAGCGAAAAATAACTCTTTTTTATCTGTAAAAAATTAAATTCCACATTTAGTATCTACTTGATAATCCCTTTTTAATGAGTTATCAACCAACTTTCTAGCTATCATAGTTTAGGAGAAAAGTTAAAAAATAGAAATTTTGGGACTGTTCACGCCGACGGTTTTGTTGATTCAAATGGTTATGACACTTGGGTGTGATATCAAATCTCTCTCATTAATATTTTATATTAAAGCTAGCTAAATTATCCACCTACTCATCATTACTGAATTACATTTTTATTATTTTCCTATATAAGACAAATTCTTGAAGTTTTCAAAATTCAGACTTTTTTCATTTCAACTACCATATTTACTTGATTAAAAATCAAGAAAGTAATAAAATAAATATGAACAAATGCTAAAAAATATATGTTTGGAAATAAAAAAACAATCAGAAATCAAATGTTTTTTACAAAATGTATCATTTTTATGTCGGAATTTTTAGCCATTTTTATTAATATTAATTTAATTTTATACTTATTTTTTCTTAAATTTTTGTTGTTTCAAGTAATTTAGTTGATACTTGATCAAACATATTATACATTTGTAATCTATCATATTTATGAAAACAAAAATAATTTTATATATTTTATATTTTATTAAAAAACTAAATTACATGTTAAATAATAAATAATATTATATTAATAATTCAATATTATTAGTTAATAATAACTTTTAAAAAAAATGGGGGGAAATGTCTGCATCAAAAATATATCGTGGGGAGGTATGTCCTACTAGACCGAAAACAGTCGGGGAGTGAAATGTTCATTTACCCAGTACTCCAGTAGAATACCTACTTATAGTATTAATAGTATTAATCGTTGGCGCAAATAGGGGTGTCTTTGGGGGACTTAGTCCCCCCAGTTCAAAATCTAGTAATTAGTACTACTTTTTATATTCTGTGGTACTAAGCAATATGGATATGGAGAGAGGGTCTTGAGTCCCCCCAAAAAATTTAGTTAATTTGCGCCTATGGTATTAATACATGGTAAGTTATAAATTATAAATTATAAATTACATTTTTAGATTATCATTAAATCATTACTTATCGCTAAATTTTAGTAATCTCATTGTTTGGTCAGCATTTAGGATAAATATTATATTCATGTTGCATCCTTCTTTTCTAACATGATTTAAAATTTGCCAGGTTTGAAAATTTGGAGACATTAGATCCTCCGAGTCATCAACTAGTGTCTGTAAATTATTTTCAAAAACTAATAATTTAAATAAAAATCTAGTATAAATTATTTTGTTTTTGTTTACTTTAAATAATGGTATTCCAGAAACTGCTCTATAAAATGCTTTATCTAATATACCATCATGAAAATTGTCTAGTATTAAATTCAAGCAGGTAGCCGTATCTTTCCATTTATACGTTATATCAACAGCTAAATTTTCAAATTCAGAATTCCATTTTATCTCTTTATAAGAACTTTAAACAATAAATTATAAATGTAAAATTGATTTAATATTTATCATAAAATAAAATAACTATAGACAATAATATATTTTAGACATACTTAAATTTATTTGTATTCGCTGAAGATGTAGCCGATATGTGTGGTTTGAAAATTATGAAGTATTTAATAAAAATATAAAATATATAAGTATTCATATTATTTTAATTTATAGTCAATATTATAGATACAGTTTAAGTTTTACTTTAAAAAAAGAATTAATTTGACCAACATATGTAACTTCTGTAATCTGTACGATTTGAAAGTATTATAAATACTGTATTACTGTAAGCAAATTTTATTACAATCCAAACAAATAGGTAACTAAAAAATAATTGAATATAAAATTAGATTGAACTACCCAGTTACATTGAAACGATTGCGTGTGCAGATACCTACCTATTTTATATTGGAATTGTAAGTTTCATGAATACATTATTATTTTCAAAACTAATTGATTTAAAAACGTAGACTAGAATAAATGCATAACGAGGGCGTGGAGCCCGACCTATTATTCACTAGACGATTTGGATAACCTTATTTATTTGACATTTACTTAAACAAATAGATATACTTAAATATTATGGTAAATTCAATAAATATGATTTTATAGGTAGGTATTTTTATTTTTTTTTTGTGATGATAACTATACATTGATCTTACAATTGTGTTTCATGTCTCGGGAGATTCGATACCGTGATTTTCTTTTTTTGTCTAACACACACGCAACGTAGGATTTTAGACGGGTTCTTTGCAGAACATACGCTGAACCTACCATATTTATTGAAATATTGAATGTACTATATTTAATCAATTTTTGTACTAAAAAAGTATAATTCGTGATAATTATTTTGAATCTTTTTAAATAATGATTAATAGATACATATTTCCAAATATGATGTTGTTTTGCATTTATAAAAAAATATTTAAAATTACGGAGGTACATACAAATATAATATATAATATACATACATTAATAGGTAGGTACCTAATATCTAATTATAAATGCTGCTTATAATAATATTTTATAATTAATCATGAAACAAGGAGTTGGTATTATACAATTATGTGATGAATAAGTACATTTTTTTAGTCTTATAAGTAATTTATTTGATATTAAAAAAGTAAAACAAAATACGTATATTTTTAAATAAAATAAAATTTGTATTTAAATAAACACCTAGTAGGTATGTACCTACCTACTTTCAAATGTTCAATATTAATTTTTTGTCAAAATACTTCAATAATACTGACAGTACAATTTAATCATTAATAGTTAGGTAGTAATAACTACCTACTAATAACTAATAATAATATTTAAATATTATATGATAATCATTATTTTATTGGAACACTCGTCAGTTTAACGGGCCATAGTCATAGTTGATTACGTTACAAAGCTAAACCCCTCTCGGGTAACTAATACTTTGAACTCTTCAATTCGATACTTCCCTGGAGTCAAATTCATTAAAAACGTTTGAATAAAAATAAAAATTAGTAATCCTGTTCATAGACTCACACCTAGTGTTCCGTGATTTAAGTCTTCCCTTGTACATTGTACAATAGGTATACCTATTTCAAAAAACAGTATATAGTGACAAGTAACTGGAATGCTTAGGTACACATATATTTTTAAGACATCAAAATTCAAAACTACTAAAATGTATAAATGGATACAACTATCTGCAGTAATACCATTCCATCACATTCTTAATTAATTTAGAATATGTCTGTTAAGGAGTATCATGATTTTTGAAGTTCTTTAAGTAGATGTAGTTTAATTTCAGTTCTTAAATTATCAGAATCAACTTCGAAATTATAGAATAGTGGCGTACTCTATAGAACTATAGAAGGCATAGCCAAGAAGGATTTTATTTGCTTATCCCCCACCCACTGCCATTTATCCTTTTTTATGAAAACTATTATTTTTATCGCGTTGAAAAGGTACAAAATTGATGGGTAATAAATTGACCGTCACACAAAAACTTCTGAATTATTTTTAAGTATTACTGTACTATTTATTAGTTATTATATTATAGTATTACTATTTCACAATATATACAAAGGTGGACAAGTTAATGAAAATAATAAAATGTGGCAAGTTAAGTTAATTCAGTAAAAAAAGTTTTCAAATTACAATATTTTTAGGTCATAAACTGCCCTAGTATTTTGATTTA
The DNA here is from genome assembly GCA_008086715.1 of Sitobion miscanthi. Classification (NCBI taxonomy): domain Eukaryota; kingdom Metazoa; phylum Arthropoda; class Insecta; order Hemiptera; family Aphididae; genus Sitobion; species Sitobion miscanthi. The sequence continues at coordinate 77,760,323 of CM017797.1, read as the reverse complement.
CACAAAACTTAAAAATTAAGTTAAAACAATAAAAAAATTAACCTGAAAATTAAACCTGATTTACCTGAAAATGTAATTAATTTTTTACGAGCGTTTGAAGTTAACTAACAAATTCTCATATAAAGATTTTCTAATATTGTTATTGTTATTGTTATTCAAAAACTGTTTCTTATTTAAAATTTTTTTTCTATTTCCATAAGTTGCTCGGGAATATATTATGGTTATAAAATTTAAGATTTTAATGAAACTATTGAAACTTATAAAGGTAATTATTATGACTAAAAATGTATAGTCAAAAACTTACAGCAAGAAAACATTTTTTAAAGTTGGTTTATTCTATCGAATACTAATAATAATAACTAATAACTTATAGAGACCCAATTGATATAACTGATATAAGTGATAAATTATAAATTAACCGATAATATATAATAATACCATTCATACCTAATTTATATTTTAACATAGTAATCCGCATTTTGCATAGGTAATTCGTAAACCTTGATTGATAAGTCATATTCATTATCGATATTTTCCGCAGTGTATAATAATTAATTAATAATCATTTCTAATCATATTCATATAAAACCGAGTACGTTTAAAAATAAAAAAATATTTTTCATAATTTTATTGAAATATTTCATGAAGCATGAAATTTCGAATTTAGAACCTTAGCTTCCTATAGGGGGCCCACTACCCTTCACCATCACCACTGTTGAAGGGCGGCGATACAAGACATATCTAAAAGGAAAAAATTGCAATGTAAATTAACCATTTAGTCAATCTAGCTGCATGGATTTTGATAAATAAAAGATAATTAGTATTTAGACATTTACATATTGGGCACATTACTCCATTTTATGGTCGGATTAATAAAATTTAAATATTTTCATCAGTGCGTTTTAATTTTTTTCCTTTTAAACGAATGAAACAAAAATATTATACAGAAGATGAAAAGGAACATATTATGATACAAAAGTATTAACCGAAACGTTCAAAATTAACAACATAGGTACAAGTCGGATTTGATAAAAATTAAACGCAGAGCACTAGTTGAAAGTTGCAGTTTGTAAGGTTAACTACAGAACAGTGAACACTGAAACGTCGGCAGCCGCGTGATGCAATGAACATCATTTGTTTGATCAAAAAGCGTGAAACTTAAATACAAGGCTTTTGCAGCTAAATTGTTACATAAGCAGTTGAAAATATTAAAAATACATTAGTACAATTTTTTTTTAAAAGCATTTGAAGTTCAAAATTTCACAAAATTTATCAAATTAAAAATTTAAAAATGATTTCGTAGTTAAAAATGTATTAAATGTTTAACTTTAATAGCTACTATTGAAAATTTAAAACAAGGTTCCACGTAAGCAGTTAATTTTGTAACCAAAATATCTAAAAATATACGTAAACATGGTTATTTTTATAGTTATTCTAAGTTCAAGACGAAATTACATAAGAAATAACCAAGAATAATGATTTAAGTTATTTTTTTGTAATTCTATAATTAGTATATTTATTTATGACAATATAATAAATAATAAGTTATAACAATTTAAATGTGATATAAAATATCCTATACTGAAAAAACCGGCTTCGCTCAGAATCATTTTTTGAATACAATGATATTATTTCATTGAATTCAAATATAATACCATCCATTTAAGTGATCCACTTGTAACCTACTGTACAGCAGAGTGACATCCACTTACCTGCTTTTTTTTTATTTTGCTTATAAGTTAAATAATTTTAGGATTTTGGGCACCCCATATTAATTGGAAAATCCGGCGCCCATGGGTCCTATGAACATTTCTAGCCTGGGGCCCTTACCTGCTAATAAAAATAAAAACAGCCATAACTAATTATATCTCTAAAAAAATATTGTTTTTTCACATGTCATAGTTAATAATTATTAGTTATATATAGATACCTAATTTCACATAGGTTTTTCGCATAGGTAGGTACTCGTAATTCGAATCCTCTAAACTCAAAACAATAAAAACATTATTATTTATTGTTATTATAATATTATATTAAAACAAATAAATAGATATTACAGATTATTGTAGGCCCCAAAACCGGGGGGCCTGTGAATTGCATACCCAACACTCACAATAATTGCGTCAATTTGTTACAAATGATAACGGACAGGCAACACTCACGTTAATTGTAGCATGTGCTATTTCGGAATTGGGTCTGATACTAATTAGTAATTACTAGTGATACTCTGATCTTAGATACCTAGTTACAGTCTACATATCAGTCGATCAGATATTCAAATACAAGTTATTTAGTAGTTGTATAATATTATAATTTGGATGTCAGCGCACTATTTGTTTTCTCTCTCTGGCCCACGCACAACACAGACAAAACGCATAAACACAGAATCATTTTTTTCTACGATTTAAAGTAATCTAAAAGTAAAATCACGATTTACAAAAAAGATAAAGAATAATATTTTTTAGGGGATTACATATCGATTTTATATTTTATTGTTATTTGATCTTGTATTCAATTTTTAAAATAAACAAAAAAATGTTGTAAATTTAAATTATGTTTTAACTGTTTTGAGACAATATTTAGACAAATCGATAATATGTCATTCCCTCAAAAATATTATTCTCTATCTTTGCTGTAACGGGTGATTTTACTCTAAGATTACTTAAAAACATAGAAAAAATTATTCTGCGTAAATGCGTTTTGCCTATGTTACGCGTGGGCCAAAGAGAGAAAACAAATAGTGTTGTGCTGACATCTTCTTAAAATTATGGTTTGGTGGACATCGCGCGCGGTGGCTGTGACTCGCGCCCGTTAATTGGCCACACTGTACGGCGGACGGCGTTCACCCAGTGCGTACCAACCTCACGGGCGACGACGACGGCGCTTTTCCCGTCATTCGGGGCTCGGGCTGCTGCAGCTCCGTCGTGCGGTTATTACCGTCGCGTTCACTGTCTACGGCCGTCGACGACTGACGTGCGCGCGAGCGAGACAGATAGCGCGTTATTTTCTTTTCCATCCTTTATTATTATTATTACTATTTTTTTTCTCTAATACTACTACGTGCCCGACCGAAAACCAACGACGGCGACAAGTGAGTGTGTGCGCGCGCGTTCTCTCCCCAGTCCCCGTATCCGACCGACCACCACTGACGTCTCTCGCAGTCTCGAGCCCGTGTGTGTGTACGTGTTTGTATATGCGTGTGTTTGAGTGTGCGTGTGTTTTGTTAAATCAATTGCCCTGTTCGCGTTATCGCTCCGCTGCCGTCGCCGTAGATCTCTTCGTCTTTGCCCGTTCCCGTAGCCGTTTGACGCCATCGCCGTCACCGACAGTTCATCACAGCTATATAATATTCGATCGCAGAGCACCGGTCCGGCGGTGATGTCGTACGCTAGAGGCACGGAAGATACGACGTCGACTGGGCAGACGTCGCCGCCGCCGCTAACCCGTCCGCGCGTCTGATCGCCAACGATAATAGTATTATTCTCTCACGCGCAATCGTGTACTGCCACCGCACGGCCAATGATCTACGCTCGCGTCTCGTGATTTATATATAGGTATATAATACAATAATACTTCGGTTTTCTGTGCGTGTTTTTATTTTTTCCCCACCAAATTATTCATTTTCGATCATTTTCGAACGATGTGACGAGTAGAGGGTTCCACCGATATTTGTTTTCCGTTCGCGATGACCGGCCGACCGGCGTTCGACGGGTCCAAGTTTGTTGTGTGTCGGACGACTGACGTGTCGTGATAACATGGAAACGGATATTAAGCAGCAGCGTATCAAACGCAGTAAGCGCCGTGAACGGGCTCAGCGTATGCACGCTAAGAAACATGAGCTGGACAGTGGCGAAGAGGACGAACTGTCCACAAAAGAGAAGGCGCAGAGGCCCCCGCCGCCAAACCGCAGGAAAAAGAAGGAAACCACACTGTTTGACGAGGACGTTGTCGACGGATTTGCTATTCTTTCTTTCAAGTCGTACGAAGATCTTGAAGTGAGTGATCACAATTCATATTACATACGTATAGAGCACCTTATTATGTACTTGTTACTTGCGTAGGCAGTTGTTTTATGAAGTGTACGACATGTACCACCTATGTGATATGTTATCTGTTGACTCTTACTGATGGTTTCAGAAAATGTATATTCTACTTGGTTTGTTTGAAACTGAATTTTTTATTTAACTTTTAAATATCATAATTGTCTACAAATATCCAATATCTGTTATACAAATTTATATCTACTAAGTGTTAGTACATAACTGCAAATGCTAATCAAATGATTTTTAAATGTGATAAGACTGCCTACAGAAAAATTATTAATTTGTCATGATTAAATGACAATATTTTGAAATTACCTTCTATTGAGTCATATTCTAATTAGATTTTTAAAATATATACATATATATAGTATTTGTATATTATAAAATCAATATTAGTTTACCTAATAAATCCATTTCTCAGATAATCTTTTTGACATTTTGTTAAATTTAATTTATATCCATTTTTATGTTGGTTCCTACCTAATAGTAGGTTAAGAAACTGAGGCATAGTGTTTTGACCTTGTAGACTGTGACACAGCACAGCAGCATTGATTCATGCTTAGTTGCTGTAACAAAACCATACATTAACCCCAATTTATGCCATGTCCAGATGCTGCAGGTGATCTATACTCTAACATGATTGTCTCTACTCACTGTCTTAATCTTAAAATGGGTAATGATTAATTATTGACAGTAATGTGTTAGGTATATATCGCAGCTATACATTGCATTCGAGATTGTATATTAGTATGTGATTAATTAATTTGTATTGTATTTTATATTTATGTGATAAGATATCACATAGGTATATAACAATAACAATATAATATCTAGATAAGTACTTAGGTGCCTACATACCAAATATTAATAATGAATATTCTAAAATTCACACCTACCTATGTATCTAAAACTGAATAAAATCTGTTATCTTTTTTTATCATATAATTATTGTTTTAAAAATGCTAAATGTGTCTGTTCTACACTGTCTTATACCTATTTACTTTTGATGAGTTAAAGTAATGATATTTTAGGTCTTATTAACAATCTACTACTGGGTTAGGTTAATGATAAAACATTTGTTGAAAATTTCTTTAACTAACTGCCAACTGGTATATTATTTAATTTTTAATGTAAGAAACTTTACTATATCTTATTTGTTAGGTAACATTGTCATAAGATTTACCAATAATTGTGATTATAAATTTAGATACTATTGAGCATAGGTAGTAATTTTATAAACATCACATAAAAAAAAACATTTGAAGAATTTTATGTAGGGTACTTGTCTGTTTTTGAAAATTTCTAGACTTTTCTTCACAGTTTATTAAAAGCAGATTTTATTTTTGAATATCATAACTGATATTATGTATATTAATGTTTACAATGTTTGATAAACTATTACTTAATAGGTACTTACCTAGTTAATACTAATGTATTGACTAGGTATTTATTGTTACCTTTTATTATATAATACGCATTGTTTTATTTCTATTATTAAGTCCATAATATTATAAAAAACCAAACTGTACAAAATAGAATATTATCCATAGATGTAGATATAGCAAGTAAACTATACTCGGTTCAGACAGAGAACACACTGATTTTGCATATTCCCATCCAACACTGTCATAGAGTAGGTTCCATTATAGCGGAGTGTCAAGTGAGAATGCGCAGATAAACCAATTTTCTTAGGGCCGCTGCATGTTCTCCCACTGGATAAAAACATATTCATTTAGATTTTAGATGATTAAAAATAATATATATTTATATATTTGGTATCTAATGGATTTAAAATTATAGCCTATCCTAATTACCACATGTCCTCGAAATAAGGTACACTGTATACAATTAAATTACCCATATTACTCAATATCCTTTACCTACATATTTTTGAATTCTCTCGCCAGACATGTCTATTGATTGGATCATCAATCTCCCGCAGACAGAGTTCTAAAATATGTTTAGGGTACTGAGTATGTAGGTAACTGAGTTATAGAGGGTACCCAGTTTTCGCATACATATGGTATTATAATAGGTACATAATATATTATATACATTTATAATAGGTACCTTTTAGTTATATTAATACTACATTTATAGAAAAACAATATGATGTTGTTGATATTTTTTAAAATAAATCTTAATTAAATTTAAAATACTTATTTCAATAGACATCAGACAGTAGGTAGGTACTTATTTAAAGTTTATAGTAACCTATGTATTTGTAGAATTAGATTAAAATATGTAGATGATAGCTAATTTAATTACCAATAGGTACCTACTTTTTTAATTTTGTTTAAGAACGTTTATAGTATTTACTCTTTTAGTAAACTGCCTAGTTTGTATTTATTACCTATCATAAATTGAACAATTATTTATTTAAAAATTGTAGAATATGACTGTCAATGATTTAATTATGTTTAATACTGTTTTGATTTTAATGAATCTAAATTTGTATTCAAGTAAGGTATCTATTTAATATTTTATTTACCTGAAGTATCTAACCTAAATAAAATGTGGCATAAATTATTCATAGTACTAATAATAATCATATACTAAATGGTTGTTAAATTTAAATTTGGTAGCTTCATTACCAACAAGTCTTATAATTTGCACATAGTTTATCCATATTAATTTAATTACTTGGTTTAGGTATAGTCGTATAGATAACTATTTTAAATTTTTCATAAAGACAATGCATAAAAGGTATACCTACCATTATTTATATTTAATTTATTTTTTTGAATTCATATTTAATAAAATATATAGATTAGATTCAATAGGTGCCTATGTAAGTTACTATATATTAAATCTCCATATAGAGTTATATGTTTAAAATAAAGAGATATGTAGGTACAATAATTCAAATTATATAAATGTTGGTTCATTTAAGAGTATACATCATAATATCAGAATTAATATTGGTGTTACTTTTTAACTAAGTAGATAGAATTAAAAAAGAAATATATTATACATTTGTATATTGTTGGTTACATTTATACTGAAATTATGTTAGATTAGTAGGTATGAATGATATTTACCTTGAGTCCTTGATAACCATGATAATATAAACTATTACTCAAATGAAATGATATAAAATTAAAAATATAGTTAGTATTTGATTGATAATAATGTTGGAACTAGCTATATTATATTTAACAATATTTATTATTGATCTTAAACATAGATCATGTTATGATTACCAAGCCTTATAGTGGATACCTAGTATTTAATTTAAGTTAATTTTGTCTATCTTGATTACTCAATCATCTGGTTAATATTAAGAATACATTATTATGAAATTATTTTAAACTTTTCTAGGACAATGTAAGATTATTTAAATTTTAATATTACAATATTGCCAAAATCATGGTGTTTGATTTTTGATAACACTATCAAATACCCAGGTGGCCTAACGGCTAGAACAATATGCAGAATAATAAATGTTATTTATTTTCTGAATTTTTCATTAAATTTCTTTGGCTATACATTTTCTTTACAACTTTGAAAATATTCTGTAGCACTCCTAGTTTTATAAAATGCTAGGTGCCTATATTATTGTAATAAATAATACCTACCTAACCTATTAATTCTAAAAAAATTTTAAATGATTTTTGATGTAAGTTTAATTTTAAATTACCTTTAAAAATCCAACCGTTATGTGATTATTAATATATTTACAGCTTGTTTTACAGAATATTTATAAATATTGATACTGTATCATAAGGAAAAATTTTTTTCAGTTAATTTATTTTTTTGTGTTCAATATTAATCTATTTTTAAAATTTCTTAATGACTAGTGATATATAAGTATGATAGTTGGTCATAGAATAATTGATTTATTAATTTCATTAAGCTTAGTAGAGGCTTAAACCAATTGTTTTGCAAAGTTTTAAGTGTTTATTAATTTTCCGATATGATAAGCAATATTGATTGAGTATTTGTTTTGTCATTTATTAGTATTCAAATAATTTTATTATTGTTTTTTACAATAATTTAGGATTAAAATAAAAATTTGTTTCTGGGATTTAAAAACAGAAATGTTAGTCCATTTAAAATGTACAGTTAATTTTCCATGAACATTTTTATTTATGTTGAACGATTAAATATACTATACGAGTTGATAGGTATTATTGATTATTATTTTATAATAATTATATTAGCTGTATTAAAGTTCCATAAATATTTAATGCTATTTTTAATTAGAGTACATATAGATAAGTGTTTGAAATTTCAGTTGCATTTTTATTTGCGCTTTAAAATATAAACACTCATTATCTATGTAATTTTCAAAAAAATTCTTTTAATTTCTGAGTGGAACTTGAAGTGATGAGTACTTACGGAGGTATTTGTTGTACAAGATGTGGTCATTTTTTTTTGCTTTTTTTTCTTAGAAAATACTTTCTGTGATAGTTAAGTGGTCTAAATTATTCTTAAGTTCTATCTTCCATCAATAGATTATTATTTTAACACGTCAAATTATATCTTATACTAAGTAAGTCTTATGTAAAAATATACTTTCCAGTATTTATACATTTTATAAAGAAAAATTATTAAAAAATAATTGTGAGCAATGACAAACTTAAAACTAAACATTATAAATGGTCTTAGAAATATAATAATTGTGGATTAAAATGTCTAATTTGATATGGTAAATATTAAACATTATAAAAATTCTATGAATACCTAACATTTATTTATAATGTATGTTTACTAGAACTTTGATATATAGTTGAAAGTTGTTTTAACATTTAATTGATATGTAAGCCTATTCTAATATTGTAAAATTCTGGATGTTCAGTTTGAAATGTTCATTAAATATCATACAAATCTATGAAATACAACTTTTATAAATCATGGATAAGATTTTTATTTTTATACTTAATTTAAAAAATAATAAAATACTAAACATTTTTAAATGGCTTCAAATATTTAATACCTATCAGTTAAAATATAATATTATAAACTGAAAGTAGAAATAAAAATAAATTAGTTTATAGTACATTCAATAGAAACGAGTCTAAGTAATTTGATAACAAGTTATTTCAGCTATTTCAAATTTTCAAATGAATATTACCTTTTAAAAATATTTTATATTTAAATAATTGTAGTTACCTATATATTATATTCTGAATTATAACTCCTATAAGTTGTTGTAAATACCTACCTATATTTTGTAAAAATAAATAAATTATAAGTATTCAATTAATATGTAGTTAAAAATATATTATCATTTTATTGTTTTGAAATTTATTCTTTTATATGTTTTTCAAAAAACATTAATGTTGTGGATATACATTTTTTATTTATAATGTATCTATATCTTATTATTTATAAGATTTAAAACAAACTAGTTACAGTCTACAGTTGACTATTGGCCTCACTGTAATTGAAAGATTCTTGATATTTTGAAAAACAATATTCTTTAAATATGTCATTAACTCACAACTCTCAAAGTTAAAAATATTTTAACTTAAATATTGCACATTTTTGTATCCAAAATTTTTTTGCTAAATTGTTTATAAATGTAGGTTATAATTGCTAGTAACCAAGTTAGTTAAGTTTTAAGAATGAGTAATGCCCGTATTTTGACCTTATCTTAGTATCTTAATACAATTTTAAAACTGTAATAAAAAATGTTAAGCCCGAAGAAGTATTTATAAGTGGTATTATTATAAATATTTGTTAATTATCACTATTAAGTAATTCACATCTTTGAACATTGTTAGACAAGCTATTTCATTTGATTATTTTGCCTCAAAAAAAAAGATAAATAAAAGCAAAATGCCCACTGACGGAAGTTTTAATTTTAATATTTTAAAAACAGATCATAATATTGTTTTCAAAAAAGTCATGAAATAAGGACCATTTTGTTTAATATGAAAACTTCGATTCATCTGTATGGTATTGATTATAAATTTTAATTTATAGTTTATGGGAATTACCTAATTAAGTATTTTTATTTTAAAATAGTGTATAGAAGTTTATGTTCCAATGTACATTTGTAGCTATTATAAGTTTGCTTATTTTATTTGACAACTATACATACATAATATTATTTATTTTTACATTAAATAAATAATAAAAGTGTATCAGGGTTATGTTATTATTTTGATATTCTAAATAATCTAAATATTTAAAGTAAATAATATTTTAAGATCTACAGATATTTCATTTGTAAAAAAAAAAAACGATTTTGAAACCCTATTGTCTTTGTGAAGTTTTCTTTGAGATGTGGTGATATGAATTAAATATAAATGTATTTTAACATAAATATTAATTTCAGATAATGCAAGGCCTTTAATTTTTATCATTTTGCGATACTTTTATACGATACTCTATTTTGTCAAATGTTGACTAATTCGGAACGCGGTCAGTTTGTTTAATGTTTTTAAGTAAAGGGCAAAGGTGTAAAGCTCGTTTGACCATTTATTATAATAATAATAATAATAATTTAGTTTATACTATATTTATAATAATAACTTATTAGTAATAACTAACAATGCATAGCTGGGTACGACAGTGTCGCTAGCATCGAAGAAACTTGATATCATTATGATTCGTTCCCAGCCATTTGTATCCCCCCTACTAAGTTAAGTTTTCCTTCCAAATTATTGTTATGATACTTACGAGATATCGATTATTTCGATTTCTAATCGCGCTACCCAACTGGGAAAATCGTCCATTATAAATTGTAATAAAATAAATAGATGTTACGTTGTTGACACGGGTTATTAACCCTGTCAACGGCCCGACCGTCTCGGATAATGTTACAGTTACATTATATTTGATTTGGATTTGTATCACCCCATATTTTCGGCAATCACAAGCATCACTTAAGTTGATATAATATAGGGAGGTATGACATAATATTATTATTATATTAGGTATAAAAGTGGTAATAATAATGTGTAACTTGTATTCATTTATTTTTCAATAAATTTGTTGTCCCTGTAGTACTACCGTCGTAAAACCACAATCAGAGTTACAGCCTACAGGAGACCCGTCGCATATTATATACAATTTAATTATTTTTGAGACTGACGCATATTACTCACATTAAACAACTGACAAATAAGATCGAACACACAACTACACACACCTGACGATGAAATAATAAAATATATAATATTATATAAAAGAAAAAGAGTAAGTTGCAGTGTTCGACTGTCGTAGTGTCGTTTGTATTATTAAACGGCCCGTGGATGAAGAGGGTGATGATGAAGTATGGGTGGGAGGAGATGATAATTTGTCCATGTCATGTTCATCCGTGCGCGTCGCGGCGGCGGCGTGCCGCTCGTCGTTTTATGGACCCGAGCCGGTTGTTCCGACGCTAACCCCACCCACCACATCGTCGTTCCTTCCATCACAAACCTTATCGAACAAAAGCGATGACCGACGGTACGGCAGCGGTAGTTCGGCCGTGGTCGGCTACCATCCGATCGATACGTGCTGCCGTCCGCTGAATCCGCCACTCGGTTGGCGGCGAGGAAAAGTCGGCAGCATCTTTACCGCGTTGCTCGGGCGGCGTATGGTGCACAAACTATACGGTTGTAGCGCCACGTGATAGTCTAGACACGCGTTTGTGGTGTTGGCGACGACGACGGTGTTTCTTCTTTGTTCCCGGCGGAGGCGGTTTATTTTCGCGATTCGCGCAGTGGTGGTGTTATATTATAACGATAATATTTAATTCATGCTCATGGAGTCTCAAGATATCAAACATTTTTCTGAGTTTTTTAAGTCGTAAAGTTTCATAATTAGAAAGATCTAGGAGATTTTGTGGTTACTGGCTAGTTAAGTTCTTCGCCGTCGCATTATCGAGTCGGCTACGCTTATTGTTATACTAATGCGGTGCATTTGTGCCTATTAACGTTGTTTTGTTGTGTGTAAGACAAACATTTTTGAGTAAAAACGAATATTAAAAGTCTAAATATCACATACTTAAAATATGAGAAACACAAAACTATGTTTACACGATATTATTTTTACCTGTATCTTTGGCTTAAATTATATTAAGCCAATTTACCAACTAGAATCTTTTATTTTTCCACATAACTGTTGGGCTAGGTTCTAACATGCTATATTTTATAACGACTTGTTTTATGTTCGTAACCGAGACGTTAAACATCATTGATACAAGACAGGTTTTTTTTTTAGAAAGAAGAATCTTAATGTAAATGTTAAACAGTTTTTTTTTTTGCTGGCTTGAATATAGATAGGTATGCGTAAAATTATTCCGTTCGTTTATTCATTGCATATTAACTGGCGTGTTAGTTGAGTTTAAGTCATAATTAAACCGAACTCGACTAAATCCATACTCTTGTTGGGCTGCATTCTTGTCGACCTTCCACCGATGCAATCAAACTATTTTAAACGTGGAAACCTTGTTATCCGTCACTAATAACTATTAATAATAGTAGGTACTGCAAAAACTGCAATTTACTCCAACTCTAGTTGTTGATTATAACTTATAAGCTTTGTATAAAATCGAGTATAAAATATAATCTAATATTTATATTTCATAAAATCCATCAGCTATGATTTTATACATTTTTAGATACCTGATATATGACATTTATTGTATCATGCTTATAATAAATAGTTAAATATTACAATTTGTTTTGTAAAACTGTTTTTCAATTTATTATTTATTATTTTAGAATATTATTGTATGATAATAATTTACTGTTTGATATTTTGGCATTTTAATGTAAATTTATGTTTTGAATATTGTATTCAATAAAGTAATTGTTTAACCAATTACACGCTATTATTAGCCAATATATTATCATAGATCAATTAGTAGGTACCTCATTGTATAACGTATGATAAAAATAGGTTTCAATTGATTAGTTTTTTATATATTGACATACCTACAGTGTAATTTAATTCATATTATTATAGTATCCTAATTTATTTAAAATCATTAAAAAATATTTAAGAATTCGTATTTTTTGCTTAAAAGTATTACTATTGTTATAACTAATATTATATAATATGGAAATTACTTTTGAAATACTTTGAGATATATTGTTTTGTATATTTATGTAAGGCAATACGTGGTAAATTAAACTGCTGAAACCACTTGTATTTGTTTTTTTTTTTTAATTTTGAGTATAAATTATAGTTTTATTAAGGAAATAACAAGAGAGAAATGTGATTAAGTATTCGTTAGGTATGGTATTTCAAAAATGTATGCGACCCCAAGCACTTGTAAAATATGTTTATAATAGTTCAGTGGTGACTGGGTGTGAACAAATATGCTACCCTCATTAAAATGCTCTTGGGACCTTATCCTTATAATGCATAAGCTTTGAAGTGGGATATAAATTAAGTATGTATAACATAAATAAAACACTTGATTTTTTTTAAGTAGATGTTGAGTTGTATGTTGCATACCTACTGTTAATTCATTATTTTCCAACCTTTTGAAGAATCAAATTGTAGACTACTGGTTATTCAAATTTATTTGTACTCAAAATAACTAATAACATAACGCAATATTGTTGCATCACATATAATATCAAAATAAGATAACAATTAAAGATTTTAAACATGATAGGTAGGTGACATGGCTAACAGTTTATTTGTTTTTGATATTATGAAAAGTATAAAAGGTATAATCTACAAATATAGCCTTAAAATCACATTTATTTTTATTATTGGTCGTTAAAACAGACATGTAGAAAAAGTTTGTTTTAAAATTGTTAGTTCAAGATAATATTTATTAAATGATCATAAGCATAACGATCAAGTATACTCATACTTGGTTATCAGTTTAATTAGTTATAATTGTATTGTAATAGCTATAATATGAAGCAAAATTTGTTTTCGTACTTAAAATTGTTAATTCAATTGAAAATTGAATTCAAATTATACTACTTATATATTTTTATTTTTATTTTAAAAGGTAAAACAATAACTATTATTAAAGTGGTAACTATCATTATAATTTGAAATCATTAGTAACGCGGGTCTTAACTTATAAATTTAAAAAGTAAACAGGATACAGACTAGTTGTTCGGGCACTCGTCTCGCATCGCTAACCTACACGCAAATAATTGCAGTAATGCAGTATAATATAATATAGTTATTGTTATATTTTTAAAAGCTATAATAAATTATTGCACTTGAAAAACGATTTTTTTTGTATAAGGAATATGTTAACTAGTTATGCTAAAAATAAAATAAATAATTGTCCGGTTAACGATACCTTTATAATTGGGCAATCCTCTCGCTTCGTTTACCGTGAAGCAGGATACTAGTAGAATTCTTGTAGGTTCGTGATTATTTTAAAAGTAAGCAAACGGTTTTTTACTACCCTCTGAAAAAGGAACTGTTCACAGTTTAAAGCACTCACGAGTCATGGTTGTTAACAAAATATGTTTTTGCTCAGAAAAATGACGTAAAAAAAGATTTATAAGATTTTTAAATATATTATTGCGCAAAATAATAGATGATGTATTTATTATTTTTGTTGCACCTATAATTCATCCTTATGCAAGTTAAAAAATTTTATTTTGTTACACTTCGTATACATCATACACAAATGTATACCATATTACGAGATGTAGATATTTCTGACTGAAAAGAACCCGAAGACTCATGTCTCTTGTATTGTGGTAATTATTGAATACAAAGTTTGTTTAATGTAGCTTCTGCATTAATTAATAGGAACAAATTTGATTCCTTTTCTTAAATAATTTTGTGACCACACGATCTTTGAATTAGACACTATAGCTTGACTAGTGACTTAGTGACGGAATCATTCAAAATATCCAAATTTAAATTCCTTGCTAAACTGAAAAAATGTTTTGAATGTTTTGAGTGGCATAAAAGATTTAGTTGTGGTTGTGGGGGGAGAAAGTAGTAGATGACTATTACCCGGGACATCCTATATACTATATCTAGTGCATAGAGTACTGTCGAAAATTGCAAAAAAAAAATGGAGCAATGTGTGATAACTGATAGTGGTGGCCGTGGGACATATATTATAAAAGGAGAACATAAAACATTTGTAAAATGATTAATATTAACTATATAGAATGTGTATAGAAATTCCGTTAAGTAGCCGCAGCACTTCGATCTACTATGTTAGCTTCAACTTACGATTGATATACTAACCTAATTTATTTTCTATAAAAATGTGTAAGTATAGAATTGGTTCTATACTTTTATATACCTTCATATTGTGTTATTTTTATTATTTATACTAATGGCCAATTGTTGTTCTTTCTCACTAGTTATGGAATGTGTATATATATTTACATTATACAAATAAATCCATATTATGTTGGTATTATTATCTTATTTTATCATATAATATCCTCAAAAGTCAAAAGAATACAATTAAATTCTGAATTAAAAAAATTAGTACCTATGTACCAGTATGGTATAGGTGCCTAGTAAGCGCCACTTCACCTTTTATTTTTACGGTTAATAAAATATATTTTATTAATTTTAATACGATTCATTAGAATTTAAAATTACTATTAATTATAATTATAAGTACCTGGAATCTACTGTGTTACCTATAATTTATGACTGATACTTATTGTAGTAAAATAAATATTTATTTTTTAAGTTGAAAGATAACATTGTTTTAACAAATCAATAGAAAAATGTATGTTTTTGGATTTGGTTCGTACTATTTCAAAATAATTTAAAAGAAATGAATTAAAGATCTATATTGAATGTAAAAATTGAGTTGCTATGTGTTGTGATTCAAATGAAAGGCTTTATACTTTTATATAATCATTTTACTAAATCAATGTATGTTGATGTTTATATTTTTCAGAATTGTGTGCAACAATGTTTGGTGAAGAGTGCAGTGACTCTTGGGTTAGATCCATCATCTCAAAGCTTTTTACATCGGAATCATCACAAGCATCACCGAAATCATGCACATAACCACAATAACAATAATCATCATCACGACAGTAATTCCAGTACTCCAGTTACACCAGTCAAAACAGAATATAATGTCCCTAGTCCTCCGACAACACCTAATAATTTTAATCATAATAAGGTAAATAGGGGAAACAAATACAATTTTTTTTAAAGTTACATTATTTTGTAAACAATTACATGATTTTGATTGTTGAGAAACGTAAATATTGTTTTAATAAGATTCAAATCTCAAATAATAACGCATAGTCATATAATTAAACTGTTATTCACCTTTAATCTCTATAAAATATTAAAATATTAATTTATGATTTTACTGGTTAAATTTTACTCCTATACGTTTCAATAGAGTTAAAATTTTACTAAATGTTGATTACGAATTATTTTTTATACAGGATTCGTCGTCATTGGATTTAAAGCACGATAGTGAAGGAGGTGACAATGATGCTTCTGTTGTACATTCAAATTCTGTACAATCCTTTAAAAGACCTTCTGGTAATAAAGTATCTACATCTTCACTTAGTCAGAGCGGTCAAAGACGATCGAGTTCGAGGGAACGATTCAGTGATGTAAGATAAAATATCTATTTTATTAAATTTTAATCATAATTAACACCGTTTTTTTTTCTATAGGCGAGTAGCAATTGTAGTTCAGGCAGAGGATATATTGTAAGTTGTATATATTATTATAATTACTTTTAATTGCGCAATTATTTAAAAATACATATTTGATACTTGCCATATACATTCTAGTAAATTGAGTAGGTACTAGGTACTTAAAAAATTACATATGTTTATAATAACATAATATTTAACATAGGTATATTACATATTATGTGCCTACTATACCTAACATGTACTTACAACAATTGTTGTATAGCTTAAGCTAATAATTTATTTATTTCATACGGATATGAACTAACATTTACACTTACTAAAAAAACGAGAATATCATATAATGTATTTATTGTTGACATTATTTGTATCATTCTATTAATTCTTTTATTCTTAAAATGTTATCAAAATAAAGTTACGGTGCGAGTTTTGTGCCGATGTGTATTTATTTAACTATTTTTAGAAAATAATTATTGTTTATATAAAAAAAATGTTAGTTACTTTTTCCTTGGTGCTTAAAATTACTCTTTGATTTATTGTATTTAAAATGGGAAATGTCTTAAGATAATGTACCCGCATGTGTTGTCTCTATCTTACGAACAACTGAAGTACACCTTAGAAAATTTGCAATCAGGAGTTCTAAAAAAGTGTAGCTAGTTTTAATATTTAAGTAACTGACAATTATGACTATTATCAAACTTAAAAGCAAAATCATTATCTGTGTTCATTATTTTTTTAAGCCAGTTACCTATGAGTATGTAAAATTAAAAAAAAAACATAATGTTGCTTAAATCCAATAGGAGAACATGAATAATGTTCTTACCTTTAAGTTTAATTCTAGGTCAATTGACTCTAATATTAACGCTAACAACCCAAAATTTGCTATGTTGTCCATTTGACGGAGCCAACTCATGCGATTGTCGCATCTTCTAAGAGGATCACTGCTCACGTAATCGTTGTCTCTATACACGTACTTGTAAATATATACTTATAACAGTTATAACTTGCTTTAAAATTAAAATTTCGATTAAATCCAACGAGAGAGCACGGATAACGTTGTTGTATTTAAGTCTAAGAATAGGTAAATAATAATTATTGCACTACTTAATTAAATACTAAAAATAAACACGTTACTCGATATTTTTCATCTTCAAAGAAAATCTATGAATACTAAATATGTTTTTGTTGATAAGTAACTAATGACAACCAAAACGTCTATTTTGCAAAATTGGTTAGAAAAATAAAATATACGTACCCAGCCCAAAACCATGTTAATATTAAAATTGTATTGGAAATATGGAACGTAAATTTAGCATGTTTCGTGTGCCATATGTGTAAGACAACAAAGTCTAAATTTGAAATTTTCATATTCTGACGTAATTCTCCTAGGACCTAGTTGACTTAGCCCGAAACCTAGATTGCAATTTAAATTTTGGAAACACTCGTATTAAAAAACTCTTGTTTTCACAAACATTTTAATCGTCTAATTTAAAATCTCAGTAACTGTTATGAATCTGTTTGAAAAACTAGGATTGTTTTATTTTTATGACAACATTCCTGGTTGGGTTTATTCCATACAACCTAGTACCTACTCAATTCGTGTGAATAATATTATAAACTTAGTTTATTATGTTTATAATATTATATATTATAATTTATAAAGTATCAATTATCTCTATTATTTCTTATATCGCAGAAATATGTATTTTTTTTTATTGGAAATTACTACAGTTTTGGATTTTTACTAATTGTACGTTTTTATTTTATTTTTAGTGTGATAGTGAAGATGAGGGTGATAAGGTAAGATCTTTTTGAATATTATTATTATTAAATAATTAATTATAATTAAAAACATCTAATATTATGTTAGGTACTTAGGTTTATAACTAATTTAATTATTAAAGTTTTTTTTTTTAAATTTAATTTTTAATTTTAAATTCGCTAGTAAATATAATTTATTTTATGGTTAATAATAGCATAATATACTTTACTCGTAGCCCGGCCCTGTCTATAATAATAAGTTATAACTTATAACATTATCTGTCATGACCCGAGATAGAGGGAGCGATTGAGTGACTGCGAATGACTGATTCACAAACGAAGTTATATATAAATAATAAATATATATTAATTTACAGTTATATAGTTAGTACATAATATATTGTTATAGTTTATACTACCACTAGCGCATTTTATTATGGATCCGATTTTAATTCACAGGGCCGGTCTATGAATAATAAATTGAGATATTTAAATTAATTTTATGTTAATTATATTTTATATACATATTATCAATGTACCTATTTAAACTGTAATGATTTTTATGCTGTTTTTATATCTGGGTAAATTATAAAAAGATGCCTAGTATACATTCTGTCGTTAAAACTACAAAATATTACTTATGATGAATAGTACCTATGATTTATTAAAATTGAAAGACATTAAACGTTAACACTTCTTGTAATCTTGAAAACAAAAAAATATTTTTATATAATCCACCATAGTTACAAAAGTAAAACATACATGGCTAGTATAGCCATTGGCTACATATTAATAATATAGGATGCGTGTTTTGATAACTTTCAATCATGCTTAAAAAATAGATTAAAGGATTTTATTTTAAGTCAGAGCTTCATCAGGCGTTGTCCGTCGCGTTCCATACCGCTGTGTTTTCCGTCGGATTCAATAATTATTATTTATTGTTTTGTATTTGAGTGAGCTAGTAGCCATACACGACAGATCTGATGACTGATTCTCCTCAGCGGAAAACTCCGACGAGCCTGTGTTTTTTTTTGTTTGGTGTACGCCGAAGTAATAATAGTAAAACTAGTAACGCTAACTCCTAATTGTACATGTAAAACATGTTATTCAATTGGGATGGGCTATTATATAGGTTACGAAAACAGAAAACGCCGCATTTTGTGTATTATTTACTCGGCGGAATACGTGGACGGATACTACTCGTATAGCAGTGGAATACGCCACGTATAGCCCCAGCCTTGATATTGTAAAGTTGTTAAGTATATTTGATACGTTGTTACTTTTATATAGTGCAATATTGTTTTTGTGGTCTTAAATAATGTGAAAATCGTTGGCGAGGATTGTGTCGAAAATCTCAGTTCTTCACCTTTATTTACATTTCTTGAGTTCGTTTTGTTCCTTGTAATCTTGATTATCTTGGTAATAAAAACTATAAAATATAATATTATTTTCTCTACGTCGCCATTTAGAGGAGAACAAGAGAAACGACCGTAAAATCTTGTCGGCCCGGGGCCTTTTTGCACTGCCTTCCCAATTCTCTTCTGTATCCGTTTAGTTTTTATTTTCGTCGATTTGTTCCCGGGGAGAAAACCCCTCTTTATCCCTGGGTGCACACACAAAAGTCTGAAAGTTATCTTTAATGGAGGGGTATGAGGTAAAATCTTCGTTGATGTTTTTCCTTCTGCAAATAATAATAATGGGCTTTTCGACATCCCTTTACAGTGGTAGCGACATGAATATTTATTATAAGTTTTAACACTGCCGGGGCAAAGAAAAATCATCCCACATACCCACGGCACCTCTTTACTCCCCTTATATAATATAATATGTATAAATATTATATATACTTTGCTGCTTTTGAATATATTGAATTTTTTATTGCTCGTCTCCGCCGCCTGGGCATTCCAACCCTCGCGGTCTAACGGCTTCACGGTACATAGACATTCCGTGAATTTCGTACCGCAGACGCGATCGATGTCGCACATTTATCGATGATAATCGCGAGCCACAATCGTTTGAAATAAAAAAGTGTCTAATGCTCTGTAATATTATCGTATTTTTTTTCTATTCGATGACACCGAAAGCACAGGTCGATATTTTTTAAATAAAAAAAATGATGAGGAAGTGCTGTTATATATATATTATATAGTACGTTTGCTGGTTACTATACTTTTTCTCTCGCTGCAGACGTGCGGGAATTTTCTCCCATGTTTTTCCACTTTCCCAGCGCACGATTGTGCGCAAGTCCACCAAAGTTTTTACGACCCTTGGGGGAAATACGAGTGATGGTGAACGGTGGTAACCAGACGGCGGTGTGTGTTCGAAGAGAGACGCGTGCGCGCCGTACCGCGTTTTCCCTTCCCGGCCACCGCCGTCGCATCAACAACAATACGGCGGGTGGCGTGTTCGGCTGCTACCGTAGCACCAAGCACGAGTCACATCAGTAGTCACTTGGTGAGCTTGGCGTGCGCGCCGTCGTGTACGTACGTGTTTACGGTCTGCCAGTCCGTCGCGGTCGTCGCTGAAATCTGATTCACGCGCACGTGTTCGCCTGTGCGTGTTCCTAGTTCGTTTTTTTCCCGCCTATTTATAAAATAATAAAAGTTTAATCGACCGTCGTTTTGATCGATCGTTGACACGATTTTTATTCCGATCGACACGGAAACGCCCGACGTGCAGTCCTTATAGTGGATCGTCGTCCGACTGAAACACCCACCCGTCCTCGACCATGCTTCTTTTGAAAGATGCCGCCTTTTGAACACAGTATTTCCGCAATGACCGTGGACAGACCTTGTTTCAACGACCGGCCGGTAAACATCGTCCATCTATATCAGTTATACGCGTGTTATTGTTGTGTCGCTATGATCGATCTCATGGCGCAATATGCATATTATTGTAGTCGCGAAACTTTCTTCTTGAATATTCGTTTATCGGATCATGCATAATATTATGATAATGCTTAAACTTAACCTATTTATGGGGAACAAGCAGTGTATGCGTGTGAAACAACAATCCGCTGTTAAATTTAATACTTTTCCGTTTATGTTATATTGTTTTTGTTTTACTTTAACTGTATGTATTTTTATAACCATTTTAAAGCCTACACAGCTTTATATACCTGCCTCTCTTCTTTCATAATATGTTCGTAGTGCATACCCCTGGTGGTGTTTTTTTTATGCTACCCCGCAGTACGAGGTGGTTGGTGACTACGGTAACGGTTCCACTTTATGCGCTTTAATGTGAATCAAATTCCCTTATATTAAGAATAACGATATTACCTAGTTATAGTATAGGTAGATGGCTGTAATAACTTTTTGGTTCAGCTACATGTATAGAGATATTTTATTAATTTTTGTTACCTATCGCATTCGTATTACCGAGAAAAGAATAATGTTTTGAGAAAAATAGATTTCGTATAATTATAATGTATTATCGACATGGTCCATATCAATTTTCCCGATAATAATGATATTGGGTCAATTAGATTATGGTACGTACCTATACTACCTATATCAAAAACTAAAACGAATACGTCAAAATAGTAGCTCTGAAATAATAATTAATTGCATACAAATATTAGATAATAGATAACAAGCAAATAATATACTTTGTCTAGGAAAATAATCTAATGTTTTATCAATATAAATAAGTAATATAATATTTGTACTCATTTACAAGTTATTGTAACTAATTTTTCATTATCTATATTACCTATGACCTTGTTTAACACATATTTATGTACACAAATATTATCTGTAAATACAAAAAAAAAAGTGGGAAATATTAAAATATACTTGATACGTTAAATAAACTGTTACTACGGATGTTAGTTAATAAAATATGCTCGGTCATCATAGCATGTCGATATTTGTGTCGAGTGTTGAGTACTTGACGTTTTTACTTTATCCCGTGCACAATTTTAAAATATAAATGCGTGAATAGTTTGTCAGTGGCGGACCTTGAAAAAAATATTCAAAACATTAATATTTTTTTTTTTTTTACTTGTGTAAGAATTATTCATTTATTTATTTTTATTCTTTATCGCTTTTCAAACATATTAACTTTGTGAGGAATACGATAAAATACAAAAGGATTTTATTTTACTTTTCAATTAAATATTTCGCTTATTATACGCCATTATAGTGAACGGAATTTGTTATACGTGTCAGAGGAAAAACATTAGTTTGATAAAAACTATGGCAGAAATAATTATTTATAGCTTAATCAAATCAAGGGTCAAGTTTTATATTTATGTATTTCGATAAAATTCAAACTTATTAAAAGATTTGCTGTGAAGTAAGATTGGCCGTATATGTACCCAAATTGGAGTAGTTTAATAATTTAAACTATAGTTATCGTGAACTATTTACTTGTTTAGTGTTCACTATCAAATAAATTATATTACACAGTCCAACAAATACTAATATCTAAAAATGACATAGTTTTAATGTCATTGAATTTGAATAGCTCTACTGCATTTCAATATGGTTTACGATCGTTGCAGTGGATCGTTAACTCGACTATCACATAAAGCTTATGTGTTTTTTTTTAAGATCCATGATCGTAAAACTCTGGGGTTATTAAAAATATAGTGGCTCAAATTATAGCTTTTTGAAAATATAATAATGACAATAACATTTTATTGAGCACTGAAAACAAACTAGACGAAAATGTATAATTTTTGTTTTATTATTATTGTTTCAGGGTTCAGATAATTCTGATCTCTTCAGGACCAGTCTGGTTTCCAGGAAAGGTAAGCAGTCCTTGAATTTTTTAATGATGTTTATTTTATTGAACTTTACGTTTTTACAACTTTTAAATTGTTTTCCTATTATATTTTTCTTCCTGGTATCCTGTAGTTACTAATCAATTGAATGATGTCGAAAAAAATGTAAAATTAAAATATTGTTATATAATCTTTATACATAAATAATCTTATAAAATTGAAAATATTTCTTCTGAATATTAATAGTATCTATAATTATTGAAATTATTGAATAGATGATTTTTGTATAATTTTGCACTAATTAAATATGTATTTATTTAAATACTATGTTTTAGTGAATTAATTGTTAAATTACTAAAATCTTTCTAGATGAATTACCAGGAAGAATTTCTTCTGAACCTACCCAGACTTTACCTGCTACGGTCTCTAAAGAACCTATATCAATAACACCACCAAGTCGACAACCTACTCCCCCATTAGTTAATGGTATAGAGTTTGATAATCATTCGACGCCTGAAACAACCACAGCATCTACAACTCATATTAGGCCCTCACAAAATCCTATGTTACCACCTCCTTCAACTACTCCTCGGGCTCTACAGGTGTCTCAACCAAAATGTCCATCTCCTACGATACCTCCAGCATCCACGCCCCCTACTACACCTAAACCTCAAAGTACACATGTGAATGGACATGAACCTTCAACGACTCCTGCTACAGTTACGTCGAGGTATTCCCCAGTAAGTAAAATTACGATATACAATACAATAGTTAACATTTTATTTAATTGTGAGTTTACATTTTCGTACATTTAACTAATATAAATATTAATTAAAATATTACTTGATATTTTTAATTCATCTCTCTCGATTTCATAAAAATAACGATTAGATTAATAGTAAAAAAGTCAGAGAAAAAAAAGTTGATTATTTATCAAGTTTAGTATCAAATAATAAAACAAAATAGATTAAAATTGTACTATATCTTTGTTGTTTATAACTTCCGATTTATTTTCATAATACAATACTCAATAGTGTTACCTAAATGTTATTTCGTAACGCATTATAATATTGTACTTATCTTTCTTAATTTCGTAAATAATTGCCTTATTGTGGTTAATAATTAATAATATTTTTGAAAGTTGGAATACTCGGTTTACACGTTTGGTGGGACACATCCTAAAAATTGGAAATTAATTGACAAAATAAAATATATCAAAAATCGAGCGTTGATAAATCTAAAATAGTATTAAACAATTATTGGTTAACAAATTAATAATAAATAAATCTATTAAAATGGTACACTAAATAATAAAGTATAAGTATTAAATATCTCAATAATCACTATTGGAATTTGGAGTATAAAAATTGTGGTAGGAAAAGAATAGGAACTGATGATTGGTAATATGATACAGTTTTAATCTATTTTTTCAAACTTTTTGTCCTTTTGTGATTTTTCAATTGCTTTTTTGAATATAAATTACCACCCTGTCTACACTTATTCTAGTAAATATATTATTATTTATTATTGAATATATATTTTAATAGTAAATATATTTTGACCTAACAAGTAACAACACTTTTATTCATCATCAGCTTTATAAAATAGTAATAATTATGTTAAGACGAGTAATTTACTAGCGTGTTTCATCAAATAGTGTTACCTATTTTATGTATTATATTAAACATATATACATACTTCAATCTTATTATATAACACCATCTTCAGAAATTAAAGAATTTACTGGGTTTTTATAATTTATAAGCAACATTATTTTGAACTGTATTTTATTCTGTCAACCACGTAAACATAGTTATAAGCTATAGTATTTAAACTCTGAAATCCATTATGTATTCCATACACTCGTTTCAAGTTTCTCTTTATAGTTTATACCATTATTGGCAAAGATTTTTTTTTATCATTATTATATTATTATCGCGGAGCATTTATACAGTACTCTCACCGGTACACTACCCGGATTGCCATGGAAACGAGTTCATCTTAAATCTATCGTGTTCATCGTCACATCAGTATTCTCTGTAAGAAATAAACCAGATTTAAGCTGCCTAATATCGCACTTGTTTGGATAAAAAAACATGTAGGTATACACTCGAGAATCATTTTCATGTTTCGCACGTGCATCATAATTATCATTATGGTGACTTATAAATAAATAATATAAGTATGATTGCCTTATAAGAGATGTTGCCGAATAGAAGTTAATGATGTTATTTTGTTAATTACTACCTGTTATACATTATAAACATAAACTTATTGAGTGTAATACATATTTCTACGTACATTTTATTTATCCATAGTGTATAGTATAATATATCTAATAATAATATATAATATATAATCTTGCTAGTTAGGTGTTAATTTTTCATTTAATTTCTGTTTTCTTAATTTATTATAGTTAGTACGATTAATATAAGTATATTGTATTGTGTGCACTAAATATTTAATGCTATAATATAGTCTATACATAGCGTAATACTAAAAATATAGCTTCTCACTTAAAATTCAAAATTTCAATGTCATTTTAATTTTAAATTGTTCTAAAATAATGGTTTTAATATTATTTATAGGTACCATCTTCAGGGCTCAATAGTCCTCGAAATTTTTCAACGAATCCGGTACCACCACCTACGAGTGCGCCGCCATACCAAACACCGCCTCAAGCGTGTCCATTGTCTTTGAGCATAACAAATTCTTACATTACTCCTTCAACGTCTCAACATCCAGTCTTATCCCACGCAGCATCGAATTACATCCCAAAATCCTCTAATCAAACACCATCTCCTCACCAACATAGCTCTCCTTATATGCAAAAACCAAACATGATATACCATCCACCTCACGGTGCTCCTTATCCCTCGCCTAATTATCATCCTAGTCCATATAAATCTACCCCGTCGTTATTGGCTACAGTGTCTAGTGCATATATGCCATATTCTACCCCCCAGTCATCCACAGTGACTGTATCTGCTTCGTCTACGATTCCTAGCACATCTAGTAGTCCGATAACAACGACAACGCCAGTAAACAATTTTAGCTCTCCATACCAACCTCCTGTCCATCAACAACATTATCCACCGTTGTATGCTCCGTACAGAAGTACACCATATATGCCATCTGCGCTATCAAATGCAGCCGTAAGTATTGTTTTCGTTAACAAGTATAACAATTATAGGTATAAATCTGTATATTTAAAAAGTTCAAAATGAACTTGTCGAACTTTCTTTTGATGAAAAAATAAATAATTTCTCAGATTTTTTTAATGTCATAATAAAGTACTTTGTCCTTCCCCAAAACTTAGACATACCTGAGGGGGAGGGGGCAAGGCCCGGAGGCACCGTCCTAAATACACTATTGGCTCTAGAGAATATTTTTAAGATGTTACTTATACTTATAGTATAATAGTATATTACATTTAATAGACTAGGCCCTTTAGTCACTAGGGTCTAGGGAATATATTTTATCATATCAATACTTTTTATTGGTTATAATATTTGCTAGGTTATTTTAAAAATAAGGTATCTATTTATTTCATTAAATACAAAATCAAGATAATTGTTAGGTTATCGCCAGATTTTTTAGATTCTGAGCGAAGCGATGAATGTATTGATTTTACAATGATGTTTGTTTATTTTTTATTATTTTATTTTAATTTTTTTTTGTGTGTCGCCTACTAGGACAGCAAAAATGATTGGATTTTCTTCAAAAATATCTTTTCTGATAGGAAAGTGAACCTAGTTGGGGTCAACAATTTCCTAGTAGTTTTTAAAAGTGCCGTGAAAAACAAAAGAAAAATTAAGGAAAACGGGAATTTTGGTTTTTGGTGTAACTAAAACAAATGACCGTAGATACATGAAATGTTGACTGAATGTTTATATTAGCATTTTCTATTCTTCATGACATTTTCAAAATATTTTGACTTATTTTGAGCTGCTTACGGACATTTTCAGTTTCCAATTTTTTAATTTTTTATTCTATAAATATCGATAAAATTGTATTTGCTGGATAAAAAAAACTTGAGAATTTAATAAAAGGCTCCTATTATATTGTTTCAAAGACAGGTAAACAATTCTTAAACATCTATAGTCACAATTTTTTTTTTTAAAGTATTTGAAGTTCAGGTATTGACAAAATACGTCAAATTCATGAAAATATGCAAATTATATTGACTTAGTATAAGTATAGTTAGTTGAGGAACACGTGCATGTAGAGCGAGGATTCGTCACTGAAAACCCGGGTGGTCAATCCGGGTGGGAACTAGCGATGTTGGCCTATGCTTGACCTTAAAACACGTTAATGACAGGCCAACCACCGAGCCACACCTGGACCCATAATTTTATTTTATAACAATTCATTCAGAAAATTGAATTTGTTTTTATTTATTTATCACCCTTATTAACCCATGCTTTAAAATACCGAAATACCTGGCTTATTCAAATTACGTTGTTCTCTGATTATAAATTTATAATTATAAAATACAGAGCAAGAGTGCTATTAACTTTATTATTATATGTATTATACTTAATCATAAATCAATAATCAATGATATGACTCATTACTCATTATATATGGGAGAGAGTCAACTTACTTTTGACTTTTAAATGAGTGTAATATTATTTATAATCAATACCGTGTAGTTGGTATGCATATAAAATATAATTATTAATTGTATTAAATATAATAATATTATAAAATACAAAATACAAAATATAATAATATAATTGTATTGACCTTAAAACTTCTTCTAACCATTTATGGAGGGTATTTATTATTTAGTACAATAATACACAATTAGTTTGAAATCATTATAAACTTGTACAGAAAAATACCGATTACATTAGTACATTACCTAAAATAACTTTCAGACTATTCATATTACAGTACACTAGACATTTTCTATTAAAATAACTTCGAAATTGTTGGCAAAACCATCTACCCCAAATACTCGTATTATGATATTGATATTTTAATGTTTTAAAAGATTATTTTGAGTATGACTTAAAAATATAATCAACATTCAACACGATTGATTGGAAATAATATTTCCTACTACCTATTAGATACGTTACGTATTTGTATGCTTAATATCAGTCGATTAATATTTAAATTTATGTTTTATGTATACCTAAGCATTTATAAACGTTTATTATTATTATTATTGCTAATTAATAACGTTTTTTTACCATAATTTAACTGTTATTTGAAATGCATTGGGCATAGTTTTGATTATAGTTAGATAGACCATCGTTTTGCTGTTAAACTTAACGGCATCATTAATATTAATAGAGTTTCAACGGAGCAGAAAACGGGCTTGTAATTAGGATGCCGAGGGAAACGTTGCACGGAATTTGTTCGCTTCACTCTTTTCTCTCCCACTTTATCTCTTTCCCTTCTCTCTACCATGGGTACGGATGTTAATTTTTCCATTCGGCTGCTCCGACGAGAAGTCTAGAGAAGGTTAATGATAAAACTGTATGATGGCGGCGGTAGTGGTACCTCCTTAATTACTACAACAGAGTCCTCCTCCCCTTACCTTGTACATAAAGCTCACCGCTTATCGACTTTTGCTCAGTCTGATATAAACTTTGGGTTTCCACGAACTTACAGTTTTAATTTCCCCTCGTTAAACACTTAAAAACTCCTTCGTGTAATCGTGTATGTACAAACAAACCCTTACCTTTATACCTAATTATTTATTAATATTATTTAAAATTTGTCTTGTCTAAAAATTGAAAATACCTTTTGGGTTTTATTATGGTTTAAAACTTTTTATTATTATTATTGTCTATTGATCAGTTTCATCTTTAAGTTATGATTGATAAAAACGTTTTTATTAAAATGGTTAAAACGAAAATTGATCATAAATTATACTTTTAGGCTTTAAGATAACATAGTATATAGTTTTTTTCCTTAAATTATTATAAAGTTATTATAAGTATTTCTTTATTTAACAGATACCAAAATTGAATAATATTATATACTTTACTTCTATAGTTATATTTTAAGTAACTAATTAGTAATTTATTTTTTTTATAGAAGACAGAGGTACTGTGTGTATAACTCTATTTTTTTACAAAAACATCGCATATTATATAAAATTATTATTTATTAATAATTATGATATTATATCTTACATTATGGCTATTGACTTATAAGTCCGCCTTACCGCGTGCCGTAGAACGGCGTGAATAAGTTCATGGTATAGACATACCTACCTATGTTATGCCAAATAGTTTCTAGTTTTTATGTATAGTATTTTTTGAATTTCGACATAACTTAAGTTGTTGGAGGAGAATAGTTATTTTTCGTTTAAATATTCAATTTTGTCAAAATTAAAACATCAAATGTCTAGAAAATAAATTGTCAGTGTTTTTGATATTTTTAGAATTCTGTAAGACCAACTTAAAAAAAACTTTATATTAAATATCAAACTTAATCTATTACATTTAAGAATATCATGAATAATTTTTAAATTTACTTGACAAATTAATACAATTATAAGTCATAAAAAAATAATGTGCACATGGCTACGCTTAACCTTTTTTCTAAATTCCATTAAAAAAAACACGAGAAATCTTATACCTATTACACTTACTTTTAAGCTTCCGATGTTATAATTAAAATGGTGTGAAAGTGAATACCACTGGTGTACATTAGGTGCCATGTGGATCACTAATATTTGTGTACTTCTGTTAAGAGGATGTCACACCCGCATGTATTGTCAAAAATCGAACTTTAAATGCTTATAAAAAATAATTGTGCCTATGTATTTTTAATATTTTTCGACTGCTATTGTAAAAATATATCAGGAGCCTTGTATTAAATTTTCACGCTTTATTTCCCAACAAATACAATTTTATTGATATTTATAGAAAAAAAAACTAAAAAAATTGAAAACTGGCAATGTCCGTAAACATCTCAAAAAGAGTCAAATTATTTTCAAAATTTTATCGTGTTTAGAAAATGCTAATATAAACGTTCAGTGAAATTTTCAAGTATCTACAGTCATTCGTTTTTTCATTACAATAAAATAAGAAAATCGTTACATGAGAAATCGAGTGAATATCAAATGTTGTAAAAATATGAATTTCAAACGCTCATAAAAATTTAATTTGATATGCTTGTAGACATTTTTTTTTTTGATAAAGGTAGACAAACTTATGGGTAATCTTGTATAACATTTTCAAATCTTAGATTTAAAAAGAAAATTTTTATGAATTCTCAACTCAAAATAATTTGCTAATTTTCGTGATTTTTCCGTATTTTGTCAAGATTTGAACTTTAAATGCTTATAAATAAAAACTGTGACTAAGGATTTTTAATTTTTTTCATCTGCCTTTGAAATAATAACCTAGGAGCCTTCTATTAAATTTTTAAGCTTTTTTACTCAACAGATAAAATTTTATTGAATTTATAGAAAAAAAAACTAAAAAAAATGGAAACTGACAATGTCCGTAAACAGCTCAAAATATTTGAAAAATGTTATGGTGTATAAGAAATGAAAATATAAACAACCAGTAAAAATTTCATGTATCCACGGTCATTTGTTTTAAAGTTACAACAAAAACCAAATTCAATTTTGTGAAAAATCGATTTTGCGTAAAAATTCCCGTTTTTCCTTAATTTTTCTTTTGTTTTTTTTGGCGCTTTTGAAAATTACTGGGAATTTTAAATTTTGATCTCCCCAATACACCAACGATATTCACTTTCCTATCGAAAAAGATACTGAAGTTGAAAATCGAAGCATTATTTCGATTACTTATCGTGTACACAGACGCAAAAAAAAATTAAAAAAAAATATAAAAACACACATCATTGTAAAATCAATACATTCATCGTTCCAATCAGAATCTAAAAAATAATAACAATTTTATCAAGTATAGAAATTGATAAAATAAACATATTATGGTGTAAATTTCAAGTTTCTACATTTATTGGTTTTTGAATTACATCAAAATAAGAAAATCGCTACATGAGAAATCGAGTAAAAATTCTTGTAAGCATTGGAACTTGAAACTTTCATAAAAATTTAATTTGTCTTATTCAAGTTGGAATTTTTTTTGATAAAGCCAAGGTAGACAAATTCATGAGGAATCTTGAATTGAATTTTCAAATTTTAGATTTAAAAAGTAACATTTTAATGAATTTCTAACTCAAAATAATTTGCCCATTTTCGTTATTTTTACGTATTTTATCAAAATTTGAACTTTAAATGCTTACAAAAAAAATGTGTGACAATGTATTTTGAATGTTTTTCAACTTTCATTGTAACAGTATATTAAGAGCCTTGTATTAAATTTTCAATCATTTTTTAATCAACAACAAACATTTTCACTCAGAATCTAAAATTGGATACTGAAAATGTCCGTAAACAATTCAAATTTTTTTGAAAATTTTATCTTGTAAGCTACTATAAACAACCAGGGAAAATTTCGTGTATTTTGGTTATTTCTTTTAGAGTTATACCAAAAACGAAAATTGATTTTGTCGAAATCCGATTTTGCGTATAAATTCCTGTTTTTTCTTAATTTGTATTTTATTTTTCCGCGCGCTTTTGAAAACTTATAGGGATTTTATACCTATGACCCCCTAAAGTACCAACTAAATTCACTTTCCTATCAGAAAAGATACTGTTCAAGAAAAACTAAGCATTTTTACTGTCCTAAAAGGCGATAACACATTTAATGCACAAACATTTTTCTTAAAAAAGCAAATATAAAAAATCTATACATTCATTGCTCCGCTATCTAAAATTGTATGAATAATCAAACTAAATAACACATTTTTGTTAATTTGACAAATTATTTAAAAATGTAAACTTTTTATTTATTTTATTTTTATTTTTGTTTAAAAATAGTCCTAGTCCCAAAATAAAAATAAAACAAATTGCTAATAATGAAGTAGACACATTAATAATATTAATAATTTGAATAAGAGAGTCAAATGATAAGAAAGATAATTATTATCTAGATACTTTAAATGTTTATAACAAAAAAAAAAAAAACCGAATATAAGTTGTTGACATTTTTTAATTGTTATAATGATTTTTCAAGCTTTTGGGCAAACAAAAATGTTATATTACATAAATCCAAATAAAGAAAAAAATTTCAGTTGTCTATAAATAGCACCAAAAGAACCAAAATATTATAATAATTCATTTCTAGAAAATGTCAATATAAATATTGAAAATTGAGGTTTGTCACTGGACAGAGCCTCCTGTTATCATACTATTGCATTATGTACATTTATTATTCTCCCTTTCATATCGTATTTGTTATTTTCACATGCCACAAATTTACATTTTCTATTTTAATAAAAAAAAAAATATGTAATTGTAAAATATCAAGTCTTTTACAGTTATTCATTTTTTAATTACAACAATAGAATCTATTTTGTCAAAAATTGGTTTAGCATAATTTTGTTTTATTTTATTTTTTTAAATTATTTTATAATGTACAAGACATTTTATATTTTACTTCTCAAAATATCCAATATAGATCCAAATTTCTAGTAGAAACCGTTAACCACCCTCAAAGTGTAAGATTTTTTTATTAGTCTACATAGTGATGACACACATCATTGTGCATCATTACATTCAATGGAACGCATAGAATTTAAAATATTATATTAATAATTGATTTACCTTTTGATATTATTTAGTGTTAAGTTAACACTGTTGCGATGGAGGTAAAATTATAATGACTGTCTTGGTCATGCTGTTTACTAAAAATGATTTAGTTTTGATTTATGAAACTTAAGTATTTAAATTAATTGTATAATTTTAGATTTATATTTTGCACCAAATGTATATATTTTTTTAATAATTTTTTTTTAATTTGTTTAATTTATATAGAGATTAAGTCGAACTTCTCCAATGTCTGTGATATCAACAAAACCAAGTGTTGTGTCAGCACCTCCTCTTGTTGCACCAACAGTTGCTTCTGCTTCTACTTCTACTACCACTACTACATCAATTTTGAGTGGACACCCTGTGTTAGGTAGAGGGCAGTCGCCACGAGGACCAAGTCCAAACAGAGATCGTGATAGTTATATGTAAATTTGATATATTTAAATAGTTGTTTTATCCAATTAACATGTTTTAATTCATTTTGTAATGTTAATAGTTTAAACCGAAGTAATGGCCCTCCATTAAATTCTCCTTCGTCGTTCAATACTTCATCATTAGCATTACCTCCTGCTGCTACGCCAACATTAGCACCTACTGTTTCATCTTCAACACCTTCTAGTCTTGTATATAATAAACCACAATTATGGGGTCCAATGGGGTAAGTTCATAAGTTTATGACTAAAGCATAAACTATTAGCTATAAAATAATGAAAATATTTTAATTTATTTATTTTTTTCTTTTCTTAGAAACAATAGTATTGCGACATCTACAATGGCAAATATTACTCGACAACATCCATCTTCATACCCCCCTCCGTTATTTTCTTCACCAGTATCTACTGCTACGTCACAATCTTCTTCTTCATTGCCATCAGCACCACCTGCTCATAATCCCTTTTCCGCTGAATCTTTATTTCAATCAAGTAAGTTAAAATAAATAATATCACTTGTATTTAGGATTCTATAATGATTTTGATTTAGATCAAGCTGACATGTTAAGGAGAGAACTAGACTCGAGGTTTTTAGCATCATCACAAGAAAGAACTTTGGCTGTTGGTGCACCATACTTACGGACAGAAATGCATCATCACCAGCATCAACATACTCATGTACACCAACACACAGCAACACCACTAATTCCTGCAGTAGCTGCAACTACTACAACTTTACCAAATGCTTCAACAATACCACCAGCACCAACTTCGGCATTATATCCTCCTCCACTGGTTAGCATATATTAAAAAAATATATAAAATAATATATATATCTATAATTAATATACATGTGCATATATTTATAGTTTAAGGATATACCCAAATTGGGAGGAGTTGATTCGCCATTTTATAGGCAGAATTTATTGTCTGGTAGCTATCCTGGATTTACACCAGGTCTGTTGCATTCTTCAATGGGTCACACACCATTTACACCACCAAATCATATGCCGACATTTACACCAAAAGTAATTATGCATTGTCATTTGACATCATATACGGTTTCGTATACTGTATATAATATAAATTTAATATACAGTATACATATTTATTCTAGACTAAGCAATACTTGCATTAATATTTAAATCAATTACTTTTTTCTTTTGATTGATTCCTAACTCCAGTATAATTTAACAAAATTATATTTTTAATTTTATTATTAATATTGTGAATATATTTTATACTCTCAAAAGAATCTTCTATTTAGCAAAATGTAACTAACCTAATTACTAAATACAAAGGTTCAGAACTTAAAGAATTAATTTTTTTGTTTTGCTTAACTTAAAATTGAGCAGAGTGTAATATAAATAATTTAACTCATGTTACTACAATTTCAAATTTGGAATCGCTCTTTTTGTTTATTTCCGTGGTTGTTTTTTCTAAAAATGCTTGTTTCTAGTGTTTTTCTAGTTTAATTCGCTTTTTGCATATTTTCTATAATTTTTTTCTTGATGTGTGTTCAAAATAACACGTTGCCTTTGTGTTCTATTGCCTTGTAATAATTCTTAAATTGTCTTTGTTAATTTTTGCTATCTATTGTGTCGGTCATGGCTGGCCATAGAACAAAAAATATATTCAAAATTTCCAATGTTCTCATAATAATGCTGCAAGAAAAAAAACTATAATTTATTCCCGTTATACTACCAATACCAATACCATCAGTGTGATTAATACAATAAAATATGATTAATTGATTCCTTGTCTAGTTTGTTGTGTTGTGATTTTTTTATTTAAGTTTAAAGGGAATTTTTGTGTTAACTTATTATGCTTGTTTTTATGCTTTTAAGTGCTTATTTTGATGATTTCAGGTGCTTTAGGTCCCAAACCTGTAATGATAACTAAATGTATCATTAAATAAACAATTTATTATAATTTTTCATTTAATTATCAATATTTATTTGTTTTCTAGCAGTTGACTGATACATCTAAGCCTACAAAGTCAAGTGTAAGTGAATATAACCTCTTGAATCTAACCTTAAATTAATTTTTATAATTATATTTAAATTTATAGAAACCTGGAAAATGGAATGCAATGCATGTGCGATTAGCCTGGGAAATTTATCATTATCAACAGAAACAACAAGTTGCAGAAACCAAAAATGTTGCAAGCAATCCGGTGCCAAAGACTGAATTATTAAGGCCACCCACACATTTATTTCCACCTAGCCGACCACCGCACGATCTCTCTCCGTTTACATCGCCTCATCATCATCATCATCCGGGATTGCCTCCGGGCTATCCACCAATGGGTAATTATTATTGTATATTTTTCTTGTCTATAGATATATTTTAATATCAATACAATTTATATTGTAGGTCCTGCAGCAATGTTTACAAGGTACCCGGCTGGATTTCCACCAATATCCTCATTCCCACCCAATCCCATGAATGATCCATGGGCTAGGTTACAGCCTTCTCGTGGGCTTCCTACACAAAACTCAGCATACGGGCCTTCTGGAGGTTGGCCAATAAAACCTGATCCTGTAGAAACAGAACGAGTAGAACAGCAACAACGAGAACGTGAAAGAGAACGGGAGCGAGAGCGTGAACGGGAAAGAGAACGCGAAAAAGAAAGGGAAAGAGGTCGAGAAAGAGAAAGAGTGAAACGCGAAGAAAAGAGAAGACATATGATTCAACAGCAGCAATTGCAGCATCAACAACAACAGCATCAGCAGCAGCATCAACAACAGCAGCAGCAGCAACATCAACAACAACAACAACTTCAACATCAACAGCAACAGCAACATTTACAACATCAACATCAGCAACAACAACAACAAGTAGCTAAAATGAGAGAACGATCACCTCTAAAAGATCCTAATTTGATGTCCAAAGAAGATGATTTAAATAATATGATGTTAGGTCGTATTCCACCTCCATCTCATTATCTTCCTCCACCTCCAAGGCATCCTCAAAGAACTACACATCTACCAACACATTTTTCACCATGGGATCAGTATAGGTGCGTATACAACTATATTTTATTTAATTATATATTTAAAATAGAATGATAATTAAAAATTAAGCCATCATTAGACTTAACATATTTACATTTTTTTTTCTTTATGTCTTGAATCATCATTAAAAATATTTGTCTTTTATTTGATATATTTTAGATATGACTCTTTGAGGTTCAGTCCATTAATTGCTGCAGCTGCTTATAGAGCTGAAGAAGAAGAACATAGAGCCAAATTATTTGGTTACCACCCTCAAGCCCATTTAAGACCTAAAGACCCATCTCCTAACACTCATCGATCAATGCCTCCAGATATGCAATTACCTAAAAAAGAAGAATCTTCTCAATCTAGGTAGTCCAAAACTTAAGCAGTTTTTGAATTTGAATATATTTTATTTTTATAGTCAAAATATTGACAAAATAAATTGTACGTTAATTTATTATTTTAATTTCTCACCACTACCCTTATTAGTGTCCTTTAAACATAATTACATTATTCTTCTATGTATACATTTTTATTTTACATATAAAATGTAATGAAACATTTTTACTTATTACAATTATTATTTCATGTAATTTCTAAAAATTAATTATGTGCAATTAATTTTATTTCATTTATTTGTATTGAATTAAAATGTAAGTAATACCATTTTAATAAATTTAATCTTTGGTTAATGAAATATGAATTTTTTAATTCTTAAATAATATTGTATTCGTGCAATCAAGTTCTTATTTTTCAAAAAAAAAAAATATATATATATTTAACCTATACATAAATATTTAATAATATGTAAAACCTTTCAACATTCTTTGTAATAATTATTTAGGACACACAGGGTTAATTTTTATTATCTGAACTGATTTTTTGATCCTTGATATAATATATTTATGTCACATCAGAGTTGTATACTACCAAATTAAATTTAAAAATAGATAAGAAACCCAACATTTTTAATAAATATTTAATATTATTTGTAAAGTGTTTTAATGAATTTTCATTGCTTTTGTTCCTATTATTGTTTAATATAATATATCTGTGAATACATAATGTCTACATTGAAATAATATTAATTATAATAAATTTAAAAAAGAAATAAACCCCATTATTTAAGTTACCAGTTAAAAATAATGATGATAATTGTATTATTATTATTAAGTTAATACTTAACAAAGTAAGTGTTTTGTGCATTGTGTTTCGTAATGTATAGACACTTATTAGTAATTTTGCTGCATTAACTTAAAATTTATTGTACATAAGAATTATACTGATAAATGGAAAAATAAACCTGTGTCTTTCTGTCTACAATATACGATTAAGTATTCTATTTAGTATATTATTTTACAAAACAGATTTACATATTAATATGTCTATATTGATGAATCGTTTTGCACGATAATCAATATTCTATTTTAATCTCATTCTAGTAATAGTTGCAAATATATGTACATATTATATTTTTATGTTTTATTGTCTAAGCTTAGAAAGTATTGTGTTGTATTACAAAACTGAGTATAAAACTTATTTCTATTATATTGTGATTTATCTATATACATATTATGTTATAATGATATCATTATGTTATTTATAGAACTTAATGGTTCTTTTGAGAATTTGTGAAAGAGAACTTTTTGTCGGTTATCTTTATATTTCATGATTAAATTATAAAACAACTTAATATTTCATCCAACTACATGAATGTATAAATGGGTTATTTTTATTTTTATAACCATAATTGATTATTTGCTTTTTTCAATTAATTTCTACATTTTAGAATGCAATTGGTGTTTCATAGTTTTAATTTGTTATTTTATTTTACGTGCCAGTGATAAGATTTTCAACCAAAAAATGCTGTTAGAACATTATATATGGTTATAACTTATAATACACATAAAACAAAAACTTTGTAATTATGTATAGATTTAAATATAAATATTTTATTGTGATTCTAATGTTAATTAAGAAAGTGTATATAAACTTGTAAAGTGATGTACAATAATACAATTTTATGTACCACATAACTGTTTTTTATTTTGGAATATTACAATAGGACAATAATAGTTATATTATTTATACAAATTTTTCATTGCTTCCTTCCAATAATCATCCATAAATGCTATGACCAGAAGAAGCATGGCCACTGAGTTTTTCAAATTTTATGTGGTACTGTCATGAGGTTTTAAAGTATATTTTCATTAATTTTCTCACTCTATAGAACGAGTCATAGGGTGTTTGAGCGACGCTGCGTTTATGTACAGAAGACTGAACTACAAAAGCGATTAAGCAAATTGGACAAAATTTTATACCTCTTTTTTTTACTGTCTTATATATTATTTTATATTTTTTCGTCCAACCCATTAGAATTAACTAAATTTAAAAAATATAATATATTATGATATTTTAATCAGTTTTTAGTAAAATATCTTATTAGGAAAAATTTCAAGACTTAGATTATAAAATAAAATTGTTTCCATTTTTGATTCTGAACAGAGTGATGAATATACCTATTATATTGATAATATATTTTACAATGGCTTTTTTTTTTGTGGCATCAGCTTTGGTTTTGAGTTTGTGAAAATGATTAGATATTCAACTTTTATATCTTTTCTGCAATGAAAGTGAATTAAGTTTTACTTTGGGGGTCAAAACTCAAAAGTAAAAATTCCCAGTTCTATTCTTAATAATTTGGAAAAACAAAATACAAAATTAAGGAAAACTGAATATTAACGCAAAACCTGTTTTTTACAAAAATTATTTTCTTATTTTGTTTTATTTCAATAATAAATAACCATTGATATTTGACATTTTCGCAAAATGTTTATATTAATATTTTCTTTAGGTACAAGAGTATAATGAATTTTTCTGAGGAGGGGGGGCTAGAACTCTACCAGCATCCATCACTAATTCCCCCTTCATTTAAAGTATATATTATTATATACATAATTTATCTCTCCCAATTCTTGGGCCTATTAATTACACGCTATTTTGAATTATTATAACTCACAATTGTTTATTGATAGCCTGAACTTTGAACTGTTATTTTTCCGAATCGTTGATTTTATTATGTGTAATTTATTATTGTTGTTGTCTTTTATCTTTATAGCTATTTGTATATTTACGTAACTAGTACTGCAGTACCTAACGGTTTCGTGTCGTCTCCGTTTCTTCTTATTCATTTCCATATACAATGCGTCGATGTATGAACTGCAATAGTTATAGACTATAGTATAGTAGTATAAAATTATTATTATTTTGGTTTTTTTTGTACCTATATATTATACATAAATATTAACATATTTACCATCGTCCGTCAGAAAGAAATCAAAAATGTTCATCAACAAGTATTTGAGCAAGTTCGTGTTCCAGTCTGTCAATCTATTTTGTTTTGTAAGTACCTCTAATCTCTATACTTAAAGGCTAAATAATAAATTGTTATAATAGTATAATATTATAACATATTAATATCGCTAACTTCGAACATTTGAGCAATTGAGACATGCAGTGATTTTATATTATAATACATTAATACGTATTTGTGACACGTGTTTAGTCTTTCTTATAAATTATAATATTACATAATACAAGGAGATTCACCAAGCATGCTCACCACCATTTTTTCCTTGAATAATAAATTTATTTAAATTCTGAATTTTAAATACACTCAAAAGACCATATTACAGGGATGGCGAACCTGTGTCACGCGTGTCACGGAGTGACACGCGCGCATTATCATAGTGACACTCCAATTTAAAATATAATTCATAATTTTTACTTCACTTTCCAAAAAAATTATTTACATTTTCGATGTCTAGAACCAACCTTTCAATTTTTAATAAATCCACATACATAATATGCAACAGTAC
The DNA here is from genome assembly GCA_008086715.1 of Sitobion miscanthi. Taxonomy (NCBI): domain Eukaryota; kingdom Metazoa; phylum Arthropoda; class Insecta; order Hemiptera; family Aphididae; genus Sitobion; species Sitobion miscanthi. The sequence continues at coordinate 77,720,318 of CM017797.1, read as the reverse complement.
CTGAATAGAAAATGCTGTAAAGTTTAAATATTTTATACACCTAACAACAAATAAAATCATGTTTATATGTTTAATTATTTTTTAAGCAAAAAAAAGGTCTGACACGCGAGGCAAATAAAATCAAACCAAACATTTTGATATGACACGCAGTTATCAAAAGGTTCGCCATCCCTGCCATATTATATGGCATATTTTCGAATTATTGAATTTTTTGTTCTATATACCTACTTAAGGAGTGTCCTGTGGCGATACAAACCTCTGCTTTTCAAATGAGTACCCTCTCAGCTCTCTTTCCTTTTTTACTGTACCAAATGTATATAGATTGTAATTATATAAAAAAAAAAGTTATTTAGTGGATATTTTTTTTTCGAACATTTTGATGTGGCTAATTCATAATTTTAATGAATAATTTCTTAGTTATTAAAATGTTCGTACTAAGGATCTTAGAATAATAGTTCTTAAAAATGGTTTTGCACAAATATCAACTAGATGTAAAATTGGATCGGGTATTTATTTACTTGGGCCATTTTTACAAACCTAATATTGATAGATTAATATTATTAATGACTACAATTGTAAAATCACCATGGGCGTCGACCGACTTCAGCCCGTACAAAGTAGGTAGGAAAATAGGAAATACTATTTATACAAATCAAAATTGAAAAAGTAGATAAATGGATGATGGTCTGCTGTACAGTAGGTTACAAGTGGGTCACTGTAATTGATATGGTGTTAAATTTGAATTCAATGATATAATATAATTGTGTAAGAAAAAATGATTCTGAACGAAAACGGTCAGTCAGCCTATGATATTACCAAGTATATTTGATGATATTATTGTGAATAAAGTAATTTATATATAACCTATTTACGTGAAACCTTGTTTTCAATTTTCAATCCTTAGCTATAAAAGTTGAACATTTTATAAATGTTTAACAACAAAATTATTAAATTATAAATTTGATAAATGTTGTCAAAATATGAACTTTAAATGCTTATAAAAAAAAATTGTGCCTATATATTTTTAATATTTTCAACTGCTATTGTAAAAATGTATCAGGAGCCTTATATTGAATTTTCACGCTTTTTTACCCAACAAATAAAATTTTATTGATATTTACAGGAAAAAAAACTGAAAACTGGCAATGTCCGTAAATAGCTCAAAAAGAGTCGAATTATTTTGAAAATTTTATCGTGTATAGAAAATGCTAATATAAACATTCAGTCAAAATTTCATGTACCTACGGTCATTTGTTTTTGAGTTGCACCAAAAACCAAAATCGATTTTCTCGTAAACAAATTTTGCGTAAAAATTCCCATTTTTCCTTGATTTTTCTTTTTTTTTCACGGCGCTTTTGAAAACTACTAGGAAATTTTTACTTTTGACCCCCCAAAGTACCAACTAGATTCACTTTCCTAAATATATTTTATTAATTATACGTTATTTTGTAAACCAGTGTGTATAATCGGATATCTCCGATGACCATATCCCCCATATCTTATACCATGGAACTTTTATCCTTAGAACACAAAGTTAAAGAACTCAAAAACTATTCATACGAATTTTGATTCTGATACGTCAACATTTTTAGAAAAATTATCCACTGTATATTTTACAGTTGAAAATGCGTGTTTACATTTTAAAAACAGAAGTTTGTATCTCTACAGAACACTCTTTAAGTAGTAAAGAAAGGCTCAAGAATTTGAAAAAATTGTTTTTAAGTATATTGAAAAATTCTAAAAATCGGATTTTGAATAACTTCATTGTTGAAAAAAAGTGGGTGAGCAATGAGCATCATGCTTGGTGGTATCCAGAATCACCCTGTATAATAAATAATTATACCATATTTTTCATAATTATTCATGTTATTATTAATATTATGGGCATTGTTTCATGTATACGGACTATATAGATATTTGGCGTCGGTGTTTTGTGTATCGCGTACTTCATGGACAGAAAGTTGTACAAATGGTCAGCGTTTGTTGATTCGGAACTGACCACAGTGCCTCAAGTACTGTCGACTGTCGGTCTGGTATTACTAGTCATTGCCATCTTCTGTATGTGTGGTAACGTCAAGAACATCAAATATCGATTAATTATGGTAGATATATGATATTTATTTATTAATTACAACAAAATATAGTTCAATACCTTTCTCCTACGTTGTTTACGTCCAATGCTCATTCAGGATAGTCATCAAGAACCTCTACCATTCCATCGCTTGAGTACTGATATTACTTCCGTTCTGTCTGAAGGACATACTGTGACACGAATTCACAATATTAAAATAACTAATTGCCTGTTTCCAATATTTTTGTGGCCCTCATTCCTCAAATCTAATGATAATAACAACGATTTTTTTAACATCACCTGATCAACTCATTATTATACACTAGTCTTAATTGAGAAACCACATATAAACAGACACGATCCTCCGCAAAGTCAAAATTATCAGGAGTATGGACATTCATATAACCGCATTCTCGCTGCGTGAAATGTGGCGATGATTATCATTCGGAAGACTGCACTAACACCCCAGCAAAATGCGTCCTCTGCTCCGAGGATCATACAGTTAATTCCAAGGGATGGAGAGTATAAATCCATCATCAAACACCAAATAATTAAACCCACAATCTTCCAAAATAATATTACTAAATCGGAAATCATTTAATAAAACCTCAGGGCCCCTCACCGATATTCCTTTCAATTAAAATCCATCCTACGCTTCCGCTACTTCTTGTCCTCAATCCAATACTATCACACACAACTCTAACTTAGAATTAATATTATCTAAATTTCTCTCCGACTTAACTTCTATTATTAATTATATTTTCGTTTACATAATTAATAAGCAATCAAATCCATGATAAATCCTTCTTTAATCTCTATTACTTCCTATACCAATTAAACATTATCTTATCTTTTATAATATATTTTATTATAACTATATACCTAATTTAATTAAACACTTAACCTAATCGCAAATATAACGATTTATTGTATTTTAATCGCTATTATATATTATTTGTCTGTATTTTTGCATTACTACACAAAGCTAATTGTAATGAAATAAGAATATAGGCGATCATTGGACCACCACCCTTATATCATGCCTTCCAGTCCAGTATACTTTACCCCCTATATTGCCTATTATATACATTTTATTACAGAGTGTATATTATAAAGTCTTGTCGTTCTAATAAAAAAAAAAAAAATAAATAATTGTATGAATTAAATGACAACCCAGGTTTTATTCAATTATTTATATGTCAATTATTTAAAAAAAAAATGGTTTGGGGCTAATTTACAGAGATAATTTGGGGAAAATTAACATGACGTGTATACTGTATAATGTATTTGTCATGTGACTCAGATAATGACAAAGTTTAGTCTCAGATTATTTATAGTACATTTAAAAATTGATAAGAACCTCGCAACATAAAATAAAATATAAAAAGAGAAATTCACTACCACCTCTTCATTAATTACGCCGCTGCTTAATTTATAATATTATAAACTATTATGTACTACATATTATGTGTCTATGTAAAATCGTGGTAAAAAAGTCCAAGGTATAAAAATTCCGTAGTAGATAAGTCCTAAGCCTAAAAAGTCCGATATATAATATATACCTACCATTTATATGTATATTTTTGTATATGAATAATAATTTTGATTTTTTTTACATAGGTAATGATACTAAGTATTTATAACCATTGAAATTTTTTTTAAATAAATTATTTTAAATATTGTTATAGATATATTATATATTATTATAATTTCTTAGTATCATTACCAATATAAAAAAATCAAAATTATTATTCATACAAAAAAATATATATAATATATTATAATGATTTTTCGGTTTAATTAACTATCGTCGTATAGAAATAAAAAATAATATATTTAAAAAAAAAATTACAGTTAGTTACAACTTAAATTAATACTAATTGGAACGTTTGATTGTGCATCACATCGCGTATTTTTCCTTTTACCTTATTACCAGACTTTTTCACCACGAACTTTTTGTGCTTTGGAGTTTTTGGTAATCTAGCGTCTATGTAGTATTATAGTATATTTAAAATGAAAGTGAATAAATAGTAAGCGAGATGGACAGAGTGCATAAAATATGTATAAAAAAAATACTAAGACACCCTATTTGCTATAGCTAGTGGTCTAGCTGTATAACTTTTTAAGTGACAAGTGCACACACTATACATCTATACAAATTACACGATATGTATTAACATTTAAATGCCTACATTTTTTTATAATTTACCATTGTGACATTTTGTAGTTTTGTACATAACAATAATTAACAATATATGTATTATAGGTATCTGTACTACTCGCAATCCTTTTGATCGGAGAATATATGGTGGGCCGTGTTATTTATCATATGTACAGTGACATGGAACAATATGCATTGGAACGAATGAAATACACGATCAGCACGTACAATAAAACCGGATATGAAGCCACTAGACAGTCCTGGAATACATTACAATCTAATGTAAGTTTAATGATATAACAATGATATTACATTTTAATAAGTAAAATAATAAGAATAAAATGTTTTATGCTCTAAATATTCATCGAAAATAATATGTTATATCTTTGTGCATGTAGCATAAATATGAATAAAACTACACGCTTATTACTCTGTTCCATCCCAACCATCGTATTCCATTGAAAAAAGGAGATATTAATACTTATTAAGTACCTATATTTTAAAATTACTGTGGTTTACTATTATCTAATTTAATTTAATTTTGTCTTGATGATTTTGAAAAATTATATGTTCGTATAAAAAATCAACGGATATAATAACATGTTTATTGCTAAAAAATAACGAATATATATTATAGGTACTCCTAAAACATAGAAGCATATGATAAATTGTCCTACACTTTTTTTTAACAACTAAGTATGCATTTCCACGTGTTAGGAAACTAAAGAAATATATATATATATTATAATGATTTTTCGGTTTAATTAACTATCGTCGTATAGAAATAAAAAATAATATATTTAAAAAAAAATTACAGTTAGTTAAAACTTAAATTAATACTAATTGGAACGTTTGATTGTGCATCACATCGCGTATTTTTCCTTTTACCTTATTACCAGACTTTTTCACCACGAACTTTTTGTGCTTTGGAGTTTTTGGTAGTCTAGCGTCTATGTAGTATTATAGTATATTTAAAATGAAAGTGAATAAATAGTAAGCGAGATGGACAGAGTGCATAAAATATGTATAAAAAAAATACGAAGACACCATATTTGCTATAGCTAGTGGTCTAGCTGTATAACTTTTTAAGTGACAAGTGCACACACTATACATCTATACAAATTACACGATATGTATTAACATTTAAATGCCTACATTTTTTTATAATTTACCATTGTGACATTTTGTAGTTTTGTACATAACAATAATTAACAATATATGTATTATAGGTATCTGTACTACTCGCAATCCTTTTGATCGGAGAATATATGGTGGGCCGTGTTATTTATCATATGTACAGTGACATGGAACAATATGCATTGGAACGAATGAAATACACGATCAGCACGTACAATAAAACCGGATATGAAGCCACTAGACAGTCCTGGAATACATTACAATCTAATGTAAGTTTAATGATATAACAATGATATTACATTTTAATAAGTAAAATAATAAGAATAAAATGTTTTATGCTCTAAATATTCATCGAAAATAATATGTTATATCTTTGTGCATGTAGCATAAATATGAATAAAACTACACGCTATTACTCTGTTCCATCCCAACCATCGTATTCCATTGAAAAAAGGAGATATTAATACTTATTAAGTACCTATATTTTAAAATTACTGTGGTTTACTATTATCTAATTTAATTTAATTTTGTCTTGATGATTTTGAAAAATTATATGTTCGTATAAAAAATCAACGGATATAATAACATGTTTATTGCTAAAAAATAACGAATATATATTATAGGTACTCCTAAAACATAGAAGCATATGATAAATTGTCCTACACTTTTTTTTAACAACTAAGTATGCATTTCCACGTGTTAGGAAACTAAAGAAATATATATATATACTTATTGATTGACAAATAAAATATCACTAAAATTTATACTGCAGTTATACAGTTGAAGCCAGGGCTATCTAGGGGGAGGGGGGCATTGGATCCGCGCCACCCCGGTTTAGACGATGCATGGGCGCCCGCAGGAAATTTATCAGGGAGGGGCATAATGAAATCAAACACCAAAAAATACATTAAAAAAAGTTTATTCCTTGTAAACTACAAAATGAGTTAGAATTATATGAAATCAAACACTAAAAAGTACATTAAAAAATATATTCCTTACAAAGTAAAAAAAGTGTTAGAATTATATGCTATTTATTCGTTATTAAATAAAAACTGAAGTCTTCGTGGTTGTTCTATTGCAAACCTTGTTATCAATTGTTCAATGAATTTTTCTTTTCTTATATTAATTCTTTCACGATGGACACTTAACATACATAGGCCATTTAATCGGTCTTCACCCGTCGTAGACCGAAGCCAAGTTTTAACCCTTCGTAAAGTGCTAAATGACCTTTCGGTTGTACAACTTGTAGCTGGCAAAGATAGAAAAATTTCTAATGCAATTGTAATGCTAGGGAAAAATATTTTGCTATGTTCTAGTAAATCTATTATGTCCATACTTTGGCAGTCTTTTTTTTGCCATAAACTATACCAACTTTCACTTTCAGCTAACAGATTTTCAATTTTATAAAAATTATAAATATTAGCTATGCTTTCAGTGTATTCTTGTTTTTTCATTTTTATAAATAATGCTGGATGAAGGTGTTGTAGTGAAAAAGCAACACTATTACTTTTTTCAAATCTTTCTTTAATACACTGAATTATTGAATCTAGGTAAGGTAGAAAAATTGACACTCGATAATAGTCTTTAGGAGATTCATAAGAATAATTGTTTCTGTGTGATTGTTTTCCAGTTATTCTGGGACAAGTAATAGTGAATTCAGAGTCATCTGCTATAGATTTGGCGTCAGTAAATAATAAATCAAAGATTTCATTTGCATTGTTCTATTGTCTTCTAACATTTTTAACAATTCCTCTACATGTTCTCGAACTTTATAAAGCTCCATTGATACACCTTGTAAAATATTTGTGACCGGTTCTAAGATAGCGCTGTATTTAGCAATTATTTTCATACTAATTATAAATGTAAAATTCGAGATTGAGGAGTATAGACATAGTGCACGTTGTCTTGTATTCGAATTTATAAGACCATTAGTAGACAAAGATTGAAGGCTTTGAATTATGGCAATAAAATTTTCAGAAAACAGCCTAATACTCTTATACTTTGAAGACCACCGTGTTTCGCAAAAAAGTGGTATATTGGGTATAAGATTTCTTCGAAGTGTACTTTCGCGATAATATTTTATAATTTCTTTTATTGTGCCAATAGTATTACGAATAACCATAATTTTGTTTAGATCGTTAATCGCACTAGGCGATTAATATCAATTCACAGAATTTAAACTTATTTAATTTTGCGCGATTAATGTAATAGGTACGCGTTATTTTGTACGTCTCAAAATATATTGTTATTACGATCAACAACCCCATACACAAAAGTTAAAATATCGATGAAATGTTTATAAATCAAAATAAAAGTTAAAATGTTCTACAACATTCTATTTAATTCCAGGGGGGGGCAGATGCCCCGTCTTGCCACCCCCTCCGGGCGCCCATGAGACGATGTACGTTGTACGAACCCTTAATTATTATATAAATCACGGAATCAGAATCCTTCCTTCGAGAAAAGTACAGGCAGCTTTGGTTAAAATTGTATAATTTCACCAAACTCATGTTACTAGTAATTAAACGATAAGGCAGACTCTACATATCATGTCATAATATTATTGTCTACTTCATTTACTTCGTATTCCATACTATACAATACTTCTCGTTTTCAGATCGAATGTTGTGGAATTGACGGACCGAAAGATTGGAAGCCGGTTACGAGCAGCGGTGAACTGCCTGCGTCTTGTTGTTACGCCGTCCAAATCGATCAGTCTTGCACGGAAATCAATTCGTATACAATCGGCTGCTTTGAAAAGTTCAAGACCAATCTTCAACAAAATGACCGAATAATATTTTGGTCTGCTGTAGGATTCGCTTTGGTTCAGGTATGTTTAGAAACAATACATATTATAGTATTATACAGACATTTATATAGAACTGCCCACACTCGTTAGATCAATGCAATGTACACATCTGGAGTGGCCCCTAGGCCCCCCAAGCTCGTATTTCTAAAAAAATGTACTGTTAAAAACATAATTATAAAAAAAAGAAACATATTACTCTATCGAAAGTTTTCTAAAAATTATAAACCCCCCTCCCTCCTAACCAAGTCTCTGGATCTGCTCCTCGATCACAATATATTATTGATCGCACGAGTATACTTTTACATTTATTCGAGTTATATTAGGTAGTTACTTATATAGAATTTCGTTGCGACTTGCGAAAACAGACCAATAATAATAACCATAATCGTTTTTGATTTCAGATATTTGCTGTATTTTTAGCATTTTATTGCAAGTGTTCTATTGTCCACGAAGAGTATGAGAAAATATAATGATTGTTATTGGTATCATAATAATGTATGATACCTATATATAATTGAAGTTCATGCAATACTGAAACAACTTACCTATTGTACAATAATTATTTTCTCTATCGTCTCATTTAGCAATAATTAATCATTTTTATGGAATAAGGCATATATTATGTTATATTATATCATATTATTTATAATTTTATACTTGTATAACTGTTGTATCGTTAAATAAATAAATCTACAATCACGTCTTGTAAAATGTTATAATTTTTCGATTCATACATTTATTATGAGGTCTGTGTGGGTAGATATAAACTACAAATAAACCTACATTTTTCTTATACATTTATTCCGAAAAGGTGAAAAGCGCTTTAAGTTTTTCGCATTGGGGCCGAAAATTTTTATACTTGCGCCACTGTAAGACTGTAAGAGACTTTTTGAATCTTCGTCAAGACAATATTGCGTTCATAGACGATTACGATTTACCTACGAGGTCAAGATGATTTCAGAATGTTTGGTGTATGAAAGAGAATGATGAATTTATGAAAAAGAGATATAATTATTTTATATTTATAATTTTTGATTAGGATACTGGCTTGGCGAAGGGGATAATCCCATATAGGCTATAATTATCTGTTAGGTGTGAATTTTACATAGAAATAAATTTAGACATTTTTATTAATGAATTTGCTTCAAAAAGTATATTATAGTTTTAATTTTTAGCCACAGAATAGTCAGAATAGTTGAGTGATGGCTATCTTAATTCGTGGTTAAATATCACACTCCTAGAACAAGACTGCCACAACTCAAAATTTATAGTTTTGAGAAAAATCGATTTGAAGTTTGGACCTAAGATATTTTAATGAGTTTTTTACTTATGCGTTTGAAATTTAACACTTAAATACTTACAATCATACTTTACAATATTATTTTTAAAATATTATAAAATTCACTCTTAAACCAAAAATTTAGACTTGTGATCATTTTCAATTTTTTGAGTAAATGCAAGACTGCCATATTTTGAGATGTTCATCGATATGACAATTTGGCGCAAAACGAAAAGCTATTCTATTTATAAATACAATACAGTCATATTTCGTGTTGTGGCTGCACTATCACAAATTATAAAATGCAATACTGCCACAACTCTAAATATTGCTGTTTTGCACTCAACATATCACACGATAATTAGATTTTATTCAGTGCAAGAACGCCACAAGTCAAAATGAGACAGTCTTGAATTTTGATTTCGGTGAAAATTTGGATAAATTAAAATAAGTATACTGCCATTAAGTAAATATCACTTACATTGAAAATTAACTAACATTTAAATAATTCAATACTGACTCATCTCTACAGAGGCTAAATGAAAAATGATATTGAATGTGGCGTTCTTGCATTTTATAGAGGTTATTTTTCTCTATTCAACAGAAGCCATAACTCAAAACTAATGACAGTCTTGTTCTAGGAGTGCGATATATTATTCTAATATATGCTACCAATTACCATTTACCACTTCAGCAGATATGAGATAATAATTGATAACGTGAGTCGGAGTTATCAGCTGTGGGAGTGCGAAACAAAGGGGCCATGGTAGTATAATGGTAGTTACTGGTTAGAATATTATGTTGGAGCTTTGGAAGGTGGTCTATCGATCAGTCTGCTTCGCTTTGAGTTGATTGTTGTGCGCACTCTCTGGTTGTCATTACTCATCGTCTTTGTTATAATATCGTGGTGGTCGCGATTTACGACGATATTCTCATTTCGCAATATAGACAAACGGTAATCTTGGAATAATATTGATATATTGACATTTGCTCGTCGCACGTCTGTCGTTGCTTCGTTTCTATCGACGTTACCGCCAAAATTATGTCCATCTGCACGTTTTTGGGCAAGTACATATTGTACTTGTTCAACCTGTTGTGTCTCGTAAGTATATTGATACAATCATTATGATTATGGAGATGTTGGTTAGGGAACTTGTGATCACTCACTTTTTTCTCATATGAATCATATTATATGATGTGACTCGTATTAATGTATTATCAAAATATTCTACATACATTTCAGATCTCCAGCGTTGGAATTCTGTCCATTGCGTTCATCATCAATCACAAACTGTACAAATGGTCAAATTTCATAAGCACGGAACTCATCACCACACCTCAAATACTTTTGGCCATTGGAATCGGACTGTTAATTATCTCCATCATCGGTCTGTGCGGTGTCCTTAGAGACATTGGATGGCTTTTGACACTGGTATTTTTTTTTGGCGTGTTCTTCAAACTATATTGTTTAATATATTATTTTCTGCCCTAAAATAACATGCATTTCAATACTTATAGTTTTCCATACTGCTAACAATTGTCTTGATTGGAGAACTCATTTTATCCGGTTTCGTTTATTACATGGGCGGTGAAATCAAAGGATATGCATTAAATCAGATGAACAATACAATTTCTTCATACAATAAAACTGGTTATGAAGCCTCCACACAAACTTGGAATTTGATACAGTCAGACGTAAATAATGTTTTTTACCTATTAAATTCTGTCTAATCTTACCCAGCTTAATCAATATTTTATTGCATATTCTCGTTTTCAGATTGAATGTTGTGGAATTTATGGACCAAAAGATTGGGAACCAGTTACACACAGCAATAAACTACCTTCATCTTGTTGCTATGCCATACCATTAGACGGATTTTGTACAGACATTGAATCATATAAAGACGGTTGCTTCAAAAAGTTTGAAAGTATTCTAGAGGAAAACAGTGAAATAATAATATGGACAGCAATTGGATTTGCTTTAATTCAGGTATGTTGAAACAGAATCATAATTTGATATTATATTAAAATAAACTCATGCAATTTGAATGTTTTTTTTTGTTTTAGCTTTTTGCTGTATTTTTAGCATGTTGTCGCAAGTGTTCTTTACACAAAGAATATGAAACAGTATAATTAAACAATTATCATTAAAGTTTTTAGTTGTTAATAAATAGAGCTACATAAAGAACATGTACTATTAATACCAGTTTATATAATTTCTCCCAATATTTTTATTTCTTTCATTTATAAATGATCATGTGTTTAGATAATCTGATATAGGCACTAGATATTATATTTAATTATTATTAATGTTTGGTGGTGTTTACAGTGATCTAGTGATCTATAATTTTCAATTTCTATATTGATTTATTGATTAATTTTAATACGATTTGTTAAAAATACTTGTTTATTTAAAACTTAAACTATCATCTATTATTAATTGCAATTGTTCTTTACACATAAAGAAAACACTTTAAAAACCAATTATTCAGATAATATCAGAGCATGTATGGTATATACAATTTTAACTAATATTTTGAATTTAAAAATAAATCAAATTGTAATATTGTATACAAATAAACAATATTAAGTATTCATGGAATAATTTATTATTTCATATATTATTTGGTATAATTTTTACACTTTTTTTACGATTTTTTAAAAAATATTTTAAACTTAGCCTTACTACTTATACTTCTATATTGTATTATGTTAAGTTATTATCCATTTGTATTGAAATCTTGTTCTCATATAGTAGTATATTATACTCTTATGATTTTAATATAGACAGTTTTTTTTATATTATTTTAAAGATACTAAATATATTGTTGAAAAATATATGTTTGTTGTATTACACCCTCTTATTTTTCTTATAAAGTTTTAATAATATGCATAGATTATTGTAACTAATGTAACAAGTTTATAGTATAACAATATTGATAATACCTATCCAAATATTTAAATTATTTTACTCTTCTAAATTTGTTATCATGAAAAATCAATTCTATAACTGTCTTCTGTTGTATCACCAATTAATTTAGAAGTAGGCCATTATTCTGTGAAATAAATTATAGAAAGAAAATGTTTTAGATTTGGAATAAAATATTCAAGTAACTTACTATATTTTTGAAAGTACTAGATACATGTGTTATGCAATAACATTAAATTAATAATATTAAATTGCAATTATACGCAATAATATTCACAATATATTTTAAAATAGCCTTTTTCTTTATAAAAAATCATTGAAAGTAAATTGCTTTGAACAAACTAATAAATCGTACGACAGTACAATTTTATCATTTGGCTTAGTTAAATGAGGATTAAAGCCTAAACCATAATTTGTTTCCATGATTCATGTTAAAAAAACTGAACTCTTTAATACATCAATCAACCAAACCTATTGAAAAGTGAAAACCAAGAAAAAGAAAATATATTGGTTAAATAGTTTTAGATACTTTATTATTATTCCCACTATAAATAATATTAAAGTCATAACCACATATTATATTCATTTATTTTGGTTCTACCATGCTAATAGTCAAGTAAGAAACAAAAATTACTGATTACTTATTAAGTAGGTATAAGGAACTATTCACCACAGGTGGATTAGTATCTCTTGATTCATTTACCCCCAGGGCAATACAGCTAGGTAGTATAAAATATATTGTAATCTTCTATATATTATAAAAAAGCAAATGTATGTCCGATTGCGAAACAATTTGGGAAGTTGTTGAGTACACTCCCGCGAAGGTTTCTAGCGTATTATAATCTGAACTGGGTTACAGTGGGTTACATCCACAGAACAAACTAATATACATCAATATAACGCCGTATTTTGTATTGATAATTTTTTCTAATGTGAAGTTAGGTTACATTGGCGTATAGCTATATTGAAAACCACTGGATGGCACATTGTATTCAATCCACCGTAAGTTGGATTAAGTAAAAACGACAAACTTGGTATAACTTTGAAACTTTAGAGTTAGAAATTATATTCTTACTTTTGTGTGGAACTACAGAATATATTAATGTCTAATTTTTTTCTTGTGACATGCCTTATTCTTATGTGTTGTGATATAACAACTGACAAGGACAGTAAACTATAAAGTTATAACACTAATAACTAATAAGTAGTTTGTAGATATAGGTGTATAACTATTAACTGCTTAATGTTTTTTTAATGTAGTGGAATTGTGGAATGCATTGGTACTTGATGATGAGCGTAGAGCGCCAGAGCGCTGTGGCCTGAGGTAGTCGTGTTGTTGTTATTATTTTCGGTGTGGCACGACGACGGCGCGCGCATGCTCGATTCAGTTTATTTCAGTGATAACGACGACATATTATTAACTTACGCACGCACACGAACCGTCAATGAGTTTATGAGTCCGACAACCGTAATATTCGCCGGTACGCAGACACCATTTTTGGAACCACTATCGTTTTCGAAAACTCGATGCATGATTGTTATTTCGGTGTTTTCCTTTGTTCGCCCGTCGTGCCGCCACCGCTGTCGTGCATTTTTAACGCCGTGCGCTAACGTCTCACGGCCTTTTTGAGCGTTTTACGCGCCGCACCCGGGTAAAAAAGACCGCATTTCGCACTATAGCCGTACGCCGTCAATCCCGGTACGTTTCGTAGGTGTTTGCCCGACCGCTGTTATTCTACGACGTGCAGTTTCCGCTTGCGAAGACGCCGCCACCGCATGCAAAGGCTCTTTTTCATCCATTTCTCGCACGTCACTCACGTCCGTCCGTCGTTGTCTGCTAGCCGCCAACGCTGACACCGCTTGCTGGCTGCTCCGACAGACCCCCGCCATTGTCAGTTGTACTCAATGCCTTAAGACTGAACAAATTTACATCATTCCCTCCCCGAGTTTAGAGGTTGGCCCCCGCAAGTATTCGAGGCATGCGACCGCCACAACTATTGACCGATGAAATTACCGATTTCATGTTCAACTTTTTCTTGTTTCTGCAGGTTGCCAGTGGCCACTAGCCCTTGTTGATAATGTCTACTACCCCTACTCCCCGTAGTCCTAACAATTCTGGCCGCCGAGGTGTGACTGCAACGTTACCTGCAGTTGCAGCCGTTCAAGCGACTCCACCGTCATCACCATCCATAGGTGGTGAAGCTACTAAGGAAGTGAAACCAAATCCAAAGATGTCTAAATCTCTTAGCACTTCGACTAAGAGGTGAGTTTTTATTCTCTTAAATATTGTTAAACATATACTTATCTGTCTCAGTGGCGTAACCAGTGAACCACTTGAGCTGTACCTATTGAGCAATTTATTTATGGAAAGTGTTACATTTTATCAATATTATTGTAAGTTATAATGGGTAACATCATACAATTTAGGTATCAAACAATTTAAGTGGGAACAAGACAAGAATATGCCTATAATATATTATACCCTGGTCTTAAACGACACCATGCCTCAAAATAGTTATTTTACAAGAGATAAGTCCTCATGGTGTTCTTAACCACTAAAAAAAGTGGACATGGTTTTATTTGTCATTGTCTTATTTCTGTTTTTAATGATAACTGGCCGTATACCTTTACATAAAGCAAAAAATGTACAACAAGGACAGAGATAACTCAATTTTGTAAAAAATGGACATTGTGTCCTTTAACTTTGGTGTACAGAAATATATCTATATTATAGACTTATAGACTTCCACTCAAGAAATATCTTGCTGTGCTGCTATTGTGTTTTGTTAAAAAAATTTGCTCATTTGTGTGTCTACCAGCTTACCTGTCTTATGTTCGTATGCATCAATGTATGTGTCATATAAATTGACTACGCATACGGGAATTATATTATTCATTTAAAAACATTAGTATAGAATGTTTTAAAGTATCATTTAAGTAGGTTATATTCAATTATTTTCTATCTATCAATCTGGTAAAAAAACTGTCATACCAAACAATTTAAAAAATATTATTATTATTATTATTATTATTGTTTGTGTAATATTTATTCTTAAAAATAATCAACAACTCTCAATAACCCATCGATAAATATTAAGTAAGCAAAGCATATAAGTACTAATACTGTAATTTAATACTTTAATAATTAATGTTTAGTAAAAATAAAATAAATTGATAACATGCGAATGTATAATTTTACAAGCATAAAATATTAGGATTGGTCAAATCTCGATTTTTTTTATTTAAATAGGTATATAATAAATAAATGCACTTTATTAGAACCTTTGTCTTAAATACATAGATAAAAAGTTGTCTACTACCTTTAATATGAACTTATTCAGACACTTGTATTTCCTAGTATATTTGTCAATTTTATTTTAAATCATTTTTTCTAGTTTCTTTTAGTTAGCTATTACTATGAATTAAAAACGTATGTATAAGTATTCCATTTATATAATTAGATATCATAATATTACACACATTTAAGCATGGTGTAGTTGATATTTTATTTTAGAATAATGGTTTTTTGGAGTGGTATAGAGTATTGAAGTGTACTTAATTACATTATTTTTGGTTTGTTTGTCTTCCGGAAGAATAACGTATTTTTATGAAAGATTAGGATGTGATCTAATATTCTTGATATTGCCTACGTTGATATTTACAGATTTTAAATATAATATAATTCAGTTTGTACTTGATAAAATAATACATAGTATCTATTCATATTTTCTAGGATTCAAAAAGAACTAGCTGAAATTACATTGGATCCTCCACCCAATTGCAGGTATAGTTAAAAAATTATTTTTTTAAGTTTTAATGATAGAAATTAATGTTCCTAATAAAAAATAATTCTATTTTTTATTAATATAATTGAACCATTCATATAATTTACTTATATTTAATTTGTGTCAGTTATGGCATTTATTTTTATGTTAAATTATATTTATTTGTTCTGTTGTAAGATTAATTAGAGTACAGTATTTCTTTAATTTTTCAGTGCTGGACCAAAAGGAGATAATGTATTTGAATGGGTCAGCACAATTTTAGGTCCTCCAGGTTCTGTGTATGAGGGAGGAGTTTTCTTCTTAGACATTCATTTCACACCTGAGTATCCATTTAAGCCTCCTAAAGTATGCAACAAACAATTTTTATTTTTTTTACGTAGAATAATGATTTTAATTTTTGAGAAACTAATTATAACTGTTATGAATTTTTTAGGTAACATTTAGGACTCGCATATATCATTGCAATATTAACTCTCAGGGTGTAATTTGCTTGGATATACTTAAAGACAATTGGTCTCCTGCATTAACCATCTCTAAGGTGCTGTTATCAATTTGTTCCTTATTGACTGATTGTAATCCAGGTAAAGACTTATAATATATTTATACACCATTCTTTATCATATTTTAGAACTAACAAAGTAATATATCATTATAATTAACAATTAATACTTATAAAAAAAAAATATAAAAGATAACTATTTATAGTATTGTAAAAATAAATTTGAAAACAAAATTTAATATAGTTGGATAACTAATTAATAGATAGATTAAGATAGACGTATTTTCAAAGGTCAATATTGAATGTCTTACCATATTTATTAATTATTTAAAGAATAATTTAAGGTAAAAAATAAAAATAATATATTAACACTATAGTCTAATTGCTATAAATAATTTGTGCAATATTTAATTCATAATAATTGAAATCATTTTTTATTTATTAATTATATTTATAGCGGACCCTCTAGTCGGTAGTATTGCTACACAGTATCTACAAAACCGTGAAGAACATGACAGAATTGCTAGGCTGTGGACAAAACGGTATGCTACATGATTGATCCTCGGAGAAACTTAAAAATACATATATATATAAATATACATGCAAAAAATCCTAATTCCGTATTTTATTAATGGGTGTTAGCATGATAAAATTTTAATCATTATTATTTTATAGTTGGCATATTTAAGACCTGAATATGAGTCAGTTCCTACATTTTTCATTTTTTCTTTTTTTTTCTTGAAACAGTACTATTTTAAACATCAACAAGATTAAAAATGTTAAATTAATTTTATATATATATGACTTAACTGCGCAACATGTTAGGCCACAATCCATAATAAAATCTCAAATTAATGTTTTATTTATTTAAGTTTTAGAATAGAAAATGTATGCTTTTTTTACATGATTTTATTCTATAATTAATGAATTTGCTTCAATCTTGTTTTAAATATTTGTTATTTATAAACAAGTTAAGGTTACATTTTTAAATTGGAATTTTTACTTTATTTTATAAATAACAATGTTACAAGTTGTGTACTATTTATACACAACTAAGTATTTAATGTCTAGACTGCTAATTATAATTAATTAACGAAATTATGAACATTTTGTAAACGAATTTCATCTTAATGACTTAATGTAAATGTGTATTGACATAGTATACATATTTTTGTATGTAAAATATTATTTAACTAAATTAAAAATATGGATCAATTTGTTTTGTATAACTTAATTTGTATCTCAAATATATTTAATAACATTAAATAAAACCTATGGGTATTATAGTGAAAACATTTGTTTAAATTAATGATTTATAATATTAGGCAATACAAAATTATGTTTTCCATATTAAATTACCTGTTACTACATTCTAAGGTTTTTATTGAATACCCTTAGGCTATTTAACTTCTATTATTAAAATGTTGATTTAGAAATATAGTATTATAGCTTTACTCTCGTCTGTCATGCATATTACCAATGTATAATTTTTATAATAATTTATATTGAATATTTGTGAATGGTTTAGTGTAAGTATAAAGTCAGACTGATTGATCAGTACTATCTATTTATACTCTTTACTTTCATTCTCAATGCATACATTATAATTCTGGTTTACAATGGTGTTGCGCAGTAACGTTTTGTATAAGCATTGAACTTTAATTTTACACTACTTTAAACTGTTTTAGATAAAAAAGTAAAAAAATAAAAAATGGGTGAGAATTTTTATCTTTTTTTTAAAAAAATGCTTTGAATACAAATTGAATGTATATTTTTTTAGCCAACTTATTGGAATTCAAAGTCATCTTATTTAAGTTGATGTGTAATTTATCTCATTCTTGTTGGTCTGAATATGAGGATATTTTGAATTTACTATTTACTGTGTAATGTATCACACATTTACAAACATTTTAGCATATCTATATATTTATAAGTTATATATTATATATTAATAATTAAATTAATATTAATATTGTAATATTTAGAGTAAATAATGAATAAAAAATATTGTTGTGAAATATTAAATTGAATATTTTGTGTGTACTTGTGTTTTGTACCCTACTTGAACAACAAATAATTGATAAAGAATATATTTTAAATTTTCTTCAAGTTGGTGCTTATACAATATTAAAGTATATTATAACAATTTGAACAGCAGTAACAACTAATAGTTGCATAGTCTTATTGAAGGTTGTTATCTATGTTACCAATATATCTGTACAAATTAATTGTTTGAGCTAATTAACTCATAAATTTGTTTCAAAATATAAGTATTAAATTAGTTGACTTCTTGAAATTAATGTGTTCTCAGAAAAAATGTCACTCCAGCTAAAATCCACTTTTTTTGTTCATTTAATGGTATTCCCATTGGTAGCAACGATATTAAATTATCTCTGAATTGTGTCTCATATAACGCTATTAGTAAATCAGAATTCTTCATATACTTTGTATGTTCCTATAAAACGAAAAATGTATAATTCTATCAACCAAGCAGCTATAGTTTGTTAAATTCAGTTAAATACACATGTTGTTAAAACTAAAAATGATTGCACAAATATTTTTTAAATCTTATATATACTTCTTCACAAACCTGTGGAATCCATGCAAGTTTAATTTCGTCAATGATAGTTATTGATGGTGAATCAGCTGTATTTTCAACGAGTGTGTTGTGGTTAAGCCTAGCCCCTTCTATAACCAAATTTGATATTGTTGTGTGGATTTTGGAACCTTTCAATCCATTAGTTGACAGAGAACAATCAAGTATGAGACTATCCATTGGGATTTCATATTGTCTATATTAAAAATTGAAGATTTTCATTAAAGTTTTGTTATTGAAGTTAGCCGCCTCAAGAAATATATGAGAAATGTATTATATATTTATATATTATCAAACGTATCCTGACTGACCGATCAGAGCAGAGCCTAAACCATGATAGCTAAATACTTTAAATTTGCATGGTACCTTCGTACCAATATGTAGGGTAGGGATGCGCTATCAAAGAATATCCAAAATTCTCATTTTAATGTAGTGCTCACAGTCTCGCATAGAAATGAAAATTGTCTTTTGTTTATAAATGATTGCCATTGGCTACAAATTATTATTGGAATAATTAGTAGAAGAATTTTTTTTTGTTGTATATAAATGGTTGCCATTATACATTGGTTAATTAGGTAGATGAAGTAAAAGCATCCATCGCATCGTAAATATTAGTTGTCAACAAAAACGAAACTGATAGGAATTAAGTTTTAATTCATGATATTTATAAATTATAATGATTTTTCAACAAAATCGATTTTGTTTTACTTTTTCAACTGTACTTAATTCTGAAAGAAATAACAGGTAGGGACTTGAAATTTTCGCCAAGTTTTTGAGCTATTTATTGACTTCAATTTAAAATTTTTAAAAATTTTTCAACATGTTTTAGTTTGTCTCTTGGTAAAAAAGCTTGGAAATTTCATACTAACGTAAGTTGTACAATTTTAAATGGTTAATTATACATATTTTTTTATATAAAAACATTCTTATGTACTTATTTATTTCAGAAAGGACCCACATAATATTGAGAAAAAATATGGGTCAGCTGACCTCCCTCCCCGGCTCCCCTAATCACTATCATGGCTAAAGATATATGTCTATGTCCATATATTATGAAGAGTAAATTGTTAAGATTTGCTGCACATTGTATGAATTATGTATAGTCATGTACTCGTGTGACGTGTATTGTACACAAGTCACAAGTAACAATTCATTTTTATAAATTTGCAAACTTTATCTTATTGTTATCACTTATGGATTAATAGGTATCAATTTATTGATTCATTATTAATTGTTCGTAATTTTTGAAATTTCTCTGGAGGAATGTGCATATAGAAATATTTTCCAAAAGTGCTGAGCTCCGGTGCCCCCTAATCCGATCTTGCGTGTGGCTTTGAATAATCGCATAACACTTTATATAGTAAAAATACCTATAATTGAAATTTGGAATATTAACGGTTAATCGCAAAATCGAAGTCAGGAATATTTCGATAGATCTTCAGAGTAACTTTAAACACATCTTTACGATACGTTGCATTTTATAATATACCTACTTTGTAGTTTGAAGTTTGTACTAATGTAATTATACATACATACTTGGCTGTTTGTTGTTTTAGCGCGATCAGGAACGTTCTGGGGTGAAATAACTCGTCAAGGTCGATTTTCTGAGACAATTTGTCAGATGAAACGCTAATTTTTTTCACGCTCATTGTTCTGGCCACGACCGTTCTGACGTATGCTACCGGATCGTTCGGACCATTCCATTGGTCCATCCACGTTTTGGGTGTCTAAAAAAATAATTCAGTAGCATATATTAATAATATAAAGTATTACCATAATTATTACTTATTAGTATTATTATTGTCTTTATTACGAATCCTAACGGTAGGTATTACAAGTTATAACCGGCGAGGTTGACGAGCCACGGATCGGTGTTACCTTTTTTTTTTCTTGTAGGTAGTTCAAAAATAAATAGCCATAAAATACTTAAAATGTTCCCCAAATATAATTTTTTAAACATCTTATGATTTTGCATATGATACAGTATTTGTTAATAAATAAAAAGTTTAGAAATTTAATACCTAGATGCAACGTTCCTTTTATTTTTTCTTACAGCAGTTAATAAGTATCCGAAATACATATTTAAATTTTTTTTTAAGCGTTAGAAGTTTAAATTTTAACTTAAAGCTTGAAAATGTAATACAAGATTATTTATAAGTATATTTATCAGTTAATGTCCTCATATGCATTGAAAAAACCTATAAAAACACTATAAATCCTAAAAATGCACTAAAATCTAAACAAATCAGTATAAAATGCACTGTAAATAATAAATATAATAAATATAAATAACGTTGATAATTTGAAAAATATATAATCTCAATTTTCAAGCGTAAAATAATTTACATTTAAGGTGGTATTATTAATTAAACACGACATGCGTACAGATAATAACGTAAAATAATTATAAAACGAAAATGAAAACATAATTCATACGATGTGCGGCAAATCTTAACAGTTTACTCAATTATTTACCTATAAAATATACGAAATATACCCGGTCCGCAATTTACATCAAATATTTAAAATGGGACACAATTTTTAATTTACGGAGATATCCCGAGTGCGTCCCGTTTTCAGATATTTTTGCGGTGTAAGCTAGTTTATCTCCTCGTGCACAATAGTTAACTCTAAATTAACTCGTGTAAAAAATATGACTGTTATCCTTGCAGGGACGTACTCGGGTGATACCTTATTCCGGACGCAGTTGGGAAATTAAATAAGGGTTATTTTGGATAGTAATCGGGAAATTCCCTAATTTCCAGTGACCTAATTTATGTACCTCATGTGCCTCTCCTAGATCACCAAGCCTTCCTTGTTTATTGTTTTATATTTATAGCCTATTTTATTTATTGATATTTTCAGGGTGATTTCCAGTTTATTAAATTACAAAACCTTGCCTTGTTTAAAAGTTTTATATTTACAAAGCTATCACCCAATTGTAGTTTTTAATTATTAAGTCAATCATTTTTCAATATACGTTTGTGGATTTTCTCGTTCCTCTATCAAAGATAAATTTTTGCCGTCCAAGTCTATAAAAACGAATAACTGTGCTTCCCGACTGGGGAGTTGTAGAAGATCTATACATAGGCGCAAATGGCGTTTGAGATTAGGGGAGGGGGGTTAAATCCTTACTTTAATAATATTGAATAAGCTTGAAACAACATTTAGGAATAGTTTGGGGGGGGGGGGCTATGTACATTCCCCTTATTTGCACCTATGGATCTATCTCACTATTTTCCTACCCTTTAGATCCGACCATTTGAGTAAGACGATATTATATCATACTTGTAGTCTGATAAGATGTAACACTGTGTCTGATACTGTGGTCGAGGGCCTCGTGTTGCTGCGAATCGTCTGATTTACAGCGGCTAAGGTCTTGTGCACGTGTCTAACCAGCCGGACCGCGAAGTTAAGTTCTTGGCTGAAAAACGCGTCCACCGGCCGCGGGTTACTGTCTCCACTTTTGCTCGTCGGCAACTCAGATAGGTTGACGCCCCTGTTCAAGGCCTTCCACAGGTCCAGAATGGGTTGGACATCCAAATGCCAGTCGCCCCTTATGTGCAGTTTCGTTCCGATGCGGCCAATGCTGACGCCTTTATACAGTACATACGTCATTATATTGTATTGTAGACTGTAGTACTAACCAAGTAGGTATTATACAGACAGGGTGTTTTATAAGCATTTTATCACCACCCCGTTTTTATGTTTAAGACTAATATTATACATTATTATATGAATACTCGTTTGTTTGAATTCGTTTTTATGGAATTTATGCAAATAATAAATAAACCTACTTGTATGTTTTTTAGATTCTGAGCGAAGCGATGAATGTATTGATTTTACAATGATGTGTGTTTTTTTTTAATTTTTTTTTTTTGTGTCTGTCATCACTTTTTAGGACAGTAAAAGTGCTTGGATTTTCTTCAATAGTAAATTTTCTGATAGGAAGGTGAATCTAGTTGGTACTTTGGGGGGTCAAAAGTAAACATTTCCCAGAAGTTTTCAAAAGCGACGTGAAAAACAAAAGAAAAATTAAGGAAAAACGGGAATTTTTACGCAAAATCTGTTTTCGAGAAAATCGATTTCGGTTTTT
This sequence comes from Sitobion miscanthi, assembly GCA_008086715.1. Taxonomy (NCBI): domain Eukaryota; kingdom Metazoa; phylum Arthropoda; class Insecta; order Hemiptera; family Aphididae; genus Sitobion; species Sitobion miscanthi. The sequence goes on along the minus strand of CM017797.1, from coordinate 77,696,956 downwards.
GGTGCAACTCTAAAACAAATTACCGTAAGTACATGACATTTTGACAGAATGTTCATATTAGCATTTTCTATACACCGTAACATTTTCCAAATATTTTGGGCTGTTTACGGACATTTTCAGTTTCCATCTTTTTTAGTTTTTTTTTCTATAAATATTAAATATCAATACAATTTTATTTGTTGGTTAAAAAAGCTTGAAAATTTAATAGAAGACGAGGTTGTTGTTTCAAAAGCAGATGATAAAAATTAAAAATCCATTGTCACAATTTTTTTATAAGCATTTAAAGTTCAAATATTGACAAAATACGTGAAAATTACGAAAATTTGCAAATTATTTTGAGTTAGAAATTCATAAAAAATTTTCTTTTTAAATCTAAGATTTGAAAATATAATACAAGATTCCTCATAGGTTTGTCTACCTTTATTAAAAAAAAAATGTCTACACGTCAATCAAAGTTCGAATTTTGACAAAATGTATCAAATTTAAAATTTAATGATTATTTTGTAGTTAAAAATGTATAAAATGTTCACATTTTATAGCTAGGGATTGAAAATTTAAAACAAGGTTCCACGTAAATAGGTTATATATAAATTACTTTATTCACAATAATATCATCAAATATACTTGGTAATATCATAGGCTGACTGACCGTTTTCGCTCAGAATCGTTTTTCTTATACAATGATATTATTATATCATTGAATTCAAATTTAACATCATCCATTACAGTGACCCACTTGTAACCTACTGTACAGTAGAGCGACATCCACTTATCCACCTTTTTTTTTTTTTTTTTTATATCTGATCGAAAATTTAAAACGAGTGGGTAGTTTTTAAGTTAATATTCGATTTAATTAGAGGAAAAAGCGAAGTATATTATAGGTCTAAAACTATCGAACTATGGTCTTTGAAGTTTCATGTGAACGACGGTAAAGTTTAAATTATTATAATAATTTGTATCTGTATATTTTTTCTATAGGTGCCAATGTGTCGTAGTCATTATTGTGCCAATCACATAGGTACATCGGGGTTCACTACTTAATCTTAAAATAGGTAATAAATAATAATCATAATAATTAAAAAAAAATGTATTCCTCCTCGTGAGCCTGAGATAAAGCCATTATAGCCATTATAGTGAATCGCTGTTGAATTATTTATGTGAATATTAATTTAAACATCATATAATAATTTATTTCCACTCTTATAGTTTTAAAAATGTTTACTTACGTCGCAACTGTGATATTGTTTCGGTACTCTGTTTCTTTTGCCATGACCTGTCTACGTTCTCCGGCAAATCTAATAGTTTTGGAGTATCTTGCTCCGGGACGCTTCTCAATGCGTTCTCGACATCCTATATTCGTGGAAACAAACAATAATAATTATTAATTTACCATCGTCTGATTAAACTCGCTAGTCACTTATTAATAGTATACATGTTTCACATTTTAATATTATAAATTAATTCTAAAATATTATTTACACAATGTGTGTGCTTTTATTACTCGAAAGAATTATTTCAGTTTTTATGACATGGTATGAAAAAACCTAAAATTACACAAGATAAATATTTTTGTGTATACGACAAGACGTGTAATAATGTATGGGTATACAGTAAATATTTTTGTGTGAATGACAAATAATTATTAACGGCCAGCCTGTATGATCTCCTTGTAATGTGCATACGGTAAAATTGGTGCGGACATTCCCACTTGAAAGTTGAAAGTGTAATTACAGTGGTGAAAATGAGAATGGGCTGTGAAGAAACAAATATATTATACTACTAATTCACTACTAAGGATCATTTAATTTTTTAAATATCAATAAATACATGCAACTTTTGATTAAATCAATTAATTTTTTGTTTTAACTGCTGCATCGTCTCACATATACTATTTATATACCTTTGCGTCACCAGAACTTAAATCAACGATTCCAGGTATACCATCCTTCCAATTGACATTGTCCGATGTGAACACACTTCGCAAATATGTTGTGAGAATAGCTATGTCTTGTACATTCGTGATCCGGCCGCCGTAAATAGCCTTTTCACATAGTCCGTGAATATATGCCCATCTTGTCGAGCTGTGCTCTATCGATTTAAAACAAAAGTAACACGTAGGTTTAAAAAATTAAAATAAATTCAATATTGTAGGTACATCTTGTACATTATTTATATCTACAGTGGCTATAGTGAAAGACGCTTCTGGTTCATAAAAAGGATAATATGGTGGGGGGAAGGTACTTAAAATTGAATTTCATTTTATTGTTGCCATTTTAAAATAATTGTAATTCTACGTTATTAGAATAAAATAATAATTCTAATATAACGTCTACTTTGACTATACAAAGAGGAGTAAAGGGGGGTTCACACGACATGGCGTATCCTTTCCTCCATCCCCTTTAAGGATGTAAATATGAACGTTTAATTAAAATATATTTTGTTTTAATCATTAATTATACATAGGATTAATTACTATATACCTAAACACAGAAAATATTATAATGGTGCACCAGTTATTTCGTATAATACTCAAGTTATAACTGAGCTAATTTTAATCGAAATTCTTATTAAAAAAGGAGTATTTTCAAAATTTACTATTTTATATAATTTAGAACAAGACATATTTTATATGATACTCCTGTACAGTTTAGTCTATGTATATAGGTACTATATATAATATATATTATATATACAGTAAAACTTCGTTAACGGTCACCTCTATGTAACGGTCAATATTTTTGGTCCCGTCGAGTGTTATTCTAGTGTTATCCTACCTCTAAATAACGGTCATTATTTACAATCCCTTCGGTGACCATTATATGGAAGTTCTACTGTATTATATTTATTTATTCATTAGGATTAAACTGGCTGAGCCTTTTGTTATAATTACACTACACATTTACATAATATTATATAACAAATAGATTTACAAGATAGTGCCTACATTACACTTTTATAATATACAGAATTTAATTTAAAATGTGAAGGAGGAGTCCACATTGGCAATGGACATAAAACGCCTTTGAGTTCATTTGATAATTTTTATTCGCGGTTGATAGTGAAATGGTAAAAGGGTATAATGTCGAACAGTTGGTGAGGAACATTAAAATTAACTAAGAACAAGAGTGTGAATGAGTTGATTTTCCCAGATAGAATGTTCATTAGGTACACTGGAGATTGAGTGCATGTCTGCGATTAGCCAAGGATGTAAATTCTAGTCTGGTAGCTATTATCATTTAATGCTGTGCATAAATATGTCACGCTTACGAGTTAAAAGTTGTGCAATGGTGCGCATGCGTTTGAACATTCTATACAACTCAATTACCTATTATTGGTGCATACAATTATAAAAGTACACAATGTCATTCATGAAGTGCATCAAAGTAATCAATATATAAAGTAATCAATGGGGATACGCGATTAGTAAAATGTGTTAGTACTTACCGCGATGTATTGATTTCTGTAAGACTTTCAGGGTCGCTGTTAAATCCGAATCGTTGAACTCGTAATATTGCGACCACCCCTGCGGTATGTATGTCCTGCGTTCTAACACTATGGAATGGAACCAGGCCAAAGCGTAAACAGATCGCATTTCGTCCGAAGATTTACACACCACTTGCTCGTGCTTCCAGATGTCGTAGGCCCGTCTCATGTTCCTCTTGACGCCGTGAGGCGCTTCGTACGCGACTTTAACGCACGACACAACGAATGAATGTTGAATTTTTTCGTTAGGCTCTGCGGTCATCCACACCGCGAACTTATCGTGCACGTTCTCCAACGACTTTAACCGTTTTTCCAACTCCGTTAGAAGGGACTCCGAACTCAGGTGTATGTTTTTCAAGACGACCCATTTCGGCTGTTTGCACAGTTCCTGCAGTGACTCGACTTCCCTCCGGTCTTCGCCTACAGCTATTTCTATACAATTTTCGTGAGTCATCTGTTTAGCCAACATCCTCAACTCGTCAGATGGGTCAGATCCGATGGACGTTATTATCATCACCGGTTCTGTGTTTTCTCCGACCAATTTAGATAGGCTCAACGTGGACGGCGATAAGTCGGTTAGTTCTAAAACGATAAAAATAGGTAGGTACATAATATTATAAACAATTTCAATTGTAAACTACTAAAATCAAAACGATCTATCGTAACGTACTTAGTTGATTGAGTGAAAATTCTGTCAACGCTTTATGCAATCTATCGGGCTTCAGTGCTTGTGTTATTAAAACTTGTTGAAAATTCGACACGTTTACTAAATTTGGAATACTAGAATTTGTTGTTCCGACAAAGTCCTTCCAAATGTTTTGATTATCAAGTTGAAGCTTTTCGTAAAGTTCTGGTACCGATTCCTGATGTGAAATTATCGTACATTTTGTTTTAAATTTAAAAATAGAGATATAATGCATTAGTTATTTACTAATATTTGAACTAATCATAAAATATAATAATATAAAACTAGAAACCGTCCTTGAGTAGCTGGACTTTGGTTGTAGTAAGTAGCGACAGGGAGAATAAAATCATTTGAAAATGTATGAAATAATTATATTTGATAGTACAAAAAATAGTTATGTAAATAATATTATTTAATAATTAATTATTAACAATTTAAAAATAATAATAAATCAACAATGGATAGATATAAAATATTATATATTATAATACAACATTTTTTTAAAATTAATCTTATATTGTTTTATTTTAAATTTTTATATAAATTAAAATTCACTATTGAACTATAAACATTTAATATATCATACAATTTACAAACAAAACATTATCTTTATCTATAAAAAAGCCAATGTTATATTGCGTGGTGGAGGGCCAGGGGTTATCGTGCTAGTATATACGTTCATTATATAAATAATATTTACTTTTAACATGTAGACATCAAAAGCTCTGTTGTCATCAATCCATTTTGGAATATTATCTTTATAATTCAACCCTTCGTCAATATTTGTTGTTTTTTTTCCTATGAACAATTCCCATTCCTGTATTTTACAAATTAATCGATCTCGTTAGAGTTAAATAACCCAATTATGAATATCGTAAATATAATTATAAATACTAACATTAGAACCAAAATCCTTAGGGTTCAATTTATATGATAAGTACGTTGCGAATGTCAATCGTTGATCTTTGAAAAGCGATCTCGAAACATAATAATAAACCGTGTGCAATAGTCGTTTCTCTTGGTTCGTACCTCCGGCGGATTCCTGATACGTATAAACAGTAAAAGTAATTTTCTCGTATAACTAAAATCGTTTTACAGTTAGTTATTATACTTTAAGTGTAGACTGAAACAGTTTGACAAATGTCGCCATCGAGATTTGACAAAAACGGTTGAAGACAAACAAATCTTTCAACGCAAAATATATTTTTGAAGCGTAACTGGAAAACGGCTTGTACACTTGACATTCAAACTCTAATTTGCTCTGCACTTTTAACGACTCATCGAGTGATTTTGATATCTCAGTGCTGTTGGTTTTTATACTGTCTAGCGAATTAAGAAGTTCCTAAATAATTGCATAAATATCGTAGTTACAAAAATGTTATAACGTCATCACGTCTATGGTTTTTATATTACAAAAAAATTATTTTACTTGATTTTCGAGTATATTCCCTTGTGCGCCAGCCAAGTCCTTCAGCACGTTCTCTTGTAGTACATGAAGTTTCGATTTCAATTCTTCTTCTGTGTGTAACAGTTCCAAATGCATGGAGTCTAATCTAGGATTTTGAACTTTCAGTGCGTGTCTTAAAAGCTATAGACATTGAATGAAGTTTCAAAATTAAAAATGATTGGTGTAATTAAAAAAATTTGCTAATTTATTAGGCAGGTACTTGTTCAGTGAGTCCAATATGATTTAGAGTAAAGTTAACGATTGTTAACAGTACTGACTGGTCTGAGGACAAGGTCAAGTCAGAGGTATTGCTGAATAGGTATAATTGGAAGTTCTCGTTATAATCTACCAGGCGGTCTGCAATTTGGACCATTTTTCTGCTCCCTAAATATACATATTAATTTGTTTGTATATAATGAGTTATGACGATATTGCGATCGTCGAGTATTGTATAAAATTACCTTCAATTTTAAAGTCACTTCTCAATACTGGCACGAGTATAGGATCGATTTTGCTCACGTTATATATTACTATCGTTTTACCAAAACTTAAAACAAAATGTAATGCATTTTCATATTATTATTAGGTAATACGTATAAAGTATGTATGAATTATAATTTATAACGCTTACCGAACAGCTAATTCTAAACTTGAGTATAATTTTGGGTTTTCAAACGACGTAAATTCTGTTGAATTTACCGGTAATTTTAATTTTAACCACTCCATGATGTTGTTATTAGGGTCAATGATCAACGGGTAAAATTTAGCCTGTACGAATACAATTATCACATTAGTACATATTATAATCAGTTCTTAGTAAACAAACACATTTTATCAACTTACCGAAATTTGAAGTGTCTTAATCTATAAAAACATAATTTTAAATAAATATTATATTATAAATAAGTAATAACAAAATATAGGTAATTAATGTAGGTAAGCATATTATTTACTTGTTTTAGTATTATGGCATTTTGATGCGATGTCTCGTCAGATGGCAAACCTTCAGTAATCCACTGCAGTATCTGACATTCAGATTCCATGAATTTAGAAAACGAAAATTCGTTTGATTTTAGTTCATATTTCCATTTTTCAATTTTTTCATTGCGAATACTATCTGAACATTCTGATAAATATGTCATAAACGCTGATGCAAGCAGTGTGCTCAGCAACAGGTTTTCTAAACTTAACGACAATTCATTTACCTATGACAAATACTTAAAACTATTAGTTTACTTTGAATTTTGATTTAATGTATTTAAACATTTGCTGATATTTATACATAATTTATATATATAGTATTATAGTGTGTGAAGAATATTCTTCATTTATTTTCATATATTACATCATATTATATTAAGTTTTTTTGTTTTTTATTTGTAGGTGCCTACATAAAGTATGCAATAAAACAATGTGTTTGTATTACTCAATAATTATCAGTACCTACATAATATAATTATCTAAGGTCAAAACTCAAATGTTTGATTATAATATTCTTAAAGTTCAAAAGAAAAAATTTCCGGAATTTGATAACGGTCTGTAAAGAAAATGAAAAGTTGTTTTATCGTTGTGAATAATGAGACAAAATATAAAAAATAATAACATTGTTAGGCTAATTAATAATTATTATAGATACAATAATTGAAACAGTTGATTCTCGGTTATATTGAAATAGTTTATGATTCTTAATCATTTAATAGTCAGACAAAAACAAATTATAGGTTTATGTAGGTAGTAAATTATATTAAATTTAATATCTATAACTTTATAAGACATTGTCTTTTGTATATTATTTTATATTTATGCATGTATAATAAATTATGAAACTAAGTATTAAGTATTTGAGTATTTGATAGAAATTAAATAAAATTATATTAATTGAATTCGGACGATGTACAATAATTTATTAAAATAATGACACCTGCATGTGTACCATCTATAATAAAAATAAATAATTATAAGTATTTTATTGTACAACAATGTGCATAGATGATATAATATTCAAATTTACTAAATCTATAGACTATAGTGCATATTTCAAACTTTATTTATGTATTTACTAATAATCTTAATTTTATAGTAGGTATAATTCTTTATAATTCATACAAATATCTACCTGTAAACCCCATCTCGAAAATTCGTCATCCAACTTTTCTACAAGTTTTTGTGCTGCTTCTATTGTTTTTTTCTCTTTGTTAATGTTTAATTCGATTTCAGCCGCTTCTTTAGTGTTGACAGTTAACTGCTCTCTTAATTCTGACACATTTTTATCGACACTGTCCAATCCATCACTTAAGAGTTCTATTTGCTCTTCGGCTTTTTGCAATTTTCTGTATCAAACAAAATATACGTTTTGCATGATCGTACATGGACGTTTAAACTTCGAGCCAACTGCAAAACGAGACTCAAAAATACATAATATTATTATATAAATTAAATAATTACGATTTCAACGAAGCGTGTTCGGTTTCCAATGGTCTTATTTTGTGAAGTATGTGAGAGTACTCGACATTGGCTACTACCCACGAAGCCAGTGGGGCCGCCGCCGCCGACGCCCTCTTCGCGTTTTTTGAGTCGAAGGAATCGCGTTTGGACTTTAAAAGCTTCTCCACCGAGTCCCTGTTGGCCTCCGAAATCCTACGCGCATCGAAAAATCTTATATCCTCCTTGACGCCCCTCTTTGCTAGGAACGTTTTCATGCTGTTCCATGACGTGTCCTGTATACCCATAAGCCGGAGCACTCCCTCCAGTATGTCCCTTATCACTTCAGGCGGTGCTCGAAGTGATCGGATCTCCGTCAGAGCTTCCGATTTTATGTTGCTCACGGCTGCCTGAGACTCTTCAATCAATGGTTCGACTTGCGCTAGCTCTTGATCGATTTCTTTTTTCCTAAAATTTTTATTTGATCACATTTCACGACACCAATCGTAGTCCTTACGTATACAATATATTAAAAAATTGATGACAATTTAAATTACGATTGACACTTAATGCGTTATATTTTTTCGTATACCTACCTATTTATTCTATCGCTACAGAATTACCTAATACTTTCATTAAATTTGTTTTGTACCAAGTAATTTCGATAATTTATATTTTTAAACCTTCAAATACGAATCATTTAAGTTTCTTATATTTATTTATAATATTATATAGGTTACCTTTGATTTAAAACATCGTTTTTTATTTGAAATTCTTTTCGAAGACTTTCCATTTGTTCTTTTTTTGTATTAGCTCCTTGCATGGTTCTAGATATCATATTCAGGGCTTGATTGGCCTTTTCTTGTTTTTCTGCTAGTTTCGTTTCTTGAGCTCCGGCGTCAGATTTCAATTTTGCCACAATGTTTCTGGCATCAATTAACTTAGATAATCCAGCCTTTGAAACATTTAATAATAATACTTATAGTTTATTAGCGCCCCTATAAAGCAATTGAGTTTACAGACCAGTTTTCACAATATTGTAAATATTAGGTAGCTAAAGTAATAACAATAATAGTATTTAGTTTATAATGAATAATGATAATTATGTTTTATATATATATTATAATATATAATTAAAAAAACATATTATATCACTTGTATAGTTGTATTAATTCATATTTTTTATACTGTACATATACTACTGAACAATATAAAGTACTTAGAGATTGAATTATATTAAAGATAAAAATGATTTTAAAATACACTATAATTTACATTACTTTTAAATGGGCCATTCTTTTATTAATTGATTCTTGTTTGTTCATTAATAAGACACTAAATGTTTGTAAAAATGATAAGTAGCGTCTCGGACAAGTATTCATCCAGGCTTCAGCTTCTTGATGAATACTGGCAAAGTACGAAATATGTTCTTTTATATTTGGAAATTCATTCATTATTTTATTTCTGAAATTTATGTTTGAATAATAAATATTTATATTTATTCTACGGTTTCAAAAACAACTTTTTGAATATCAGCTCTGGTATTATTTCCATAGTTTTTTCATCCCATCTATCAAGCCATATGACGTGACTGTGATCTAGCACTGCTGGGTTGTTTTCTAAACAATTGTTGAAGAATTCACTTTCTGAATCCAAAATCATCACTACGTGTAAATTATTTTTTACTCCTGAAATCAAGCAAATACATTACAATTGGCATTTGACAATGATGTGCTTTATTAACACATTCTATGGGAGGTTAATTATTTTATTATACTATCAATATTGGCATACTTTGTGTAAAAAAATTGGTCGATGTTCCGTCGAAATTCTGTTGAGACATTTGATCTTTGAGAGGTGCACATAACGATTCTAATTCTTCATTTTGATAGAGCCCCATCACTTCACCAGACACTATTAAACAACTTACGATATCCAATACTTCATTGTTTACAATGTGATATTCCTCGACAACATAATAAACCTCTTCGTTGTCTATCCCACATGTTTGCATTATCTATTTTGAAAATAAAATATTTTTTATAAGCTATAATCGTGTTTTAAAATCTGTATGAAATACCGTTTTGATGTCATTTTTAAATGCATTTAAATTAAAAACTGGTCGTATTTTAGGCGATACTACTGTTGCGTTATGTCTGGATGCTACGATTCTTACGGCCAAGTTTCGTCCTATTCCCGAACGCCCTACCAATAACAGACACCCTCTAGGGTTTGTCAACACCCTTTCACAATAGGCTGTAATAAGGTATAGTAATTCTGTGTTCAACTCAACTTCCTGATTCGTGGCCTCTAAATGAAATTTAAAAACGGAAAAAATATTTAATGAAAACTGAATGATAAACAAATTATATAGATGAATACCATTTGTGACAATACATTTTTCAATTATTTTTTTCCATTCTTCCACGTTAACTTTTGATAGTAAACCAATATTTTGTGGATCAATTTTTCTTTGGCATATATAAACAACATCTATAACATATTTATATATTATGTATGGGAGATGACGGAATAGTGATTTCACAACCATTTAACATTTTCATATTAATTTATATACAATATACAATATACTATATTTCTTATATTTTTAATCATAAAATAATTTGTAAATAATCACGAGTTGTACAATTTTATTCGAAATTTGAACTTTAAACGCTTATAAAAATAATGTTAAAACTTAAAATAGTATACATTTTAAAGTGGTAACCAGCGATTTTGAAACGTATTGTTCTTTATCGTATTATTTATTAGTTTACAAATAACCTTTTTAACTATTTATTTTATAATTATAATGAGTGGTTAATATTAAAAAACTTAATTGCCATATTTAAAGTAATGAAAATAAATTAAAATTAAAACTTGTCAAATAATATTATTATATTTAAATGTTAATACGTGTGTAATATTATATAATCACCTTCATAATTGAAATTCAAACGAAGATCTGCATAAATCTTGTGAATTATTCCTTCGAATTTTGACTTATCTTCATACGTCACTAGTCGATCATTAAAAATACGATTTGCTTCGAAAAATAAAACCTGAAATATGGTTTTATTAATATTGAACGGGGTAAATATTATTTTTCTATTACTCGAGCTGCACTATTTCCATCATTAAATTTGTATCGGCTTAGATTCTGACATAACTCTACTAAAATATGATTTGTAAATGTGTAATGAGGTGTATGTACTGATGTCAGCGTTTCTCTAGTCTAGACAGATTATTAATATAACTATTTGTTATAATATTTAAATATTTAATGAACTTAATTGTTACAGGTATTGACTACCCGATAACCGATATAATAAATACCTTCACTAATAGATCTACTATTGCATTAGTAATTGTTTCTGAATTGTCTTCAATCATTGTGCTTACGTATTCTAAACAAATCTTTTGAAGTTCATGTTTTTGTGGTGTTCTATAAAATATGTCAACGTTTGAAAATATATTATCATTTTAATAAAATATAATAGTTTTGAAATTTTTTTATTTACTCAATATGTAAAATATTACTAGCTGATACAAGTCTTGGGTTAATGCCGTCTATTGAAGTTAAACTATTAATTATTACAATATTAGAGTCAATTCCCATCCATTCCAAAGTAGCAGGGTCATAAAATCCTCCAAAAAAAATTAACTAAAACATATTTAATTTTCATATATAACGAATGTCTTAACGTCATAACTAATTATTTTTCCTTTTCAAACACTAAAATGTTTATAATCATTATTGAAATTACTTAGGTATTAATAATGTTACTCTTACCTGTTGTATAAATGCAGCTAGATGAATAGAACCCCATTTATCTGGTTTGACGTGATTTAAATTTTTGAGATGCAAAATTAATCGTTCTGAATTTCTTGGCCGATAAATTCTTCCTTTGTTGTTAGAAACTACCACACATACCTCGAAAACAATATGGTAGGTAAACACATCAAATAAATATTAATTATCATATACGAACTTTGGCTGTTAAAGTTAACTAAAACAAATAGTCAAACTTGTCTTTTAAATATTTTTGAGAAAGAATATATTTTTATCGAAAATTTCAAATTTTAATATTTTCTTATGGAAATATAGACAATTTATAATATAAATACCGTTTATAATAACATATTTAACTGATATGGGGAGGGTCAAGAGTAAGTTTATCTTTATGACATATGAGTCCAATTCATTAACATATGTAGTTTTATTTTAATACCTGTGACATTTTTAATAAAATCTGTTCTGGTGAAGTATGAGCACTACAATGGATTGTTACGCATTCAATTCCTCTTAAAAAATTGATAGATTTATATATAATTTTGCTGAAAAAAATAAAAAGTTTATGTCCTAAGTACCTAGTAACAACATTTTAACGAACCATTATACCTTTTACCCGATGCCGATGGCCCAACAACAAAAATCGATGTGCTATGTGGTATCCATTTGACTAAAATATCTGAAGCGTTTGCTATTCTAGGTGTTTCAATTAAATCACCGATTTTGTTCCCAAATAAATTTGAATTTTCTGTGTCGGGTGAATTGTAAGCTTCTATATTATCTCTTATTTCATTATAACAATAATATTTTGTGTCATTTATTTCTGGCACATACTCTCCAAACATTTCAAAAACCTTTTATAAACACCATATTATAAAGTGATTGGAATGATATTACTGTATTTTTTTATAACTTATTTTTACCATTTCTGTAAATTTATCTCTATGCGATGAATTTAAATTTGCTCCTAATCCGTTAATTAGACAAATGGTGAAATGGGATTTCGATTTAACGTCGGTTAAAAGATGTAAGACATTTTTTACTGTTGATATTGTCGAACATTGACAGACGAGTTGTCCGTTGATTTCCAGCCATTTCAGAGCTTTAAAATATTTAATATAACATAACTATAATAACTTTAATATAGGTAATATAACTATTTTAAGTTTATATTTTTACCTTTATAAAATTGAATTTCGTAATCTTTTACAATATTATTATTGGAAAATTTATTAATCCAAGAATCAATTACATTTTTTGTACTAGTGTCTTCTTCGCTGCAGTATACATAACATTATTTTTGGTATAGGAATGTCAATCATATTTTAATTTAATTACCTGAGAAGAATTATACCCATTCTCGATACAGTCGCAGGAGACGCATGCCTAAGAGAGTGAGTTTCAAAAATAAAATTTATATTGTTTCCAAATTGGATTCTCCAACCAGATGGTAATGTCAATAATCTATTATCATCTAAAACTGAATTAAGCGATTCTATCCATTCGGGATCCACATCTCCATCAAATATTATCCAAGAAATGATATCTATAAAATATAACTTAGAAAAATAATTATCAAACATATAAACATATTGTAATGTTTAAAAAGGTGGGTAAGTGGATGTCGCTCTGCTGTACAGTAGGTTACAAGTGGGTCACTGTAATGGATATGGTGTTAAATTTGAATTCAATGATATAATATCATTGTGTAAGAAAAAATAATTCTGAGCGAAAACGATCAGTCAGCCTATGATTCACCAAGTATATTTGATGATATTATTGTGAATAAAGTAATTTATATATAACCTATTTACGTGGAACCTTATTTTAAATTTTCAATCCACATCTATAAAAGTTGAACATTTTATAGATTTTTAACTACAAAATAATTATTAAATTATACATTTGATAAATTTTGTCAAATTTCTAAAAAAAACTGTGCCTATGTATTTTTAATATTTTTCAACTGATATTGCAATAATATACCAGGAGCCTTGCATAAAATTTTCACGCTTTTTTACCCAACAAATAAAATTTTATTGATATTTATTGAAAAAAAAATTAAAACTGACAATGTCTGTAATACTTGAAAATTTCACTGAATGTTTATATTTTTATTTTATATACACCATACAATTTTGAAATTATTTTGACTCTTTTTGAGCCGTTTATAGACATTGTCAGTTTTCAATTTTTTTAGTTTTTTTTTTCTATAAATATCAATAAAATTTTATTTGTTGGGTAAAAAAGCGTGAAAATTTTATGCAAGGCTCCTGGTATATTGTTACAATATTAGTTGAAAAATATTAAAAATACATAGGCACAGTTTTTTTTAGAAGTTTGACAAAATTTATCAAATGTATAATTTAATAATTATTTTGTAGTTAAAAATCTATAAAATGTTCAACTTTTATGGATGTGGATTAAAAATTTAAAATAAGGTTCCACGTAAATAGGTTATATATAAATTACTTTATTCACAATAATATCATCAAATATACTTATTAATATCATAGGCGTATACCGTCTTCGCTCTGAATCGTTTTTCTTATACAATGATATTGTATCATTGAATTCAAATGTAACACCATCCATTACAGTGACCCACTTGTAACCTACTGTACAGCAGAGCGACACTCACTTGCCCGCCCTTTTTATTATTATTTATGTCAAAAAAAATAGTTGCTTTGTTATAATATTTTTATATATTACCTATGTAATTGAAATACAGAGATGCAGTTATTCATAAAGAAATTTGATTTACTACTTTTATTGTAGCAATAGTTATATATTAGGGATGGCGGGGGGCAACTCCCCTTACGGATTTGTGAATTTTATTACCACAAACGTTTGCACACACACGAGTTTCTACCAAGCGCCGCTTATGGATGAGTCTTAGAGTTTAGGCATTAGCACTCATTGTTATCTTAAAATTAGAGTAGGTTATACATTTCCTTATCATTTTATTAATCACACTATCGTTTGTTTTTTTTTTAATGTGGTCTGTAACTGTAAGTTTTATACATTTTTTATCATTTTAACTTAAGTTATGTTATTTTAGATTATGAGCTGAGCGATGAATGTATTGATTTTACAACGATGTGTATGTATATGTAAACTACTTATTAGTCATAACTCATCACCTAGTTAGTTAATGCTTAATAGTAAAATAAATTAGTTTAATCTCAATAATATCATAAAATATACTTGGTAGTTAGTAATATTATAGGCTGACCGCCTTTGTTCAGGATTGTTTTTCATATACCTACAATTATTTTATATCATTAGATTCAAATTTAATATATCTATTACAGTGACTTCTTTAGGCAGCTAATGTACAGCAGATGTTATCCACTTGCCCGCTTTTATTATTATTGCGCATGGACTAATCGTTTTTACCGGGATTCTCTGAATATGCTTGTTGAGCAGCTTTGCTGATTATGCCATCGATCCACTGACGCGTATCCAAATCTACTTTTCCTAATAATTGCGATCGTGATTGAGCTTTTGGGTTTATTTTATGTATTTTTATATTATTGTTAGTAGTTAAGGCCTGAAAAATACAAAAACTCATTTACGACTATTCGAAAAACAACAATGCTTTTAAACGTTATTACGCGTGATAATAATTGAATTATTGTTGTTTTTCCAGTCGATGGTGGACCCATTACCACTACTCCCATGCGTTGTTGTAATTGTTCGTAAAGTTCAATACATTTTTGTTCCTTAATAAATTATAATATACATTTAATGTACTTAGATCGTATTAAATGGTTTTAAATTCAAAGATTTACTTGTCTTGGATTCATTTGCAATTCCATATCCTCGGCTGCTTTCCTTATTTTCTGAATCAATGTATCATATATTTTAGTGCTGTTATTAACTTTTACTTCAGGAAATATATTTGAAATAAGCGATTTGAACAGTACGCTATCGTCAAACGTTAGTTTTGAAATCGTATTCAATTCTAACGCCTGTACGGCCACCGAACATTCTTCTGAAAGCGATTTTAAAGTCACCGCTGAAGCCTTTAAGATTGTACCGCAAAAACCAATAACCGTTTTCAAAGCTCGAAGACCCCAGTCGTAATGTTGTTGATCACTCAACAATTGCCTAACGGAATTTATTTTATCATTAATTATATTATACCTTATAGCTAACTTAAGCTATTGTATATTAATTTAACAAAATTTTACTTGGCAGAATCAAAGGTTTCTACGAGTTTTTTAGCTATCGTTTGCGGGTGTTTAAATCCTTCGGCGTGAAGTGTTACGTTAGCTATTAAAGTTTGGTCTGGTTTACTCATAATTACAGGTCTGAAAAGTTGCTTAAGATTGTCGGGTAATTTATTTCTACCACCATAACCTTGTCCTGCTGGATTTAATGTTACAAATATCCCCGCGTTCAAATTCAAATCAATCTGAAATATATTATTTTTAAATCATTCGACAAAATATATGACCTACTGCTTAATTTTTTGCTTAAATTTGTAAACTAATCATCACTGGGTTTAGTATAATATGTATCTATCCTTTGTTCATAAACTGATAGTATATATTATTATAACAATTGTGATGGTTGGAAAACTAAGTTGTACAGATAATTAGTTTAAAATATTGTGATAAATAGGATTAGGATGTTTATGATCTTAAACACTCTAAAAACCACATGTAAATATGCCCAAACAATATCAAAATATGTTAATAGAACAACCAAAACTATGAAATAATAAATTATCTTATCAGAAAGTATACCTATACTTGTAACCTTATAATTACTATAGGTACTATAGTAATTAAAGTAATTGTTATAATTTATTCACGTTTTTTAAAATGTATTAATAATATTTAATACGCCTTATATATATTACATATTATATGATTATTTGAATAGGTATCATTTTTAAAAAAATTGTTAAATACGTAAATATTGTTAATTAGGGTCCATCTATTACTGAACAAATGTGCAAAATACGCATAGGACAAAACCGCACACAGATTTTAAAATACTGGATATCAGTAAGTCAATATCGCACACAAATTTAGTAGTATATTTTTCACATGACAAAACATGACATTTTAATGTCCCGAAGATTCCTCAGGGAACAACAGGACCGAGGTACAAAAACAGGAAGTATATGGTCACCTTATTATAAAAATATCTACTGTATAAATGCTGTTAAAATAATTTTGATGTAACGCAGAAGTTTTTGATTTTTTAATTTGGATTATGTATTTTGATTTTATGGCATTTGAATTTAATGCTATGTAATATTTTTATACTTCAATTTATATTGGTTTTTATAAATTTATTTGGTACCTATATCGTACAATTTTTGTATGCAGAACTAGGCTATATAATTGTATAAATCTGTGCGTTATCGTACTATTTTTGTGTGCGGTATTGGGTTATGTTTGTGCGATAATGAAAAGCGCTGTATTAATTGTATGATTTTAAATATTTAAAAATAGTCACAAACATACTTTACCACTGACAATCGTAATTCTACAACTCAAAGGAACCCAGATCAAATCATCTCTTAGATGGAGTTTATAAAATAAATTATACTTCGAAAACTTAAACTTCGAACCTTCTGATTTTCTAATACGAAGCTAGTTTCTTTGTTTTTAATCGCTTCTTGTATTGGGTGTATTCTTGTTGAGATCATTGACAGTGTAGAATCTTCTAGGCGGTTAAATTCGTCAAAGCATCCCCAAGCTCCACATCTCGCCAAACCGATTAATATTCGTGTTAAAGATCTGATATCTATACCTTCATCGCAATTAAAAACCAACACTTGT
This sequence comes from Sitobion miscanthi, assembly GCA_008086715.1. NCBI lineage: Eukaryota > Metazoa > Arthropoda > Insecta > Hemiptera > Aphididae > Sitobion > Sitobion miscanthi. Next base: position 77,679,326 of record CM017797.1, on the reverse strand, counting down.
CGGCCAAATAGGTATCCGAGCGCTTTGATCGATTCTGTTTTTCCGGTTCCAGCGGGTCCGTATGGATTTCCTCCAAATCCCATACTCATTGCCTGATGATAATAAAAAGAATATTGTCATTCATGCGATCAATAACAGGCCATAGCTTCAAAGGTGCCTTTAATACTTAATATATAATATAAATAATATACTTGTGTGAGTGTTAGATAACAGTTATCTGTGAGTGGCGTGTGAACCAGTTTAGGCGATATCCCTTGGTATTCGTACGAATACGTAAATTCAGAATCCACCATTCTAATGATTATTTCACCACCAGAATGTGAGTAAAACCTTTGGCACATATGTATTGATTAATTCGTTTTATTTCATAAATTAGCATAAAATATTACAACACATTAGATTCAAACCTTATTCTTTTTTGCCATTCCCAATCGTGGATAGATGACACTCGCAAATTTATAAGTTCGTCTACTACACTAATATGATGTATTGTGTCTAAAATCAGGCCCTTTATTTTTAAGTGTAACACATTTTCTCCACTTACAGTACTTTCGGCATTTAATGCTGTATAAGTATCTAGTTGGTTCTGAAATCGTTTAACATTTTTATTTTCGATTTCATTTAAGACAATTTGAAATATAATATAAATGAAGAAATACAATTTATTAAAAATTTTAATTCTTATAAATTGTGATTATACTGATTAAAGTTCATATATAGATTATATTATTGATTTTTCCTACTTATGTCAAAATAAGAGTATTAATTAACTTAAAATTATTATGTTTAAAATATAATTCAGTTACTTTTAGAGACTTTTGTAATTGCTGTAATTGTTGTTTTTTTATTGCGTCTTCACATCTTGAACTGAAGAGGACTTCATTTACCATACATAAAATCTGTGACGGATATTTTAAAGGGTCTAGTTCTTTTAGACAATTCATAAAACATGTTTTCAACGTATTAGTTATTTCTTGTACAAGCAATTTAAGCCATTCCTGAGAAAAATTAATTATATTAAGACATTATTAACTTAATTAGGTACGCCAATTAAGTTTTAAAAAATCATTTTATATTAAATAAATTAGGTTAAAAATTTTTTTAGTTGGACACATGTTATAAACGTGACAAATTAAATAAACATTTTAAACCAAAATAATTACATTAAGTTTAAAAAGCAGCATTTTACAGTTTTAATTTTTTAATAAACACCTACCTAGTTTAAACAATAAAGTATTTATCTATTTAAAAATTGTTATAAACGTCTAATAAAAAAATATATATATATTTTATAATACCTCAATTTGATTGGAAACCTGAACTGGCTTGTCAAGGTTTACTATTTCATTTTGAGGTGATTCTATTGCTATTATATTTCCAGACGAGTTGAACTGTACGTTTTGTACGCCACTAAATAGTTTTTTAAGATGGGCTTGTACTACAGATACTTTTTTTGTTTGTCCAATCATTTCTAATAGATCTTCATCACTGAGAAAGTAAAATCTCGGAAAACTCTTTCTTTTATCCTTTATATAATAAGATCAAATAACAATTTATTACCATTGAATAGTAGTATAATACACAAGTCTGAAAATTTATAACTATTTAAACAAATAAGTAAGTACACATTTGTTTACCTCTAGAAAATCGTTTAAACTCTTTTTCGTTGTTGCTAATAAATTAAGCATGGATTCTAACAAATGTTTTATGTTATTTATTTTTAAAAACTGTAAGACTTTTGAATCTAAAGATTGCTGTAAAATATATTTAAAATCTTTATCCACTCTATCAAATCTCAATTTTACTTCTTTGTCAATTTTCAATGCACCACTACCGAATATTGGGTCTAAGTATAGCCATCTGCCAAAATTAACGATGTATATTAATATTTATTTACTACTTTATGAAAAATGTATTAATCTAAACCTATCAAATTACTTACTTTCTTTGTATATGGGAAAATTGTCTTAGGTATGCGTCGAGTTCCATTAATTTACCTTCCCACACATTAGACTTGTCTAGAAATTGTTCGTCGTTTGAAGTATTTTTAATTGACTGTAATAAACATAGTTTCTCTCCAATCTATCCAAACATGAAAAAATAATATTTCGGTATAGCAAGATAAATATTTTATAAAAATATATATATTGTACTTCTTCATCATGTTTATACTATTGCAAAATGCGTGTTTAAGACTACGAATCGAATTTTTTTTATGTAGAAACATTTGTCTTACCGAGCTGAATATAGTTTTAAAATCGTTAATGATCCGAATAGTGTGGCCTTTAGAGTCGACATAGTTTATAGTAGAAAAATGCGTTTCGAATTCCCATAAATCTAATTCTGACAGTGCTTGTCTGATTGTAATTTCATTAGTTGCTTTAGTATTTAATTCCTTCAAACATACATCTATATTATTTAGAAATCTTTATTTTACGTATTTTAATTTTTTACCTGTAAACTAGTTAGTTTTTCTTTGATTTTATCTTTTACTAAAATAAAATCCCCAAATTTTAATTGTTCAATATGCTTATACGGAATGCCAATTAATGAAAACATTTCGATCCAATGTTTTTCTGTAAAGGTTTCTCCCTGGACATATTTAATGCAAAGCGAAAAGGCCTAAAATCAATATAATTTTACAACACAGTTAAAAATTTAAATTCAAACGTTAAATTAATAATGTGATCAATAAAACTACTTTTAAGGTTTCTAATTCGTTGTGTATTTTAATTGTTAACGGAGATGTTGTCGTTTCTTTAAGTTTCTCTTGCCATTTTAAAATAAAATCCATACATTTTTTATAAGCTTTTCCACGAAATACAATCCATTCTTCTTGTCCGATGCTTTGCAAATCTGAAATTAATTTTATCATTATTTTTCAATATACATAATCCATTTTTTATCATAGACATTTTTTTTAACCTGAATTAAATTCATCATAAAGGCCCCATATGTTTTCAGAATGTAGCAATTCGTTTTCAATTAAATCATATGAACTGAAGTCCGGTATATCAATGTAAGCATCTTCGCAGTCATTTCTATATAACAACAAAAAAAGGTTTTCTAAAAATTACATGGATTTTGTATGAAAAATTATTTGAAAATCATACACTATTTTTTCTTTCTGTTCTTTTAGCGCATTCCATTCCGTACGACTATCTTTTAAAAATTCAACAATTTTTTTCAATTTCGAACTATTTTCGTCTTCAAAACTTTTTGGTCTATATTGTTGCCATTTTGAATTAAATGTATCGAACATATTTAAGACGGTTTGCATTTCCGCAGTTAAATTACTTTTCATTGCATCTATCTGCTGTTTCATAACCATTTGATGATTTTCTAGCATATTTTTAAAGTTTTCCCAACTGGATAAGGCTTGATTCATTTTATCAACTTTTTCATTTGTCCAATTCGATAAAACCTTTTGTTTTTTTATAATTTCCAAGACTATAAGATTCATCTAAAAAGAAAAAAAAAGTTCATAATTTCAATTTTATGATAAATTATTTTTATAAATCTATTACTTCGTATGACTCGTCAACTATTTTTTTATGATTATTGTTCACTTGTTTTGTGGAAGAAGTTTGTTGTTGAAGCACATTGATAGATTCTTCAATAAATTTGTTTAACCTAGCAATGTCGAATAAAATCGATGAATGCAGTAAAGTAGACATTGTATCCCAATAACGACGATTGTGCGTCTCCAATTCTAATCGCACTGCTGCAGTGCTAACAATAAAGCACTCAACATTTAACTCGGCGCTACAATATTAAATAGTTACATAAAAATTAATTTTAATGCTTATTATACAAGTAATTCTTTATAATACATTAAATATAAAATTCACCAGTTAAATTTAGCAATCTGTTGACCCCACGATTTTGAGGATCTAAAATTGTTTTCCCATTCGTGGGCCGTCTTAATATTTTCTTGAATCATTTTCTCAATGTCTATTGACCCAAGTGCAACTCTATTTTCCCATTCTTTTAAAATATTTTCTAATTTCTCAAATAACTGTTCGGCTCTTAAGAACAACTTAGTAAATTTGAGAGCATTACTTATAAAAATAGTAATCATATATTATTAAAATGGTTAAATATTATAAAAATATAATTATTATTTTTACATACCGGTCTACAATAGATGCAAATATTGAAACAGACGAATCCACTATACCGCGAAAACCAATTGGTACTGATATAAATTTTTTCAGTAGGGAAAAATACTTCATTCTTATCTCTTCTATTGGAGGGTTAAACTTTAACTGTCTTTGCCTAGTGGAAAAATAAAAATGTATTTAAAAATGACCATATCCTTAATATAATAAATTATACCTGTACACAATTTCTATTCTAAAATCTGGTAAATGTTGATTTAGAGCTTCTAGTCCTATTTGATATCTATAGTTTAAGGCTTTGTATATTTGAAAATCTAAGTGTGTTTTCCACGCTTCGCAGTTGGAGAACTTTTGTAAAAACGATCGTTATCACTCATAAATATGTTTTATTACATACAATATAAATTATAAATGTATGCTTTATATTACTTTTTCCTCGACTTGTCTCACAATGTCTCTGATGCTTTTTAATCCGACCTTCCATTGTTGTTGTTCTTGCAAGATATCTATGCTCATAAGATTTATAATCTAACACATGTTAGTGACACAAAATACATTTTATTTTATATGATTATGATGGTAAAGGGTTAATGAGACGTCTTATTAACATTTTATTATTTAGCTTACCTTATTGGATATGGATTGGTGGTAATTAGCTAACGTTTGATTTTCAAGTGATATTTTCTCCATTAGTTTTCGCATTTCGAGTATATAAATATCAACAGAATGGATATCGGTCCATGTCACACGTTGTTGCTGTTTAACAAGATTTAACAACTCTATAGCTGACGACAACATCATAGGTCTTTGAGAAGAGATCATTCGATCTCCTATTGTATTATGAAACGAAGCGATCTAAAGTATGGAACATATTTTTATCGTTCTTGTGAACCAATCATACACCAAATATTGTTGAATAAATATTTTAGTTACATACTTGTTCGAGAGATTTTGCTTGCCGTATAAATTTGCTTCCCATATCCGACACATTTATTATCTCCGACGGAATATTGTAGCCAAGAATTTTTAACATTTTTACCTCTCTAATTAGTAATTCTATATCTGGATTAAAATTGACTTTCATCAGTTTATTGGATTGAAAGTAAATCACAGGCTCGTCAGAATTTAACCTTTAAATATAAGCTAATTTTAGAATTATATTCACCCATAACTATTAGATATTAATAATTATTGTTCAGTGCCATATTAGCATAATATTGTAGTCAATAGTCATATAGACCACCTTGGCATAAATGTACAATCGTACAAATTAAATTATTTTCTACCTATCGAATATATTGTCTATAGTTTTCAAGCACATACATAGTGTAATGTCCAATTCATCGTGGGTAATATTAACTTTTTAATAATAAAATAAAGAATAATTTATATGTTCATAAAATGCAATCATGCAATCGGAGTTAATCGGAAAATATGTGTAAAATAAAGTACAATCTGTATTCGGGTTATTGGTTATCGCGAATACTACTAACGGTTCTCCGGTAAACTCAATTCTATCTCTTTTTATTATCGATATAATTTACTATTTATTTTAATAATTTAATGGTAGCCAAACATCTCTCAGGGCAACCTTTCTCTTGTTTCTATTAATTAATAATAAAAGAGAAATATATATTACTCAATTGTTTACATTTAATGTGGTGTAGGAAATTTTTCAAATCTTACAATATTGCTGCTTAAGTGTACAAAACTTTCTCGGGAAACACTTGACCAAAGTTTTCATATTTCTTTCTTGTTTTCGTAGGAGTCAACTATAAATAATTGTTAAACTCAGTATTTGTACAAGGTAAAAATACTCATTTTTTATTTTAGACAATATTTAGAAGTATATTATCCTTATTTCTTATATTTATAGACTACCAAATTAATGTCATAGGACATCAGTGAATAATACATACCTACAACTATTCAATATTCATGCGACGTTTATTAATTAATATCGTTTTTCGCTTTTAAAAGAAAGGACGTGCCTTACATTTAAACCTATTCATATATTCTTCATATAATTTATATTTTCGAGTAATTACAAATAAAAAAAAAAAAACATTGTCAATAAAATTCTCATGTGCGATTAGAGTCATCGGTGAAGACCCATGGTTGTTAATTGTTATATAAAACATACCTACACAGACACATAGTATATCTTAGTGCTAACTTAGTGCGAACTTAGCACTACTAAGAAAGCTTATTATGATTAGTAAAGCTATAATCAGACTCAAATTTAGTAAAATAGAATGGTTTTCTTGTTTCTTCATTGAAATATGTGTATGTTTTTTTAGAAGTACGCCTATAATTATTAAACTATTTACATAGGTGTAACTTTTAAATAGTTGAAATTGTTTGTACCTAAAACTTTTGTTAATGACTGCAGATCTTCTATCTTTTATCCAATTACCATAAGTCTCTGTAACCATATTGTTAATCATTTTCTTTTGAACCGTTAATGCGTCTTTCAGTTTTTGATAATCATTTAAATTAACTAGTATGCGATCGCTTACTTTTTCGATATCATTTAACTGAAATGAATATATTGTTAGCGTTAATAAACGAAATAAAAAAATTATTTATCAGATTGTAAAGAATTTTTCAATACGAGTTTCAAAGTTAGTGAGTAATTAGAGTTATACCTTAGCTTCTTGTTGTTTCAACGAATATAAATTTCGTACAATCGGTTCTAAGCCTGCTAGTTCTAGGACATTCATTTTTTGTTCTCCATCAATATTATCTCCTATTACACTAATAATTTGTTTAAGACAGTTCAGAAAATTTTCCAATTCTCCTTTGAGTTGAATATACATTTTTGGCCTTTCTATTATTTCTTGGTAGTGAATAAATTCATGAATAAGCTATTTGAAAGTTAATAATAACGTTTTGATAGTTAAAATATACCATTAAAAAAAATTAATTATACTATTATTATTACTATTACCTCTACGGTGTTTGATTTTTTACTATTAATCAAATTTCGAAGTTTCCCAGCAATTAAATCTTCAGCTGGTTGCAATTTTTGTTCAAATTTTTCCACAGCAGCTTCCCATTTCTCTTTTGTGTAAGTATTTAATTGACTTACGTCATTGAATTCTACACATTTAATAATAATTATTGTTTTAATGTAAACGTCATCAGTTAATGATATATAGTATAGTCAATAACGTTAATAAACACATTGAATTAGATGTTTTTAATTTTTACCGATAAACGATTTCAAATTATCCGATGTTCTTAATTTTTCTTGCTCGTAGGCAGTCAATAATTTTATCATTTGGTTATTTACACATAATATTGATATTATCTAAAATAAATATTTAATTAAAACTGGGTTACTCATATTTTTTTTTAAGGCTAACTTCTTTAATATGATTGGAAAATGTGATTAAGTTTTTCGGCAAAAATGTTGGACCAATCCATGTATGATAAGTGTAATTAGGCCAATACAACATAGTCAGTTGTTCACACGTTTTAATCCATTTGTTACAGTTTTTCATACACATTTTCAACACATCAATATTTTCATTATGATCTCCAGTCCATATATTCATATCACTTGTTGTTCGTTGAATTAGTTTTATCATACCGTTTCCGATAACTTCAAATAAATGTTCCATTCTGGTTTGAGGATATTTAATCTCTTCGATTTTCCATATGTCATCGAGACAATTGTGTACGTTTTCTAAGCATTCCTCCATGTCCTGGATGGACGATTCTCTAAAACAAAGGTTATAGTGAAATTATGTAATATAATAAAATATTATTGTGTATTCAAAATATAATTTAAATAATACAAAGAATACAAAAAATGCATAGATACTTTAATTGTTTTGTTACAGGTAAAAATAAAGAACATATTTTTCCAGCTGCGATTGATTCTTCTTTATTTTTTGTATGTTTTTGTACAACACACCAATAGTCACTTTCATCCTCAATGTCTAGAATAGCTACGAACAAAATATAAAATTGTTCTAATATTTTTCGTTAAAATTTACAAAATTTACATATTTATATAAAATTACCTCCTAAATGAGGTTCTATTGAATTATTTGACTGATGAAGCGATGACTTTAAAATAGTAGTTTTTAATCCCATTTCGAGGTCTGAAATCAGACATTGTAATGTCGGGTCGAGTTTTATATCTGATTCAGTATCCTATGAATTATTATAACAAATAATAATTATATTCATATTTATAAGAATTTCCAGCCAAATTCACGTTACAAATATATTACCTAACATACGTACATATAATTTATACATATTTATTTTATTAGTTACTTTTAAAAGTGAAGGTGTGTATATATAATGCAAACTATGATAGAGTGCTTCTGTTGGAGAATCTAACATGGAATACACGCATATAATAGAGTGTAAATTATCTTCTGTTATACTTTCAGATCGTATTTTATAAAATACTATTACTTTGTTGTTCTGATTTTTTGAAAAGCCTATAAATAATAAATAAAATATTTATCAATAAATATTACAGTTGTATAAATATTGCATAATATTGCAGTCATTAGAATTGAGAAAAATTAAATAATTATATACAATGTAACCTACTGTAATACTGTAAGTTATTATTACAAATGTTGAATATTATTTTTTTACTTACGATTTTGTCATGTGCTTCAAGTGTTTCAGGATCTGTGTTTTTTATGTATAATGTGCAACAGTTAGAAGAGTTCAAGAAAGCGTTTAAGTGTTCGGTACCAGATTTTAAAATAATATTTTCATCAAATGCATCAAGCCCAAAGTAGTTTCCTGCAAATTAACAACTTCTAATGTGTATCTATCTATTTATTTATACACTGATATAAATATATAAAATATATAATAATATACCTGCTGTTTTAATAATAAAGATTTTCCGAACGTCTGACATATTGAAAAAAATTTATTTAAATTTGATACTTGATACTTGTATAATAATTCTTAAGGCATTATATAGGTTTATGATCAAAAACATATGTTATATACTAACTACTGTGAGTACTGTCTTACTTGAATAGCATGGATTAAGTTTGTTGTTGATGTAATTACCATAGCAACAAAACAACAACACATAATATCACATGTGAATTCGTGGACATTACATTGGGGTGAATAATGAGACAATTATTTCATTATGAGTAGATACTAGATAGAGCTAACTATATTATATTTTGAGCAAAGCCAAATTAATAAATTAGTTGTACAAAATTGTGTTTTATTAAAAAATGTTGTTTAAATGCCTATAAATGGCACAAAAAGATCCAAAATATTTTGAAAATTAGCATGTCTATAAAATGCTGATATAAATATTTGGTGAAAATTTTGAGTCAGCTTGGAAATCACCATCAAAGTTGAATATTGAAGCACTTTTACTGCTTCAAAATACGAAGATGTGCAACAACAAATAGTTATATAAGATAATAAATTAATGTTAATAGTAAGTTATCAAAATGTCAATTATTTGAATTTATTTCTTAATAATGTTTAAGATTTTATAATATTAGCGGTATTTATTTAATTATAAAAAAATATTTTTACTAAAGTATAATATAAGAATTTTCAGTTGAATAAATTTGACATGAAAATATGTTATGTTGTGTGGGATTGTGGGAGAGCCCCCCTTCACCGATGGTACTGAATAAATAAAATATTTTGGGTGATGCAACTAAAATTTATTTATCTTACTGTTAGAGAGTTCGTGACGCCACTGCGTATGAACATTTCATAATTTTTTAATATTTAATATCCAGTATTCAATAATATCGATCAATGGTAGCCGGTAGGTACTTGTATATAATATTAAGTCTGTAATAAGACTATAACACATTATTTCTTATCTAATTGAGTATATTATATTTTTAAATTTCAGTCTTCGAATGATTACGTTAATACGTTTTTATCCATTTGATATAATTTTTGTATAATGTATTTTATGTTTTTATCTACATTGTATTTAAATTATTACACTATTTTTAATGTAGGTTATCATTTATTAGTTACTTATTACTTATTGCTATACTATCCCATAAATATAAAATATCTATTTATCTCTTAATTTATGGGTTATTATAACTATTATAACAACTACTATTAAAAGAAAATAGGTATTTGTAAGTTTAATTTAAATAATCGGTCTCACTGGTTGCAGTTTATTTATGATAGTTTTACGACCACTGTTTAGTGTTTATGTAAAACAAAAAGACATGTTCTTTGTACTTCAAAATAATGTCCTCACTTATTGAATTAATACGTATTAAAACCTTTGACCCTCGTCCAGGTCATATCTCGATACTAGTATGCTTTAGGTACCTACTTACTAATAAGTAATAACAAACGTACCTACTAGGCTTAAATAGTTAAATACTTAAATGTAAAAATAAATTTATACTCCAGTAACTAAAATTTAACACATTAAAACAATTAAATGCTTTAATAGACTATATAGACTATCGGTATTTCTATAAAGATATCATCATACCATATTTAGATACTATGTATATAAATTAAGGTATAATATTTCATTAAAGTATAATGAGACACGTTAGATAATTATGTACCCCATATTACCTATTTTATATTTAAGATTAAATCGATAAATTATTAATGTGCCTAGTGATGTAAATATTTTGTACGAAGTACCTACTACAAATGTCAAACTATTAATATTTTCATACTTAATTAATTCAATGTTCAATTCCATCATAAATTACGTCACTGCGATATAATTTTTTAATGAACTACTGTGAGTTAAAAGATAAAACAATAAATATTTTTTCTTTAACGTTTCAGTACCTATAGAGAAAAATTAATGAAAATTATGGATAGCCACCTTTTTAGTTGTATCATTAAATTCTGTGAAACTATTGTATTTCGTTCATCAACATTTCTAAAAAAGTATTACCTACTTAAAATTATAAAAACCTAATACTAAATTTAAAGCTATAAACATAATCTGTATGCTTATTGATTTAAAAAAATAATTGATAATAAAAATACATAATTTTACTCACTGTAATAATTATATTACGTAACGAGCGTCTCGTTAAAACTTTTACAGTGCATCAAAATGGCTTTAGTGTTTTTTAAGGAGATATACTAAATTAGTGGATATAAACACAGCTATATTATAATGGGTAACTACAAAAACCATTCATTGTTGAAGTTTAAATCCAAGCTTTAGCTTTTATAATTTTTAATATTTAATCAAAAAATTAAAAATTAAACAACTAAATTAATTTGTATACTAAATATATTACTTCGTATTAATATTCAATTTACCTACTATAGTAAATTCTCAAAACAATATATTAACAAAATAACAAATAGACGGGTATAAGTAATTATAATAATATATTCCGTATGACTTAACAATTTTCATATACCAGATTTTTATAATACATTGATACCTACAAATTAATTGTTGTAAGCATCTATTAAAAACATTGCAGAATTTATATGATATACGCATTGTAGGTAATTTTAGTTTCATAAATAAATAAAACCTACACGGACAATACTTTTTGACCTTAGATAATATTTAGAGCAACTATTAAGGTTCCACGTTTAATTGTCTACCGCGTAATTAATGTACAATTCATTTATAAATATTGTAACTAGTAACTACATAATATATAATGTAAGTGGGAAATTTTAACATAAGTTACACTATAAACCCTATGTATAATTTGACTGTATTTCCTTGTATTAAATTTTTAACCGTTTTGGGATAAGTAACTTATTTTAACTGTTGTTTTTGTAGTATTAAAAACAATTTTTTGTATAAATTAAACGTTTTCAGACTCGTTATACTACTAAAAAAGTGAATACATTTAATTATGCTCTAAAAAAATATAAATTATTGAATGTTGTACGTACTCACACAGCACACATTTTATAGATTCGTCAAACTTTTAAAAATATTAACGTTCAATTTATTTGAAACATTAATTTTACCTTAAAATGTAACACAGTACCTTAATGCATAAAATTACAACATTTGTAAACAAACCGACAAGTTTAAGTTTCAGTTTCAATGATAGTGAAAAGGTTAAAATATTTGACTACATATAACTACAATTATTGTTTACCGAAATATGGTTTTTCATTTTCGTGAAATATTTAGTTTGACAACGAAATAAAAAATATGGTAATCATTAGTCACTAAATAAACCTTACCTACTCAAAACCTTTTTTTAGGTAGTACTAATAATTAAAATAAAATATTTTTTATCTATTTAAATAACAATTAACAACAGTTTGGCAGTAATTTTAAATACATCAAATTATGTAACCCTAGGATTACATCGTAACTCGTATGCCCTAAAAGAAAAACTATGGAATGTATAAATCATAAATGTACAGTAATAATAAAATTCCATTTACTGTAGGTAATAAATAAATAATTATTGGACTGCAGTTTTAAATTATTTCCCATGTTATGTAAAATGATAAATCTAAGATCAAGGCTGTTTAGTTAAGCATTTGTATACCTATTACTTCTTAAAATCTTATAAACTATTGTATGCGTTGCAGTAATGTTTTTTTTTATAACTTTTAAATCAAATTTTTCATCTTTCATTTTTATTTTAATAAGAATATATCAACAAAATTACTACCTAAACATATTTATCTTATCTTTCTTATTAAATATTTTTTGTTTTGTTTTTATCAATGTAGACTGTAGAGGGGTCATAGAGTCTATTATTCCAACAAAGAAATGATTTAATTTATTAATCATTCAGTAACGATACATGGAACACTACTAACGGAAATAATAAACAGTAAACTTGTGCCACACATTAAACACTTAGTTCATGAATTACAGTAATTACAACGTTTAAAATGAATTTTGCAACACCCGTGAATTCTGATAAATTACGATATAAAATAAAAGTCAGCGGTCTCCCTAGATTTTATTCGTTATTGGTAAGTAATTTTTTTTTTACATATTATATAAGTTAATGGATAGGTATAATTAACATATTATTTTATTTAACTAGTATTATTATATTAGAACTATTATTTTAGAGCGATTTAAATCGGCAAAACTTCCATTATAAATGATATCTTAATACATTGTTGTATAATTAATTAAATAAAAATAATTAGGTACTTTACAAATATCCCACTTTAATTAACTTTGGTAATTATTTTTACTAATATGAATTTAAATTATAAAGTATGCATATTTATAAATATATATTATTACACATAAGTAAATATTTGATATATAGCTATAGCTAGTGCTATACATTGAATTTATAATAAATATTAAGACTAAATAAAGATGATTTAATTATATACTATGAAGTACTTCACAGCATAGAAGAATCGCGGTAGTAGGTAGGATTTACCTACTCTATAATATTCAGATACATTAGTTTTTAACACACATTTACGAAGGTAATTATCAACTCAAAAATAAAATAAGTGCGAACTATATTAATAATAAATTCATTAATAAATAAATAAATAGACTAAATAAATTACTATATTTCTAATTTATTTATTTAAAAGTAGATGGTATATCATAGATTCATAGACTATGACAAATATAAATGCGCATATTATTAATCAGTGGTTCTTAAGCTGTGGTCTGTGCAGAATATTGTATATTTTTTCAAAATTTTAGTTTTTCCATAAAAAAGACGAAAAGCCAAAAATAATTACATTGACGATCAGAAGGGATCAAGATCATTTCAATTTGATCATACAATTTTGATTAATTATAAACTCCAGGAAGTATGTTGTTTCTATACATATTTAAGTATTTAACTGGGTTCCACACAATGAATAAGTAAGAACCATTCTTATAGAATATTCAAGATTTAAATGAAATAAATAAAGTTCCATCGTATTTATTAGTTATTACTAAACATTCATTTTTATGCACAAAATACAATTATTATCACTCAAACTATTGGCACAACTTTGCTCTAAAATATGAAAATATGACATAAAAACAAGTAAGATGAAAACATTGAATATTTCAAATTATATACCTCATGCAAATTTAGGTACCCTCTTTTTTCCTAGACTGAGGGCTTAGATCCCGGTTCAGTTGGTTCTTAGAAGATATGTTTTTGTTGGATGGGAAGAAAAAAATAATAGCAATTTTATATCTACCATTTTTCAATTAAATAATAATTGCGTACGTAGTATAGTTGTGTACCTATTGTAATTTTTTTTTATAAGTGACAGTTTTCATAGCACAAATAGCCGGGGGGGGGGGGAGGTTGAGAGCTAAGAAAAAACCTGAAGTTTAACGATACATTGGAATAAACTTTTTCATCTTAACATAAAAATCTTCAGCCCCTCCACACAAACACTATTAGTGGACTAATACCGTGTTGAAAAAGAAATACCGAGTTTTTGATTTACTTAAAAATGTATTCTTTAAATAATTTAAGTAAGTGACTTATTTTAAGTATAATCTGTGTTAAGTGCAAACTAAATAATATAATAAAATTTCTTTAGTAAATAAATGTAAATTTTCGTTACTTTAAATATTTACTTATAAATGTGTTAAATTATGGTTAAAATTGTTATTACTAGGATCCATTGCTACAAGAATTTTTGAAAATGATCAACGAGGAGTTGAGATTAAATTGCATACACGCGAGATACAGTAAAAAAGGTAATGCATGGCTGTATCTCACGTTTCCAACCGAAACCGAACAAGCGGTTGCTCTAAGACTATTAAAAAAATATAACTGGAAAGGACGATCTTTGATCAGTACGGTTAGTGCTTGATCATAATTTTTTATTTCAATACATATTTATCATAAAATGTTATATAGTTAGTTACGGCCGACACGCCTAAAACCAACATGAATTTAACATACGTCGAAGGGAACCATGTTGCTAAAAGACCTAGACTTGATATTCCACTTAGTGAACAGGTTTTGATGTCTACAATTCCTTATCATAGTATTGAATACGAAGAACAAGTGAGTGATTGCAAATTAAATAATTAATACAACTTACAAGTTTTAAAATGGTTTTAAAATACAACCCGTGATTATAATAGTGCTATATTCGTTACACAGGATGATTCACTAAACATGTACACATTGTACACCCCTATTATTTCCTTTAATAGGAGTTAAAATTTAATCAAAATCTGAGTTTTGGAATATTTAAGTGTACTTAAAGATCATAATTTCAAATTCTTGATATTTTTTGTACTACTTAAAGAGGGTCCTGTGATGATGCAAACTTCTATTCTTCAAAAAAGAACCACTTTTTCAACAGTAAATTATTAAGCAGATAATTTTCTGAAAGTTTTGACGTATCAAAATTAAAATTCAAATGAGTAGTTTTCCAGCTGTTAAAATGTTTATACTAAGGATAATAGTCCTAAAAAATGGTATTACAAAAATATAAATAGATATAATATTGGATCTTATATTTATTATCCTTGGACCATTTTTATAAATTATAATTGTTGATTGTTGATGGATTAATATTAATTACTAACATTTTTAAGTCATCGTATCCATCATATTATCTTTCTAACCTATTATCATGGGCCTATTATCCTTATTACTCAGTACACAATGTTAAACGACTCAAAAACTACTTGATCAAATTTTCATTTTGATACGTCAAAATTCAAAACTTTCAAAAAAATTATCTCCTAAATAATTTACAGTAGAAAATGGGAGCTCCTATTTGAAAAACAGAAATTTTTTATACAGGACACTGCTTAAGTAGTACAAACAATTTAAATTTGGTTTTTATGTATATTTAAAATCATATTTTGAATAACTACTGATTACTGATTTGAAGAAAAAAGGGGGTGAGCATGCTTAATGAACCATCCTGTATATATTTTTTTTTAATCTCTTACTATAATGTTTAAAAATAGTTTATTGTAATCGGTAGTAGGTATTATCGAACTTATACCTCGTAAATAACACACAATTATATCTAATTATCTAAACCTAATGAATGTTGAATTTAATTGAATTCGTGTATGGGTACAACGGTTTTTATGTAACTAATTGGCGATTCGGTTCGAAACAGTTGAGGAAAAAGAGTGAAGAAGCGAGAATATTGTTTCAACGGTTCGGGACGATAATTCAACGCAAACAACCGCCGCTTGCGGAATGGTGTGCGATGCGCAAACGGCAGCTGAATAGCGATTTGGCGTTTGAGCTGTCGCCGATAATACCGTCGCAAAAAGTCGACCGGTACCGCAACAAATGCGAGTGGAGCGTAGGTGAGTAAGAACCGTTTAATTAAAGGCGCGCACAAAGATCCATTCACAGACACAAAGTAAAATAACGGGGAGCACCTGAATTATATTATTATTTTGAAGTCGGTCTTTGTACATAACAGACCGACGGGACACTGTAGCTGCAGCACGCGATAAATAGCCCAAAGGAATGGGTTTGGTATTATACAGTAATACCCACTGGACTGGGTTTAAAATGTATACAGGAATTAATCCCGACAGTGATTCAGTGGCCGTCGGGCTGAGAGTGAAAGATTCGATGGACGGAATCCACTATGTCGGTCCACCGGATTGTCTAAGAAATTTGCCGATGCCAATGATCACGTTAGCGAAGGTAGTGTAGCAATGATAATAATATTGACAACATATATTATATTGGACATTTTTTTAACGTTATTTTTGAATTCACGTTCTGCAATTATATAAAAATCGAACAGATATAAATATATAACTATATCCGCTTTCGGTTGCTTCAAATAATATATGTATTCAGATTCGTTAAAACTAATTTTTCATTACTTAAAATTATAATAATTTATTAAGACCTTTCCTATTTTCTGAATCAATCACTTATTTTGTTTAACGGCATAACATTTATTTCACTGTACAGCCAACAATACAAGTATAAAATATAGGTAGACTTGATAGTATTTAAATTCGATTGTGTTTGATTTAGAAATTCGAGGAATTCGTGAAAAATCATTCTCAAGATTGGAGAATATGGCGTAATATGATAATTCGTATGAATGAAGACGGAGAAGTAATGGTATCGATAGTTATCAACCAGCATCTACTAGACACCGAACAATTGTCTAACATTAAATGCTCCATATCAGAATGGTCTAAAAATAACATAACTGAGAACGTAGTGTCGTTATATTTTCAAGTCCATGGTGAAAAGTGAGTTTAGACTTATACTTAGCGTATATTATTCATAGTAAAAAAATACAAAATACGTATTATAAAATTAATTAAATTCAAATTTTCCTGTTTTGTGAAAATAAATGACACTTTTAGAACAGGTAATATAATTTATTAACATTTTAACATTTGTTTTTAACGTCAATTGTTATATATATAAATGTGTGTGTATATGCGCAGGACTTTAGCTGATTGTATCGGTACTACGATCGAAGCTGAATTATTGTGGGGACAAAAGTACATTGTAGAAAAGCTACTAACCTTGTCGTTAGAAATCTCTCCAGCCACATATTTTCGTTTGAATAGTTTGGGCGCCGAAGAATTGTGTAAAGTGGTTGCTGATCTTGCCGATGTGAACGAAAATACTACAGTTTTGGATTTGTTCTGTGGGTCTGGATGCTTAGCACTTACATTAGCCAAGGTAAATTCATTAATTCATAATTTAACTCATTCGTCTCAGTTTAAATTGTAGGCTATAAATTATATATATTATATTCAGTGTCAAGATCTAATTTGTAAGGTAATGTAAATGTAATTTGCGTTTAATTCCATATTTTATAGTTAAAAATGTATGATATAAAATACAAAATATAAATATATACTATTATTATAATTAAATATTAATAATATAATAAATGCAATGTTTTTGGAAAATAATAATTTAACCTACCTAATTAGTAGAGTGACTTACTCAATGATGAGGTACACTTGTTACCGACTTTCCCCTTTTGGGTTATTTGATTTTTCTTTGTCATTCTTATAACTTTGTTTCGATTTTGTGAAACCACGCATAGGAACATATAAATCTTGAAGTGATGTAACAAGTGTGGATCGCCTCCTTCGCATAAGATAACACGTCTTATATAATATATACATTTTATAACTTTTGCTTATTGTATTACGTGTATACTGGCTATTGATACAGCAGATAGTTAATCTTTTAAAATAAAAAAATAAAAATCGTGTAATATAATAATAGCCTACACATTTATATATAATATGTATATACATAAATCACAAATACATAATATTTTGATTTGTCTGTTAACGGCGCAACATTTTTATTTGATACGCAAATAAGGTGCAGTCGTATATTAAATTATAATTTATAATAAATTATACACCATTATTTATCACGTCATATGTATTATAGTGAAATTAACTCAGAACTATATTTTGTATTTTTAATTACATAGAAATGTAAACAAGTCGTGGGCATCGAGCTAATTAAGGCAAATATAATGGACGCAAAAAGAAATGCTGAAATAAATGGAATAGTCAATTGTGAATTTATAGCTGGTAGAACGGAAGATATTTTGGATTCCGTGCTTAACAAACTCAAAGGGTGTAACGTAACTGTGATAATGGATCCACCTTTAACTGGAGTCAGTAAGTAAAATAAATATTTTAGATTAGATTAATATTGCAATGAATATGTATTATAATTACAAATTATAACACTATATGTACATTGTTTTTTGAAAAGGTACCGGATTGGTCAGGACTCTTCGTAAATTTAAAGAAGCTATAAATTTAATTTACGTTTGTTCTAATCACAAACTGCCTTTGAAAAATTTACTAGATTTTTCTTCGGTAGTCAGATATTGGCAAAAACCAATAGATTCCGATCCATTTCTTCCACTTCGTGTAGTTCCTATAGATATGTGTCCTCATACACTTAGGTCAGAGCTGGTTTTGCACTTTAAGAGGTTTTGTGTTGATGACATTTTATCAACTAAAAACGATAGACCGTCAAAAATGTATAGCAACAGAAAATTTAAGACAAAATTTAACCCAAGAACATCGGAAACTGTTACATCAAGTATTCAACCATCCGCTTCCGGAGTGGGTGGATTGTTAGACTACCTCAAGAAAATCGAAGAAAGGGCGTATCAAGAAGGGTTAGCCAAAGGATTGGAGAGAAAAGCGTTCCAAATGGGTTATTCGAGAGGACTTCAGTGTGCCTCCGCTAATGACGATGATCAATTTAAGAAAAATTCTTCAACTAATTCTGATCAGTAATTACAAACACTATAATATAATAGTATATTATGCGTTTTTATAATACTATATTAAATATTTATAAAATTTTAAAAGTTCCATTTTGTTATAAACAAAATAACCAGTCTTTTTAAGATGTATTTTAATGGTCATACATTTTACATTAATATTAATTAATGTAAAACTGTATTTTGGGTACCTATACCCTGTTCCAAAAAAGAAGACACCAGATGTACGTAGCAAAACCAGTTTTGCTCGTGGCCGCCTGTTGTCTTCTTTTTTGAAACGGGGTATAAGTACGTATAATATAAATTCAGGAAAACATATAATGCTCAAATGCACATTACGCAATTCGCAGTTAGTAGGTAATATACACTATAATATATAGGAACAGTTCAAAATAATAATTTAAATTTAATAAATAATCTTACCTAAGAGTTAATATTTTACAACAACATTTTTCTTATATTATAAATCGGACGTGTATTATTATTTCATTTTTACTAGTCAATACTATACACTTAACATACAATTATATAATCTATTCATATAATATGTTATAGATTAATAGTTATAAATATTATAAGTTTTATATTTTCAAGAAGTACAAAATGAAACTGACCATATTATAATTGTCTGTTTACCTACTTGCTACCTATACACTTATTCTAATTTATAATATAAATATACCTAGGTAACATAAATAGATAATTAACAAATTTGTTACCTACTCATAAAATATTTAATATATCATTTTATTGTAATTTACATTCTTAGAATTTCTAAGTAATTCTAGGTTAAAATTAATATTAATTGTAATATATATATTTTGAATTGTGAATATACTGTATGTACCTATATACTGTAAAATATAAGATGTCATTAACGTCAATAATTATTAAAAGGTACAATTGGTACCTATATATAATATAGAAAGATACCTATGTTTACATATAATAATTAATATTATTATGTGTAGGTACATCGTATTTAAATAGTACCTACCTACTCTAATATTTTAAGCACTAGAAAATATAATACTATTTATTACACTTTATATTAGTATTAATTCTTTTGGGGAAATATAATACTCATAGATCATACCTATATAAGTATAAAAAAATATACATACTAAATTACTACATATGTATTTATTACTTTAAATATAATTTAAAATACGCTTTGTGTGCAGATTTCTATATTCAATTATTTAATTAAACACATATGTACCTGTCCAAGTTTGTAACCAACATTATTATAATTAATATTTTTCATAGTTTAGAAAGGATGACTTTATTAATGTATCTTAACAATTACTGTTTAGGTCGTTCAGGGCTTAGTTAGGTAACACACTACACACTTACACCCATAGGAGCAAATTGACTAAATTTTTTGGGAGGACTCAAGCCCCCCCCTACCTATAGGCCATATTGCTTAGTACCACAGAATATAAAAATTAGTACTGATTACTAGATTTTGAACTGGGGGAACTTGACCGACATTTGAGGGGACTGAGTCCTCCCAAGCCCCCCTATTTTCACCAATGCTTACACCCTACAATATCAATAATATCAATGGATAATGGATATTAGATTGTTTACGTTAAGCACCTCTGACAATGTGTAAACCTACCTATTTGATTGCGTGTTCGTTTTTTTATTGCAATAATATTACTTTTTAGATTCTTATCAGTTTGTACGAACAAAGTAGTAATTTTTGTTCTTTTCGTGTATTTTTTATTTTAAAACAATTCTGTTCAAACGAGGTTTTAACATGCTATTTAAGAATTTACAGCGGTGTATCGTGTATGCGTATTTACTACGTAGGAACAGCCACGTGGTCGTATAGGCACGGGCTTATTGCTTATAGAACGGCAACATTTTGAGGGTAGCAAATTGTGCCCTAATCCTTCACCCAGGTTTCAAAGCAATGATTCCATTTTTATACATGGTTATTCAGTGAAATCCCATTCTAAAAAACAATATAATATTTAGTTTGATTTTTTGACTATATTTTTAGCGAAACTATAATGTTGTTTTCCTAGATAAACGGCTTAATATAATTTTATGTGTTAATTGGTCAACTAGCAAAATAATTAGAGAAACGACGATAGGCTTATGATATATATTATATAGACTATAGGTAGCTAATTAATTTATCATAATCCATAACGATAACTCATAAGCTAACTTCTTTAAGTGTCTCAAAAATAACAGAATATTATGGTAAGTTATAAGAATGCAACCTGCAGGATGATGTCAAAAAATCTTTTTTCAACAAACTTTTGCAGATTATACATTTAAACATTTTAAATCTTATTTAGAATCTTCAAACAAAGGAATTAAATGCATTTATATTTTATAAGTTTTCTTGTTATTTATGATTATTTATCATTTCCTATACTTGATAAAATTTTCAAAATATTGTTTCTCGTTTTGAGTTGTTAACGGACATTTTCAATTTTTAATATAATTAGTTTTTTTTTCGAAAAATGTTAATAAAATCTTATTTGTTAGGTCGGAAAACTTGAAACATTAATACAAGGCTTCTGCTATATTGTTACAATAGAAGTTGAAAATATTAAAAATACATTTGCACATTTTTTTTTATAAGCATTTAAAGATTGAATTTGTACATAACTGATCAAATTTAAACTAAAAAATATATAAAATGTTCAACTTTTATAGCTACTGTTGAAAATTTAAAACAAGGTTCCACGTTAGTAGTTAATTTTATAACCAAAAAATTTAAAAATATACGAAAACATACTCTTTTTATAGTTATTTTAAGTTCAAATTTAGACAAAATTACATAGTAAATATTAAATAACGATTTTAGTTATTTTTTGTAATTTTATAATTTTTAATAACAATATAAATATAATATAAAATATCCTATAGAGTACTTTTAGACATTAATATAATTTCTTTTAGATTATCGTAAATCATTGAGTTTCTCAATGTATTTTAGATTCTGAGCGAAGCGATGAATGTGTTGATTTTACAATGATGTGTGTTTTTTTTTATTTTTTATTTTTTTTATTATTTTATGAATTATTATTGCTATAAAATATATATTATATTATAGGTAGTTACGCGCCAGCGGCCAGCTGACATTAAACCAAGGTTTACTATTTTCAACAGGAATATGTGGTTAAAATATTAGCATATAATAGTGTTGTAAATTGTAATATTGTAACAAATTTACTGTATACGGCTGACCTATATATTTAAATTGCATTTATTAGATTTTAAATGATGAAAATCTTTCTATGTAGGTATTAAACATTTTGAAGAGTGGGTAGGATTTTGCGCCCGAACAACAAACTTCAAATACAAAATATATTATACTTCCTGGAATATTATACTGAAGGTATAATTACCCGGACAATGAATGGATTTGTTATATAATTACAGTGACGTAACCAGGATTCTTTTTCGGCGGGGGCTGATCAACTTTTACACTTTTATACATTAAATACGTACTAGCACAGATAGATAGCTGAAAAGTGTTAATATTTATGGTACATTTTAGATTCTGAGCGAAGCGATGAATGTATTGATTTTACAATGATGTGTATTTATTTTTTTGTTTTTTTTGTGTCTGTCATCACCTTTTAGGACAGTAAAAGTGCTTGGATTTTCTTCAATAGTAATTTTTCTGATAGAAAAGTGAATCTAGTTGGTACTTTGGTAAATTTCCCAGTAGTTTTCAAAAGTGACGTGAAAAACAAAAGAAAAATTAAGGAAAAACGGGAATTTTTACGCAAAATCTGTTTTCGAGAAAATCGATTTTGGTTGTTGGTGCAACTCAAAAACAAATGACCGTAGATACTTGAAAATTTTACTGAATGTTTATATTAGCATTTTATATACACGATACAATTTTGAAAATAATTTGACTCTTTTTGAGCTGTTTACGGACATAGTCAGTTTTCAATTTTTTTAGTTTTTTTTTCTTTAAATATCAATAAAATTTTATTTGTTGGTTAAAAAAGCTTGAAAATTTAATAGAAGGCTCCTAGGTTATTGTTTCAAAGGCAGATGAAAAAAATTAAAAATCCTTAGGCACAGTGTTTATTAGTATTTAAAAAATTATTTTTAGATTCTGAGCGAAGCGATAAATGTATTGATTTTACAATGATGTGTGTTTTTTTTAATTTTTTTAAATTTTTTTTTTGTGTATATTATCACCTTTTAGGATAGTAAAATTGCTTGGATTTTCTTCAATAATAACTTTTCTGATAGGAAAGTGAATCTAGTTGGTACTTTGGGGGGTCAAAAGTAAACATTTCCCAGTAGTTGAGAATTCATAAAAATTTTTCTTTTTAAATCTAAGATTTAAAATATAATACAAGATTCCTCATAGGTTTGTCTACCTTTATCAAAAAAAAAATGTCTACAATAAAGTCAAATTAAATTTTTATGAGCGTTTGAAATTCATATTTTTACAACATTTGATATTCATTCGATAACTCATGTAACGATTTTCTTATTTTATTGTAATTAAAAAACGCATGACTGTAGATACTTGAAAACTTTACTGAATGTTTATATTAGCATTTTCTATACACGATAAAATTTTGAAAATAATTTGACTCTTTTTGGGGTGTTTACGGACATTGTCAGTTTTCAATTTTTTTGGTTGTTTTTTCTAAAAATATCAATAAAATTTTATTTGTTGGGTAAAAAAGCGTGAAAATTCAATATAAGGCTCCTGATATATCGTTCTAATAGCAGTTGAAAAATATTAAAAATACATAGGCACAATTTTTTTTTATAAGCATTTAAAGTTCATATTTTGACAACATTTATCAAATTTATAATTTAATAATTATTTTGTTGTTAAAAATTTATAAAATGTTCAACTTTTATAGCTAAGGATTGAAAATTGAAAACAAGGTTCCACGTAAATAGGTTATATATAAATTACTTTATTCACAATAATATCATCAAATATACTTGGTAATATCATAGGATCACTGACCGTTTTCGCTCAGAATCGTTTTTCTTAATGATATTATATCATTGAATTCAAATTTAACACCATCCATTACAGTGACCTATTTGTAAACTCTGTACAGCAGAGTGACACCCACTTGCCTACCTTTTTTAGATTTAGATTTACAATTATCCTTTTATCATACTAATTTTGACTCAATTACCTACTCAAAACATATTAAAGCCAAAAGGCAAAAATTAAATTCATCACAAAATTATCGAATTATAGATTGACAGCCGACGGGCCACTTTTTGTGGAAGCAATTCAGGCCACCAGGCAAATTTGAATGTCCCGGTTTGCCGGAGAGCCACTCCAGCCCTGTGTATAGATATAGGTACAATAAGTAGACATAGCGTTAACGGATTGTATAATTTTATTATTCACACAATCATTTTTAAAAAAAATGTTTAAGAAATATTCACGTATACACATGTATGAATGCGTAATTGTTCATGTTATAAAATGTATATAGGGCCCAGTGACGGATCCAGGGCTTAATTTTGGAGGGGGCATGAAGAGGTTAGGTATAAAAAGTACATTTGCTACAAAATTGGCTAAACACAGTGTAAAACAAAGGGAAACTACGGTGATTGGAGGGGGGACAAATTCCCGCTTTGCCCTCCCCTCGGAATCTGGATCCGTCGTTGAAAGAGTCATGGTTCGAAATAATGAATACGTTTTCCATAAAACGTATAAAAACATTAATAATCTCTAAGCCCACTACGCAGTACGCATATTTACTAATATTACATATTTACATATTACTATTATACATTACTACACGGAATAAAGTAGCAACATTTACGACCGCAGCGTAGCCTGTGGACGTTTAATCGTGCGACTCGTTACGGGGCGTTTTATCATGTGTGTGGCCATCGAGTTTGATCTCTTCTTGTCTTCATCACGAATTAACTAAAAAAAAACCGCAGTCTTCATACATCTAACCATGAAACAATAATCAAACTTATTATTACATTATTATGCTTTTAATGCCTTATAATTTATAATAAGTAATTATCATGTTTCGAACCCCTGGTTTCAAATAAGTTTCTGTTATCAGTTTATCACCCTAATCACTCTAATCACTTATCAAATACGATTATACGAACTCGAAACTTCAAGTAATCGTGTACAACTTACAACTTGATGCTCATTACATGAAATGTATAAGTTTTTTATGTAATAAAATTATATTAATGTTGTTGATTTTCCAACTAACTTCAAACATTTATCCATGTAATATTTATTATTCCTTAAAAGTTATCTTATTATTTCAAATTAATGTTCAGAAGATTCATGACTGATAGCTATAGGTATGTATGTAAAAATATGAATAATAACAATATATTGGATACTGTATTTATCCATAAGGTATTAATGAAACTCTAAAAAATTGTATAAACAGCAACAAATATAAATACCAGTTTAAACGTTTTTACTGATCTTGAAGGTTTGTGATTTTTGTCATCTAAACCAACGGCAATTTAGTTTTTTGTGTTACCCAATTGGCAATGGTTATTATACTCACTTGTTACTTATTCAAAATAATTTAAATAAAGTGATGAAACTATATTTTTACTTAATATTTTTGTATTTTATATAAAAAATAGGCAATAGATACATTTATTATAGGTATTTACTATCTATAAAAATATATAACAAAAAATTATATCTTAAGACCTGTAAGTGTGAATAATTAATATGTTTCTCTTAGGGCTGTTTTTACAATGTAAACTGCCAGTTAACGCTAACCAACTGATAACAGATTTTATTACTGGAAAAATTCGGCCGATTAAGTATCGGTTAACTTTAACCGGACATTGTAAGAATGGTCCTTAAGGTTGATAATTAATATAAATAATACTCTTCAGTTATAAAAACATAGAATCCTTATTATGATTTAAGGTTATATCAAGGATTATATATCTGTATAATGCAGATGATAATTTATTAGACTGATGTATGAAGGTAATCAGATTAGGCAGATGTATATTAAAAATTAGGATTGTACTTATAATAATAAATAATTAATAGTCTAGTATAACATATGTGAATTAGGTCTTCCTCACAGTAGTAAACAGTAGGTACTTCGAAGTTAAAAACACCTACCAAATTAGATCCAAGTGTTTAAATTATAAGTATGTCTTAAAATGTGGTAAGATCTTTAAATTAAAAAAACTATAGTAAATCTAACCTAAGTTAGTTTTAATTAGTGGGCTAGTAATAAATCTAATTGTGCATTACATATTTAATATTTATATTGATTTTTTGTTTAGTTTTCATTTGAAAAAATAATTATTAAGTATAAAACTAAAAACGCCAAATATATTCATAATGAGCACAGTGTCTGTGTTCATGACTTTTTTATGAACTGATTATCTTATTAAAATTAAAAACTGACCTGACCCATCAGGTACTATTGTGTGTATGAGATTTATTTGGGTTAAAGTTAATATCGATGACTTGATTTGCAAAAGCAAAAAAAAATATTGTAGGTCTTTTTGTATTCTGTCTATGGAGTGTCAGGAAGTCGACACTCGTTTCCTGCAATAGCACACTATACAAGTTTTGTTCGGCGTCGCGCGTAATTTATTAATATCGTCCACGTCGAAAGTAGCACACTGGCGGTGTGCCACTGCATTATTAAACACTCATTAGACAACTCGAATGGCGTTTTACATTTTTTTTTCTTCTCTTTATTCCTCGGACGTCTAAGCGAGCATAATATGGCGCAATATACTTACACCGTCTACCAATCGTCGTTGATTGATTGATTATTCGCAGGCAGAAATGGGTTTTCGGAGTAGGTTGTGGTATGTGCATTAAGTCTGTGAACGCGTCATAACGAGCCGACGTTCAAATGAAACCTTCGGTCCTCATCGCACGCGCTCGGTGGCGGTGGTTAATGTGGCGTGGATGCGCGAGGGTGACTGTAAACTAATCGATACGGCGTGACGCGGCACGCTCGAAGGGGAACCGCTAACACCGTTAGACGCGTATGGTGAGCGGGTGGCCCCGACGTGGTATCGGCGCGCACATTCCTCCGTTGTTTCGCGCCCCTCGGACCGTCGTCGCGTCTCCCTCGCCAGTACCAATCGTCCCGCTGTCGTCCATCGACGTCCGCCATGCGTCATTCGTCCCGAGTCTTTTGTTGTCACCTGCACCGTTTCCGTTACCGCGTTATGGTACACCGACTGGATTGACGACGTTAGACACCGATCGGAAGCGCACTCGCAGTCATAATATACTCAATTGTTTCACCACCGCCGCCATTAGTTGTGGTGGTGCTCGTGCTAGTGTCGCCGCTGTAGTTCGTGATTGTGCGATGCGCAGCTGACCATGACACTGTGTCAAAGCGAGACAAGGAGAAACAACGGCGGGTCCACGGACTGCAGATGCCGTGGCACCCGCAGCAAGTGGCCGGTTGGCTGGTGCTGGCTATTTTCGGCGCCTGTTCATTCGGCGTCTTGTTGCCTGGTCTCGGGCCTGACGTCTACCCAGTCGCACTGTTCGTGCTGGGCAGTCTGTTCTTCTTGCATGTCGTGTCACATGTGGCTGCGCTGCTCATCGATCCTGCAGACCCACAGCTCCGTGCTCTCAGAGACGACGGGGAATCGCCGCGGAAACCCGTACCCGAGCTGGACAAGACCAAACACGCGCACGTTATCGAGAACGGCAAGTGTCACCTGTGCAATATATACACATCTGGCCATCGGACCAAGCACTGCGGATCGTGCAATAAGTGTGTGGAGAAGTTTGACCACCATTGCAAGTGGCTGAACCACTGTATCGGTGCTAGAAACTACGTGGCGTTCATCGTGAGCGTCGTGTCGGCTGTGCTCGCGTGCTTGGTGATCGTGCTGGTGTCGTCTGCTGAGCTGGTCATATACAATTCGGACCCGGTACACGTCGAACAATACCTGCGGCCGATGTTCGGCAGCAATCAAACCATCCAGGTGAACCAGTTGTTCAGTGTCAGTAGACTTTCAGTGGACCGGAACGTGTTCGTGGCTGTCGCATCTGCCCAGTGCGCCTTGGCCCTGGTCGCCATGGTGCTGCTACTGCACCTGTGCGTGTTCCACGTGTACATATCCGCGCTAGGCATCACCACTTACGAGTACATCCGTAATTATAGGCGATACCCAGAGTTCGATTCCAGGAACGGCGCGGCTGCGTTGTCGTCGTCGTCATCCCTGTCCGACAATCACGTCGCGATGTCTTCGGGTTCCTGTAAGAACGCTGCGGGCCGGAAATCCGCTATGGCCAAAGTGTATGCATCAGCGTGTTGTTACGGCGCGGTTACTGCGGGCCGGCATAAACGGCCGTCGTGCGGCATCCACTCGAACCTTAATGGCGCAGGCCGGAACGACCAGGATGGCGCTAGCCACGATGACATGACCGTCGAGACGGTTGAATCGTATGGTCGCAGTGGGGCCAGTAGACTGCTGAACCCGAAGGACTTGGACCGGACAAGACCGGAGGACCGCGATCAGCAGAACCCTCAACCTAAGTGCCGGTACTGTCTGGAGAAGAACAGGATACGGGGCGATGGAGCACGATTTTTCGTGTTAGGCAAACGCCGAAAAGGGTTTTGCTGCTGCTTCCAGAAACCCGAGCCAGTATTTGGTCGGACAGCCGTCCCCGCCGCTGCCGTCCACCACGTCAAGGTTCCACCGTCGCCGTTCGCGGTCCGTCGGAACCGTGTCATACCCGCCGACAGTGGTCAGTTGTCGTTGGTTGTCGACGAGTGGAAATCTTTCAACTCGGGTTCACTCCCGGCCCTGCCACACGCGGCCGGCCACCGTCAGATGCAAAAGATCACGCTCAAGGAGCTAGGTCAGGTATTGGCGTTCGTTGAACAACAACCTTCGAAAACGAAGCGGCGCAAGATTGGCAGCGGAAACGGGCAGATTAAACACTCAAAATCGTCGTCCAACCTGTCGCCAATTCACGAGTCGGGACTGTCCAACCCGTCGACGCCGCAACTGAGAAACCGTTACCCGCAGACCAGGCCGTGCAGTTGGCTGTCGTCGTCGTCACCACCGTCTTCCTCCCCGCACAACACTTCTAAAAGCGCGTGATTTATGTATGTGTGGGTTTTCCATATCCACCCGTTTCTTCCCTAAAACCCACGTGATGTGTGTACGCGCGCAATTCGCATTTCATTTTTATCGCCGGCTGATAGACCGACAAAATATTTTATGAACGACGGCGTTTGGTAATCAAAAATGTAAACAATAATATTATATAATTTTACAACCGTACAACTGTGTCTGGCCCACTGAACTGAATATCGAATACAGTACATATTAAATTCAGTTCGGTGGTCTGACCTGAACGACTTAGATCGGGTCACCGCCGGTTTATGAACAAATCGACGACTATCGTGGTGTCCGTTTTTCTGATATATGCTTGGTGCAGTCGGAAAGCTCTCATATATATGTATAAGTACCTAAATTATTTAACGTGACCGAATAACGAAAACTATACTGCCCTGATAAGCTTAAATGCCATAAGTCATTAAAGAAGACTTTTGAGAAAAAAAAATGTGTTTTTATATTTTACATTTTCTTATAATCATAATACCTTGTACATTTTTATACTTCTCTCAATTTTTATAACATATATTCATTTTACATTGATCCTACTATTGGTATAAGTTATTAAAACTTGTTTCATAAGCATAAGAATATCGTTGGTTAGAATTGTATTTAATTATTTCGTTTTTGTTGAACAGTATTTTATACTTATAACATGACATAATATTCACCTAAATTATCTGAATTTTTGAAAAAAATTTTTGACTTATGGCATTTTGTAGCTTAGGAAGGTAGTTTACATATCATTGATGTCGATATAAGTAAATGTGCAAAATCTAGAGGACTGAGGAGGAGTAAACCTCGATAATCGTATTAAAAAAAAAATGGATTTGATCGTTTTTTTACTTAATTAATTTAAATATATAACTTAAGTAGGTGCCTATATAATGTATTATATATTATTATTTTATGCATTATACTCAAACTGTTATACCTCTCTATAGTCTATATGACTAATGACTACCATTATGTTTTTCTTATAACATGTGATTGGCGTTTTAAAAAATCTTTACAAATAATCGGAAACTATTTAAACCAATAATGATGTTCACTTTTCGTAATGTCGAAATAAAAACCGATTACCGAGCACGCGATATTATAACATTCGTTATCATGTGATATATAGGTACCTACTATAAGTTGTCTTTTCTTGTTGTACTATATTAATATTTTAATACTTTTCCATTTTTATAAATTCATTTAAATTTTTAATATATTTAGAAAACTATTGTTTATATAACATTTTTTGTGAAAACCAAATGTTTGAAGTGTCATGGTTTTAGTTTAAAATGTTATTTGCAAATAATGTGTCAGTGAAATTTGTGAAAAATTAAATATATTTTTTCAAGGTATGATGCACACTGTACAAGTGGTTATTATATTATATCAGAAAATCATTAGTTGGTGTTATATGTTCAATATATATATATTTAATATTATTCCCTACAATAGTCTTACAAATCTAATATAAATGTTTTAAAAAGATGGAAAAGTCCACCTTAAGTCTATTATATGATGTTAATATAAAATCTAAAGAAAGTTTTAGAGAGTAAGATATCATATTATGTCTTTTATATTTAAAACTATTTATACTGAGAACATTTTTATTTAAAATTTACTAATTATTACTAATATCAAGATATTGTAATTTGTAGTCTTAATAGTAAAAACTAATAACAGTGTAATAATGTATCTATAACCCAATACGTTTTTCTATATGTGTGATAAGTTGTAGCCTTGTATAGGAAGGAAGAAAGGGTTATACAGTATATTATGTAATTACGAATTTGTGATAATTATAGTCCAAAGTATACAAATTTACTTACTGAATCAACTCTCAGTCATATTTCATTTCATTGCCTAAATTCAAATCTTCTATTGATACTCTCTCAATGCCATTTTTCGATACCTATTAATGAGAAAAATTAAAATCAATCCTACAGTTAATTAATTTGATTTGTTTTCTTTTTATTTTATGAAAAAGTATTAGTGGATTTGACATTTTTTTCCATGAAATTATATAATATCTAAGATCATACATTTTTATTGTACTTTTTTCATAAATTGGTATGTGTTAACCATGATTTAAATCTTAAATAAAAGTATTATTTGTAGTATTAATGAATATTTTTCTTATGGTTAGAATTTTTACCACTTGTTTGTCTCATACCTAATAGTTTTCTATTTTAACATTTTAAAAGTCAAATAATTTATGATGCTTACCTATAGTTTTGTTTTCAGTACATATATACTACATAATATATACTATATAAATATAATATTGTATTATCAAAATTGTGTTTCTTTATTTTTGCATAATAAAAATGGTGTCCATATAAGTTATGGTTTTAATTTATTTTGGGTTATTTGGATTCAGTATCGGTAATGAATGTATTGAAATGTCAATAAATACACATATGTTCTTTTTGGTACATATTAACATTTATAAAGATTTACACCTACTATACTGCATGTGCTATGCTGGGTTTCTAGGTTTTCAATTACAATATTATATTAATATAATTAATTATATTAAAAATTGTATACCTACCAAAAATTGTTTTAATTAAATAAACACAAATACATTTCACAAAATAGATTTTCAAATAAAACTATTTTGACCTTATATAGATAAGTAGAGCAGAAAATATATGACAAACAACAAATTGTTATTTTATATATCTTTTGAAATTATGATATTGTTATTCAATTACATAGTTTTTAATAAAATAATTTTACAGTTAAATTTATTTTTAGGTATAATTAATTGGAACTATGGAGTCAAAAGAAAATGTATGGGAAAGGCTTGGAAAACCAAAGTATGTGCTAGCTCCTATGGTTGAACAAAGTGAACTACCTTGGCGGATGTTATCACGCAAACACGGTGTTCAATTATGTTTCGCACCTATGTTACACAGTCAGAATTTTGTTCAAGATCGTAAATATCGGAAAGAATTTTTTACTACTTGCCCTGAAGACCGTCCTTTAGTTGTTCAGGTACTACTATTAAAACATAATATTATCTTTATTCAATAATATTAAAAGGGCCACCCTGCATATGTTGTTTCCATCATAATATAATGAAATTGTACAACAAAGTAAATTTTGTATTCAGGCTTTTAGCAGAACCAATTTTGTATTGTTAGCTTTAATATTAAAGTAACCTTTTATTAAACTTAAAGGTAAGAATATTTCTAAGTTTTTATGTTGATTTTTTATAATATTTCAATTCATAAGCAAAATTGAGTACCTAAATATTATTTAAAATATTACAATAAAAAATGTTCATAACTCGCTTAAAAATTAACATATCTAAAAAACCAAAGTACAACGGAAAAAACTAACGGATAATGTTTTTTCCTCATATATTTTAGCTTGAAAATAGGTTAATTCACTCTAATATTAAAGCTAACAAAAAATTAGTTCTGCCAAACACTATGTTGTACATTATCGTTGTATATAGAGATAACCCATGCAATAGTGGTATCTGCATAAGTTAATTTTTGCAAATATTCCCTTTGTTTTTATTAGTTTTGTGGTAATGATCCAAAAGTAATACTAGAAGCTGGGAAATTAGTTGAAGATAGTTGTGATGTAATAGATTTAAATTTGGGTTGTCCACAAGCCATTGCTAAACGTGGATTTTATGGTTCTTTTCTCCAAGATGAATGGAAACTTATATTTGAAATCGGTAAGTGGGTTCTAATGTTTTTACTTAATAACAATAAAATCAATATGATGTTACGTGTTTGAATTTCAGTTAAAACATTGCGAGACAATCTTAAAGTACCAGTGTCATGTAAAATACGTATTTTTGAAGATTTAACAAAAACTATTTTGTATGCTAAAATGTTAGAAGAAGCAGGTTGTCAAATGTTATCAGTACATGGTCGGACTAGAGATCAAAAAGGACGATTGACAGGAATAGCTGATTGGAGTCAAATAAAAGCTGTTAAGTAAGTTAAAAAAAAAAATCCAAAATAATATGTATTATGTAGGTAACAATTATAACTTATTATCCTTTTAGAGATTCATATTTTACATTTATCAGATTTTATTGGTTTATATTTTCAATAACATTTTAATATTTATACTTATTTTAAATGAATTATGACTTTGGCTACCAAAAAGTTAGACCATCTTCCCTTAGATTGTTCAAATTTTTTTTTTCTATAAATGTTGATAAATATGTATCACTTGGTCAAAAGCTTAAAAATGTAATTATTATGTTTATTTTTATTTTTTAGAGAAAATGTAACAATTCCTGTCTTAGCAAATGGCAATATTCTTATATATCAAGATATAGAAAGGTGTTTAAAGGAAACTTTGTGTGAAGGCGTTATGTCTGCTGAAGGACACCTTCATAATCCATATATTTTTGACAACCAGTCACCTCCTGTTTGGGAACCAGCACTTGAGTACTTAGATCTTAGCCAACAATATCCTTGTCCACTTTCAAATACAAGAGGTCACTTATTTAAACTTTGCTACCACGTGTATGTGAATAAAATATTGTTTTTAAATTATAATGTGGCTATAATTATTTTGTATTTTGTTATTCCAGATTCAGTCTCCCTGAAAATGAATCAATTAGAGATATATTAGCAAAAGGTCAAAACCGTAATGATTTTAGAAATGCCATTATGCAAATAAAAGTAAAGTATTTACCATATCACATGGGTCAATTACCATGGAACAGCAATCAAAATGGTATACTAATTATGTCACTTAAATTGTGTAAACAAATTACAACATGACAGTTTTCTTATATAGTTTTAGATTATAATTTAACTTTACCACCTTGGATCTGTCAACCGATGGTCCGTGTAATACAAAAAAGTAATTTAGTTGAGCTTGAAACTAATGAAGAAGTAAATAAATCAAAAACTGACGAAAAAGAAGTAAGAGATTTTATTGTTAAACAAAATATATATTAATTTCCTTTAAAAAATTATTTAATTCAAATAGAATCTAAAGAGAGGTATTGATGATGAAGACTGTAATGATCCACTAAAATTGTCAAAAAAAAAATTAAAACAGTTAAGTAAATTAAAAAACAAAGAAATCCGGTGTCAAAGAATACTTGAAGAATTATGTTCTGAATGTAAAAATCCAAAGGTACCTACTGTTATTTAATTGAACTTTAAAATTATGCATAATAGGCCAATAGGGTTATGTATAATTTTAAATACATTATTGATTATTTACTATTATTAATTTTGCATTTACTATGAAGGGCTTAAAGTGTGAGTATAAACTTTGTAAAAAGTGTTGTCGAAGTAAATGCTATTTGGAAATTGCAGATTGTCTTGGTCATCGGATATTAATTAAGACAAAGAAAAAATTATTTCGTCACAAAGAAGGTATTTAATATTTATATTTAGTAAATACAAGTTGTATGATAATATATCCATTTAACAAGAAATAGTGGTAATCATTAATCTAGTAGAACTCTTCCTGATTTAAATCTTTACTTATGTCTATTCACAATGAGATCATTTCTTGACGGCGACCAGTTTTTGTCCGACGGCGGTCAGACGCCGTCCCCAGTACGGCGCTGCCACGCCCATGCGCACAACTTGGCCGCCGAGTAATGATCTCATTGTGAAAAGTCTATTGATCTATTAAATTTTTTACAATTTATAAAATTCTTAAACAATTTTAAACTGATCAACAGTATTAAGTAACTATTTTTTTTAATTAAATTAAAATACTCGCTTTGTATATGAAATCCAAGTGTTTTATAATTCCTTCATTTTTTTTTTATATTTTTTAGTAATCATATAAATTAACATGTTCATAGTGTTATTTACTAATGATCAAAATGACAATTTTAACTTAGAATATTATTCAATATAAATTATTAAGACATGTTAAATCATTTAAATTATCAACATCTAATTCAAATTGTTTTAATTTTCAGAAAAAGACATCAGTTCTAAGCAAATATACACTGATGTTTCATGAAATCCAAAATGAAGAGTATGATTAACTGATAAAGTGTTAATAATTTGTACAAATATTTTATTAATTCTAACATAATAGTAAAAATTATATTTTTTAATAGTCGTTTTAATTTATTAGTAATTAATAAAAAAAATAAACTCTTCCATCATGTTTTAGTTTATTAAAATGTTTATAAAATACACTCAGCTGCATCTAACTACACCAGTTTCATTTTACAGGATTAGATGCAGTAAAACTTGTTTCAGACGTACTTAGAAAGTAATATAATTATGGGTACAAACCAACCAAACTACCCCTTCTAAGAGAGAGAAACCCTCTAGAATTTGTGGTAAAAGTAACTGTTATTGATAACTGAATGAATTTAAATGTACAACACCAATTATAATTAGCATTGATTATCAATGTTATTATATAATTATTAGTTACCCTAATGGCCTAGTCCATAATACTTTATTGAATATTATAATTATAGTAATTATACATTGTGGTCAGCAGACAGAAGATTTTCAACCCCTTCCTACCCTAAAAACTGCTTATTAGACAATAGACATAATATTTATAACTTATAAGTATTTATACTTATAATAATTAAGTAAGAATAGTTTTACCGACTTATTTATATAATTTTGGATTCACGAAACACCTAATAATGATACAGATAAGAGATCACTTGCAAATCACTTTGAAATAACAATAGGTATTCAAAAGCCTCATTTAAAGTAAAGGTATTTAAATTTTAAAATTTCGTTGATATTGCCTACATCAAACCCCTTAAAAATGCACGAGCTGATAATAAATTTCGTTTTGTGGCACTGGATATATAATAACACACCGTTCTAGCTATATTATACTACAACAGTAAAAACAAATAAGCAGAGTCTACTGAAAAAAAAAAACAAAAAATTCCATTCCAATTTATGATTGCAAGTACGTTTAACTTATGTAGATGGATTCTTCAGTCCCACATGCGTACAATTAATATAAAACTTAATCAATTATTTATATAGTATTATTATAACTTACATAATATTATTATTATAATCACATGTGATTCACATATTGCAATATGTATCATAATATTTATATACGCTAGATTATGAATATTCAGATATGCTTACGAGTTATTAATTAATTTAATTAATAAATACTATTGTGTCTGTAGTAGGTATGTCCACGTTATGAATTCCAACAGCTGAAATCACGACACCCATCAGTCACAATCAAAAAACTAATCCCTGGACCATAGATACATGACGACTATACATATTGGCTAATATTACAAAATGTTGCCTACCAACAGCAAACTGTTTATTTTAGTACAATTGTTATTATTTTCCTATTCTAGTTATCCGTTAATTCGTATTTATATTCACTCAAACCGCTTGGTACGCGATAACCGTATTGTATGTAATAATATTACCTACACAGATACCGAGGAAAAAATTAAAAACTGCCAAGCGTTAAATAAAAATAATAATGGTCAGAAATTTCAAAAGTCCAGTTAACGTCGCACCTTCATTCGAGCAACCCGGTGGAGCATGCTAATCGGAGGTATCATATACGGGGCATATAATCAAAAAGTGCTGCAGGATTACGAGAAAACGAATAGTGATAATCGTTTGAAGATGCAAAAGGAACGAGACGAGGGGATTCGAAAACTTAAAAAATGCGGCTCTGAAGAATCGTCGGCCGCCCGAAACGTAGACCAGAAGAGCACCAGTTAAACCAAAGGATTCCAGAAAATATGTCCGTAATAATCCGTAGTAAATATTCTCAATTAAACTGTTATTACCCAGGCAAAAAGTATAATATGTTTGATTAATGACCCTACAATGTAAATTTCGTATTTGCACATTGATTGATGAACATAATTTTATTTATTTTTTGTTTTAGTTTATAGTCGATAGACGATAGTAATAATTTTGTCACGGACTTAGGAATTCCGAACAACGCCTGTTGTACTACATTTCATAACCACAATATAATTCATCTCATGTCCAGTCCTGTATACGAGCGTCAAGAGACGAACCCCTCGGAGCAGTTTTTCCTATCACAAAGACACAAAACCATTATCATATAACCGATTATTATCACGAGCGTCTAGAGACAGCCCCCTCGGAGCAGTTTTTCTTATCACAAAGACACAAAATCATTATCATATAACCGATCATTATCACGAGCGTCTAGAGACAGCCCACTCGGAGCAGTTTTTCTTATCACAAAGACACAAAACCATTATCATATAACCGATCATTATCACGAGCGTCTAGAGAAGTACTAGAGCGTACTAGTAAGAATGTCATAAAAAAGAACTCTATGGAATAGTATCAAGAAAAGGAAAAATGAATGGATTGAGCATGTATTGAGGCATGGTGGATTGCTAGGATTAATTATAGAAGGATGCGTAGAAGGTAAAAATGCTAGGGGAAGACCATGAATGGAGTATATGCAACAAATAATAAAAGACCAAGGGTGTTATTCTTATGAAGAGACTAAGAGAATAGCAAGTAATAGAGAAGAATGGATAATTGCTACAAACCAATCTCAGGATTGAATACAAAAAAAAAAAAAAATGATACACCAACATGAGATCAAAATATACAAAATGTACTAATTTTAGACATGAATAAATGAGACAAATAAAAATGGATGAATTAATTATCAAATTGGTAAGTATTGTTTTTTGTCAAATGTATTGACTAAATAATAAAATAGATAGGTACTATAATATTTTGTTTAGATCATACACAACTATGGAGTAATATGTAGTTAAAAGTTATAAATTATATAGTTTTGAAGTTTTCAATATTAGACAATGGTTTTTTTTTATTGTGCAATTCAAAATCTTAAATGCTAATTGCTATACCTACGTTTGCGCGCGAAAAAATATTTACCATTTTACCCCATATAACCTCAAAATTGATAGTAATACATGAACCATGGGACTTAGACTAAGATATACAGGACACGAGCGTCTAGAGACAGCCCCCACGAGCTAATTCCTTATCAATTATAATATAATATTCCTTATCAAAATTAATAACCTTATAACAAAATGCCATTGATTTCCAAATTAAGACAGTGCCATAAAATTTTAAATAATAATGTAAATGTTGTTTTCAAAATAATTGTCATAAAATAAAATATACAGAGGTAGGGGGACTGAGTCCTGCGTCCCCCCCACTTTAACCCCTGGCATTACCCTTTTTAATTTGAAGTATGTTACTTAATTATTTGATGTTGCTCTACTGCTCAAGACTGCAATTTTACAATATTACCCAAATCACCATAGTATACATCATTTTTAACACCATACAATACCATATAATTGAATTATATGATAAAAACACAACACTTAAATAATTGAGATTTTTTTTATTTAATTCCAAAAACATAAATAGGTACATAAAATAAAATATATAAAGTAAGTAATAGAACTTACATAAATTGTAAAATTGTATTATTAATTTAATTAAACTGAAAACAAAGTACATAAATTATAGTATAATTTACATTTTAATAATATTTTTTTGTTAGCTAACCATTGGCATGTGTCTAATGCATGACTGGTATTTTTAATTTTTATACATACATATTATGACAATTGTCATGTTATCTTGTATTTTTGGCCGTGCTTGCCCCGCTCATATTAATAAACAAATAAATAAATAAACATTAAATATAAATACTCAACAAAACATGGAAATAAAATAATATAAAAATATATTTTTAAATTTATTTTATTTTTAATTTACTTAAAACCACGGCTATAGACTTGTACACAAATATTTTGAGGAATAAGTGCTTGGTTAATTTACCTAATCATTGGTTTATTGATATTGTGGATGTGTACGAAAGTAAAACTGAAATGGTAGTATCAATTCATAAAGTTAGCCCATTACAAT
This sequence comes from Sitobion miscanthi, assembly GCA_008086715.1. NCBI lineage: Eukaryota > Metazoa > Arthropoda > Insecta > Hemiptera > Aphididae > Sitobion > Sitobion miscanthi. The sequence continues at coordinate 77,640,067 of CM017797.1, read as the reverse complement.
TACATTTAACAGGGATAATTGAAAAAAGAATAGTTATAACTAAAGGTTATATAAATTAATGCTATATTTATTTAATGCTTATTTATATGTATAGTGTTCGAGATACTTAATAATTAGTTATGTATTTAATTAGATTCAAATATATTACTACATCTTAATGGAAAAGAATGAATGTGAATTGATTAAAGAGATATTTTTGGCAGCAAAAGTTAAAAATGCTAAAAACAGATGTTATAGTGAAAATTGGACGCTTTTATGTTTATTGTTTCAGATACGGTAAGGTTCGAATACATTAGTTTTTTTAATCTAATAACTTCACAATTAACAAAATTCAATTTTTTAATGTTTCATTATAGCTCACCAAGTGGCTATAAATATCTTAGAGAGCAAAAAATACTACCTCTACCTTGTACAAAAACTCTACGTAATTATTTGTTGGCCATTAAGATAGGTTGTGGATTTGATTCAGATTTTTTTAAATTATTAAAGAAAAAGTTTGCAAATAAAACAGAGCTCCAAAGGAAAATGATTCTTATATTTGATGAAATTTTCCTAAGAGAGAGTATTTCAGTCAATACAAGAACGTTGACCTACATTGGCTTGGAAGACTTTGGGGAAGGATTTGAAACCAGACCAACCGAAAAAGCTAATCATGCACTGGTTTTGATGGTGCAAAGTTTAGCAGATAATATTCATCAGCCTATTGCAGTATTTGCTTCCAAGGGACCTGTAAAAGGTAATTTTAAGTTTTAATTATACAAGAAAATGTGTATTATAGTAATATTTGTTACAGGAATTGATTTAGCTAAAATTATATTAAAAGCCATTTTATTATTGGAAAATTCTGGTATTCAAGTAATTGGCATCATTGGCGATGGTGCCTCTACAAATCGCACAATGTGGAGTGCATTAGGTATAAGTGCCAAACAGAAAAGTCTTAAAAATTCATTTGAAAATCCGTTTGATGGCAACCGAAAAGTTTTTGTTTTTTCTGATGCTCCACACTTACTAAAAACTGTTAGAAACAGATTATACACAAAAAAAACATTACAAGTAAATTAATAAGATTATATTAAATTTCAATAAGTATGAAAACATAAACTTGTATATTATATTATAACTATATTTTTTTCTTCTTTAGATTCATCCTAACAAATCTTTAATAAAATGGAATATATATCAAAATGTTTTTTTTCATGATTCGAAAAATTTAACAAAAGTTTGTCCTAAAATCACAATAAACCATTTAGAATTAAACAATTTATCAAAGATGAAAGTAAAATATGCTTCACAGGTATATATTTTTTTATTTTTTAACATTACACATATAAAATGTTTTATTACTTTTTTTTAGATATTTAGTTCATCAATGGCTGCTGGAATTCAATTTTACCAAAGTAAAAACTATAAGGGTTTTGAAGACTGTGATGAGACCATCAAATTTACTCTGATGATGAATAGTTTATTCGATGCTTTGAATAGAAAATTTCCAGGCGAAGGAATTAAAAAAAATAGTTCTGATTTAGAGGTTTTGTGGCATATATGTAGGACTTTGAGGTTGTATGTCAATAGTTACAATATGTGTTTATGTTTGTAAGACTAAAAACAGGGAAGTATCATTAAATTGTATTTATTTAACTCAATATTAATTGTACAAAAACTTTATGTGTGTATTTTCTGAGTCTAACTTAATTTTATGTTTAAGGTATGATTAATAGTAATCCATAACTTAACTATTAGAACTATACCTATATCATGTACCTAATACTTGTATTATTTGTTTAGATTATTATGATGTACAACATACTTGAAGGCAGTATCTTTAAAATATTTTAAACTATTTTTCATATATCATAATAGGTATAAGTGTATGACTATTAATTTGTATTTGTTAAGGTATTGAGAAATGCTTTGGTTTGGTTAGACAATTGGGAATCAAATGTTACTAAAAATCTCATATCAGAAGACAAGTTTTTAACTAAAAACACAGCAGAAGGGCTTATAGTAACTATACAATCTACAATTGACATAATTAACTACTTACACGGGTGTGGTTTTGATTATGTACTAACATCTAAAATTAACCAGGATTGTGTTGAAGTAAGTATTTTACACAGTAATTACCTATTTGAAATTAATAAAAATTATATTATTAATTATTTTTACAATTTCCAGAAATTTTTTGGAATAATAAGGCAAATGGCGGGACCAAACGATCATCCATCAACACCCACATTCTTGCAATTATACAGAATGTTATCTGTTTATTCTCTGGTAAAACCTCCAAAAAAAGGGAATTGTACTATCTTAGAAGGTATTAATGGATTTTCATTAAAAATTAATATTAATTAGGAATTTTATTATAATAATAAATACAAACAATATATTGATAGATAATATTCCTGTTATTTCTGTTGGAGATTTGAAAAATATTACAGTAGAACAAAATGAAACATCCATAAGAGAAAATAAAATATGCAAGTTAAAACATAAAATTGATTCTATTGTTAAAGATGGGCAGTATGATTTTGATGATGTTTTTAGAGATCATAATTATTGCAATACAAATTCCACAGTATTTGAATGTATAGTGTACTTCTTGACAGGGTGAATAAAACAGTTTTTTATTTGTGTATAGTAATTTAAGCAGATTGAACACATTTTAAACTATGTTAGGGGAGCATATTATTTTATAACTTTCAATTTACTATTCTTTGTTATCAGGTACTTGGTAAAGAGAATGAAAAAAATCATTAAATGTGAAACCTGTTTGAACTGTTTAAGCACAGAATATGGACAGGTTTCACGTCCAGCTGCAGATTTTGTAAATATAAAAACAAGAGGTTTTAGGAATACACATTACAAAGTACAAACAAAAATGCCCAGAATTTTATATAGAAAAACTATTCAAAATATTTAGTTTATAAGAGAAGAAATATTTATATGGCACCAGGTTATCAATGTTTAAGTCTACACAAAAATTCAACTAGAGTCACAATACTAAAAAAAAAAATTGAAAGAGGGTGTTGGCGCCCGCAAGCAAATGCATTTTAGAAAACAAAAAAAAAATTTAGAAAAAATTCAATAGTAGGAACACACATTAAAGAATTCAAACTAAGAAGTCCATAATCTTAGATGAAAAAACTATTCAAAATAATTATAGGTAGTTCATTTAAGAAGGATTATTTATAGGGCACCTGATTATCAATAATCAAGTCTACACAAAAATTCAACTAGAGTCACATTACTAAAAAAAAAAAATTAAAAGGGGGTGTTGGCGCCCGCAGGCAAATGCATTTTAGGAACCAAAAAAAAACATGGAGAAAATTATACTTAAGGAATACACAGGATAAAGTACAAACAAAAATGCCCAATAAATTTAAACAGAAAAACTATTCAAAATATTTAGTTTATTAAAGAAGGATTATTCATAGGGTATTTGATTATCAATGTTCAAGTCTAAACAAAAATTCAACTATAGTCGCATTACTCAAAAAAAAAAATGGAAAGGGGGTGTTGGCGCCCGCAGGCAATTGCATTTAAGAAAACAAAAAAAAAAAATTAGAAAAAATTAAATATTAGGAACACACATTAAAGAGTTCAAACTAAGAAGTCCATAATCTTAAATGAAAAAACTATTGAAAATAATTATAGGTAGTTCATTTAAGAAGGATTTTTCACTGGGCACCTTATTATCAATAATCAAGTCTACACAAAAATTCAACTAGAGTCACATTACTAAAAAAAAAAAATTAAAAGGGGGTGTTGGCGCCCGCAGGCAAATGCATTTTAGAAAACAAAAAAAAAATTTAGAAAAAATTAAATATTAGGAACACACATTAAAGAGTTCAAACTAAGAAGTCCATAATCTTAAATGAAAAAACTATTGAAAATAATTATAGGTAGTTCATTTAAGAAGGATTTTTCACTGGGCACCTTATTATCAATAATCAAGTCTACACGAAAATTCAACTAGTCACATTATTAAAAAAAAAAAATTGAAAGGGGTTGATGGCGCCCGCAGGCAAATGCATTTTAGAAAACAAAAAAAAAAAATAAGAAAAAATTAAATAGTTGGAACCCACATTAAAGAGTTCAAACTAAGAAGTCCATAATCTTAAATGAAAAAACTATTGAAAATAATTATAGGTAGTTCATTTAAGAAGGATTATTCACTGGGCACCTGATTATCAATAATCAAGTCTACACAAAAATTAAACTAGGGTCACACTACTAAAAAAAAAAATTGAAAGGAGGTGTTGGCGCCCGCAGGCAAATGCATTTTAGAAACCAAAAAAAAAACATAGAGAAAATTATACTTAAGGAATACACAGGATAAAGTACAAACAAAAATGCCCAATAAATTTAAACAGAAAAACTATTCAAAATATTTAGTTTATTAAAGAAGGATTATTCATAGGGTATTTAATTATCAATGTTCAAGTCTAAACAAAAATTCAACTATAGTCGCATTACTAAAAAAAAAATGGAAAGGGGGTGTTGGCGCCCGCAGGCAATTGCATTTAAGAAAACAAAAAAAAAAAATTAGAAAAATTTAAATAGTGGGATGATCGTATGTCACCAGGTTGTAAATGTTTTAAAAAAAAGAAATATATAAAAAAATCCAAAAAAGTTAAATATATAAAAAAATAAATTGAACGGGGCAACGTGAGAGAACCTATCCAGCCCTTCTCAATTTATATAGTATGTACACAGGTATTGTTTACATTATAATAATACGAACAGTTATTATGATCAGAGGTGTATCATCGTAATATATGTATTAGAAAATGTATAAAAATGAATGTAATTTATTAAGGATGTAAAATAATGTTTAATTTAAAATAATATTGTATTTGCTGGGTCTACAGTCAATATTAAATTACAAACTTTAAAAACTAAATGCAAATAAAAACATAGTCAGATATCTGTTTTAGTCTTTGTTAATATGTGCGAAAAGAAGTAAAAAAATGTGGGAAGGAAATCTTGAGAATTCTTTGACAATAGGATACCAAAACACAAAACCATATTTTAAATTAAAACTATTGATTTTATACATTTTATACATTTTCTATTTACAAAAACTCATGACTATTGAAAACATTATAAAATCCTAATAAAATAATATTTTTTTATATTTTATAATTTGTCGTGGTAAATACATCATTATTTAATGTTGGCTGTATTTAAGTTTTTAATAACTATACTGGTACAACTCTAGCTGACAGTCTTTAAGACCGTGTTAAAAACTATGATAATTAGTTAACGTCTAATTTCCTGTCCTATCCTCACCTAACCGAACCAAATTAATAATATTTAAATATTTTCTTTCATTGTTATGTTTACAATATCGAAAACCTTGATAGTTAGTAGAAAAAGATCTTCGCAAAGCTCACGACCTGTCTCGCTATAGTCGTCCATCAGCACCATAGCTTCAACCAACCATAGGTTTACCTAACTAACCTCCTTATGACTTATTAGGACACTTTGAATAAAAAGATCCTGAGTTGCAGGTTGCCGAACTTAAGTGTTTGATTATCAAGTTGAACCTTTGATTGTTGACACCTTAATCCATGCTATGGATGGAGCCCACAGATAATAAAGATATCCACGCCTGTGTTAAATACATTTGAGGCCGCGTTCCCGGAGGGGAATGCAATTAAGGCTACTTTATATTGATACTCGATATTGGTATACTTTATTTGGCCTCAATTGTTCCCCTCCAAGACCGGTGATATATGTCCTATCCATATCTTTATTATCTATGATGAAGCCATACCCAGCATAAAATCGATCAACGAGTCTCTATTAATGACTTATCAGCATCTATCCTCTCACCACACACACTTGGAGACAACACATGCACATGAAAGGTTTTTTTAAAACAACATTTTTAGCTTCATATTTTTTTTAAAAAATACCAGGATAATGTCGAGCATGGGAGCAACTTTATAACGTATTCAATTAATTTTATTTTGGACTAACTGAAACATGCTATGGAGGATGGTCCTTTTGGTCGTCCAGTGTCCACAAATATTTCAATTCATAATATGAAATCGCAGCCATGTCCCCCATACTCTGATATTAAAAGCCCATCCCACCTTCATATTCTCTATGCAAAAAGTAAATTTAAGAAAAATTTGTAAATCAATGCACAGTCTCTCTATTGCATTAATATTTGTGATTTCATTAATTTTCAGTATTTTGTATAATTAGATTGGGAAAACATAAGACAATATCATTTACACAAGACTGTGACTAACACAATCATACTTTGATAAAAGTATATGATATAAGTACCTTCTATATTTGAATTAATCGTTTTTTTCCGGTACTTTATTGGTGGGCGGCACTTTAACTACGGCCCCTCAACTTTCTGAGGCTGCAACCTTGAGGCATTCCCTTTTAGGAAATTAATTAAATCCTCAAACATAACTCTTAATTCAAGAGTTTGTAACTAATACAATCATAATATAATATGAGTATAGTACATTTCGTAATATTTTTTCATAATATTGACAGTTAGTGAAATATTAAGTTTGTATTTCTAATATAATATATGTTATGATATTTTTGGACGACACTTGCACCACGGCCCCTCGATATAGTAATGTGGCGACCCGGCACGTCTCTTTTAGATTAATGATTAAATACTTAGTTAAACATTTATATTTTGTAGATAATTTGGGATAATTTGAAGAAAAATTTGAAATTGAAGAGAGACTGTGTGAAATAACAAAATATGTGGTGTGAAAGGTACATTTGAACGCGTGTTATAATGTATTATATTGAACTTTAGTTAATTTTTTATAATGTAGTATAATAAACATTTGAACATCTATTACAATATACGTATATTATATATAGATTTCAAGTATGATTTTTTTTAGTTTTTTTTTTTTTGATAGTTACCTACCTATTACAATACAAGATACTTTATTTTTATATTTTGAAGCAATATATGTTTTGGATTATTTAGATCTATATAAACTGAATTCCATACCCGTAGTTTAGTATTTACAGTTTATGTGATCAGAGTCGTGGGATCAAATTTTTTCACACTCTACTAGAATTTTGTTGTCAGTGGCGCCGAGTACGTACTTTAGGTGGTTCAAATGAACCACCTAAATTGGGTGGGTGGGTGCTTGTTGGCACTGGGGTGTATAATAATATAATATCAAGTTATAATTTAACAGGCGTAATTGTAATTTGTATAAACCTGTGAACATATTTTCAAAAAAAAAGAAAATTGATGAAACTTTTGAGTATTGTTTTTATTAATATTGTTTAATTTTGTCTATAAATTAATATTTTTTATAGTCTGATGGTTAATAAATATTATAGAATCTATGTAGGTACTTATTTTTCTTTGTAAATACTTGATTTATTGAATACCTAATTCATAGATATAATTATATAAATTAGTAATTTAAGTAGGTAATAACATTAAATATTAAATAATAGTTGTATCTATATAAATAATTATCGTAGCCCATATTATGTAAGTAATTAGGTTATATATTATAATATATTTTATTTACAATATTTTATTACATAAACAATTATTTTTTAAACTAGTTAAAAATTAACAAAAAATTAAAACTCTTTTACATTTTTACTCGATTTCTATTTTTATACTTAATTAGGTAACATTATTATTGTGAGTTCTTTATTAATATTATACTATAATTATTTGGTTAATTTGACTTCAGATTTATTCGATGAATTTTGAATTTGACTTTAGTATATTAATATTTATACATAAATAATATGTACATAAACTTTAATATATATTATCAAAATAATATTTATACAAATAATAATAATATTCAATCTTAATTTTATCAAAAGAATTTTAAATCTATTATTTTTTATTTTCTGTTCTTAGTAGATAGGTAATAATGTTCACACATCATTAATAATGTTAAAAAAAAACATTGTAAGTAAATTATTCAGTGTATTATATAATTTTTTGTTTTTCTTAATTTCAATTTTGGCTAAAATTTAGAAGTTAACGTCGGCGACAGTTGTGGGATTGACCAAAGTAGTGGTATTGATTTGGCAGATAATATAATGTAAAGGAAAACATTCAACGGCAATTAAAAACCATTTTAATTCAACATCTCAGTGCTTATTAAAAGACATTTTATATTTTTCATCATTACTACAAAAAGATGTTTTTAAGGTATTTTGTACAATATACAACAAACATATACAATTTGAAGTTCTGGGTTAGGAAGCATTTCTGTTCTTAGCTTTAAAAATAGCTTGTACATTGCCTGTATCTAGTACGAGCCCCGAGAGAACATTTTCAAAATTAAAAATTCTCAAAAACCGTTTACGTACAACTATTTCTCAAGATCGTTTGGAAGATTTAACGATTACAAAATGTGAATCAGATGTTCAAATAAACAATGAAGATGTCACTAATATATTTGCTAGTTTAAGTTCTACATTATCAAAAAAATCTAATTTACTACTTTTGAATAAATAAAAAAGAAACACTAATGTAGTAATGTTATAATAAGATCGTATAATTAAATTAAAGTGTATGAAATTATTCATAATCTAACCTATACCTACTGCTAAAATAGTAACATTTATTTATTATTTATGCTTCAATATGAAAGCATAAATGTTTAAATGTATAAAGTAAAGTTGTGTTAGCAAGGTGTTCAAATTATACAAAATATTGAATATAAAATAATGTTTCCATAAAATAATTGGCTACCTATTTACTATTATAATTTATTTAAAACGGTAATGACTAATGACTAATGATATAATAATTTTAAGTTTGATGGAATTTTATTTTTTAAATTAATATGTTATACACTTAACTTCTTTTATATTTTTAAACTTTGTCTCATCGGTTTAAAGGATTTTATATTTTTAAAACTGATGAATTTATTGAATTAAATTAATTTACATTGTGAATATAGCTAACTTTCATTCGCCACAGTGAGAATACTACTTGCTGCTGCTTTATTAGGTTTTATCAGTAACATTATGTATGTATAGTACATTGTTGTATATATTATATTAAAATAATTTCATTGATACTTATATAGTTATATGTTATATTTTGTTAAAATGTATCAACTATTGGTTATTGGTCCATCGGGTGGATGTGTGGTAGGTTCTAAACTAAGATGATATTTTGAACCACCAGTTTTGAAGGACCCAGGCGCCACTGGTTGTAGTTAAATTAAACTATAATAGGTATGTGGAATAACAGTACCTAACCTTCTATGATAATTTGTTATGAATATAATATTATCAGTAATAGCTCAAATTTAGCACTTTTACGGTACTTAATACATTTTCCTAATATTTTAACAGAAATTATGGAGCTAAAAATATAGAAATACCTATGCTATGTTACGGTCCATAGTTCATAGTTTTGTTTCATTTATAATAATAATGCTTTTTTATATACTTTTTCATAAATTAATATTTATTACAGTTGGCTTTTATGATTTGTTTGAACTATTAGTACGTATTTTTTTGGGAGATCCCTATTATTACAACACCGTTACCAATATGCGGTTTTTTGGGTTAGTTCGTTTAATTGCATGTTTTCATTTATTTGATTCGTATTTACGCTTATTTTCTTAAAAAAAATAAATAGGTACCTACCTACCAAGTGTGTGAATAAAGAATTTTTTTTTGTAAACCAATTTGAATTATTATTTATTATTATACTTTTTTTCATTGCATTAAATTCACAGCCCTGCTAATTACTTTTACTTCCAATCATAATACCTACCACAGTTAATGTGGTGTCAAAATGTCAACTTGTCAACAATCAACTGCTTGTTCAACTTGATAACACTTAAGAGGATGTCACCATTTAGCGCACCATTTATTTCTCTCTCTGACCCACACACAATCATTTTAGTGTTTTCTTAATCGCACATTTGGTATGCTACGCGTGGGTCAAAGATGGAAAACAAATAGTGCGCTGACATCCCAACCAGCAAATGATCTTTTTATTCTATCCTATAAGTCGAGGTTGTAAACCTATACCAACCGGTAACGGTATAGTTTCAGCCATGGAGTCAAATGGCCTTTGCAATTCATGATCCTTCCCTACGTATTCGGCATTGTTAACATAACTATTCTACTACCTTTACACATTTCTCCCCCGTCTCTCAAAGCTATATAAAGTTCAGCCACTCTAATTCCACACCTCCATATGATCGGTATTCTTTAGCCACTCTCACTATCTCTTATCATACAGTGACCGAACCACCTAAACCTATTCTCTCTTGTTTTCACTGCAATATGTACACTACCCGTAATTAATTAATTTCTTATTCTATCCTCTTTTGTACCTTAACACCTAACTTATTATTTTCATATCTGCTTACCTACCCTAACCTTACATTTCTTTTTCATCTTTCATTCTGAAATCCTGTTGACCCATTTCCTTATCTTCGCCGTATCACACACTTCCTAATTCCTATTCACTCAGTCTCTAGTTACCTACAAGTCATCGTACTTGCTTATCGGTGAAAATATTTAAATATCATTGAGCGAATTCCCTACTCGAAAGAATTACTTAAAAAAATATCATACCTGACCAATTTTCTAATTTTTTAACACGGCTTTATTGATAGCCGGAATAGTGTTATACCAGTATAATTACAATACAAATATTGAAAGTTTTCTGGCAATACATCCCCTGATCAATTAACAATAATAAAAAGAAACCTACTGAAAAATAAGAAAATACCCCGTGACGGAATCAAAATCTGCTACGAAACTATAGTAAACGTATATGCTTCTACGTTACCGAGTTAACAGATTTTCCGTGACAATAAATATTTAATTCAAGTCTAAAGAGTAAATTTAAGTCCCAAAATAATATGAAAACAAACTTACGCATAAACATCGATTCTTCCGGTGAAACCTAGCTGTACTGCAGCACACGCTGTCGCCGAAGAAACAGCTATCTTCATCCGTCAACATCTCGCTCCATCTCCATCTCTCTCTACATCTCGTTAATTGAAACTTATCTAGTATAGAATACTACTATCTTTATGCTCTGTTATATATTTTGGTTTTCTATTTCAGGGGTAAAAATACATATTTTTTTGGTTTTGAATATGAAAGCTGTGAGATGATCGATATGAATTTCGTGAGAAATCTAGAGGTACTAGAAAACTGAGACGAGTGTGTTGAATGAAATAAATTAAAAAATTGATTAACACAAAAATCGCTTAAAAATTAATTTAATTCAAATAATGAGATGAACCTTATTAGATCATTTAAATTTTCCAGAACATGCCCCCAGTTGTTGGTCGCATGCCAATTTTAACCATATACTAGACCACAAATTTATAGACATTCTATAATGCATTCTCCTGCCGGTGGCCCTAGACACTGTTGGAGAAATTAAATTTCTTTAGTAATTAAAATACGATACGAATTATAATAGTTACGTAGGTACTTGTCCAATACTCGAATATCAGAATTTAAATTAAAGAATGTGATATACCTAGGTAACCTATTGATCGATTCTAAAACAGAAACTTAACCTAGGTATAAATAATATCACAATATCAAATAGTGAAAATTTGAAGAAAATATCCTATAGGTATATCCTGTTCAAATCCCAAAATAAAACGTACGTTTGAGGTGTTCTCTTAAAACCCAAATGTTTAATGCCCGTACCCCGTAAGCATAGAAAATGTATGTTTCATATTTAACGAAAACTAAAACTATCGTGACGGAACGGAATTACGAAGAACGTACAAGACAAAAATAATCGTCACCAAATGGTAGGTATAATCTGCTATGTTCCTACTTACAAATCATATTAAATAACATTAATCATTATGTATTTTCTTATTTTATTAGGTAGCTATAAAAACCTACCTTCTTACTTATAAAAGCATTGCCTAATCATTGATTTCAAATTTTAAAAATTATTCTACTATAACAATAAATTAACAGTTGTAGGCAAAGTATTATAGTTTAAGGTATTTTTCATGATATCCTAATTTTTGTACACCTATAACAACTGGATTTTAAAAGCTACTCTACGTCTGGCGGATATATAAGTTTGTCCGACAATTAATATTTACATTAGGTCTACCGCTTCAACAGAGTAGAAAGACAAAACTTACGTAATTATTTATTCTTCCGGCGAAACGCGTTACCTTCGGGCTTCGAGTGTAAAATAATATTGTCTAGTGTCAGAGCTGTGCATCTCCGCCAGGGAAAATGCAGTGCGCGTCTTCATATCTCCGATCCAAAAGTTCAGTTTGCAAGGATTGAGATTAATGACATTTATAAAAATAGGCACCGAGCTTAATGACCAGAATGGAATGAAATATGTTAGTACGTATTGGAATCGCTGATCGTCTCAGACGATTGTCATTTGCCATGGATTATTTGTAATTATAACCTAACCGTCCCAATCATAGAAAATACATATATGGTCCTAACCGATGAATGATGGATATGTTTACATTATCTTCAAAAAAACATTTATTTGTTTCTACTAGACGCAAATGCGGTAAATTGAATTCAAATTTATAATATAGATAACGATTTTTTTTTTACTTGCAGGTACCTATTTATTTATTACTTGGTTTATTAACAAATTCTTATTGATATAAAATAGTAATTAAATGAAAATAGTTTTATTGATCCCAGTATTTAAAAATAATGTTTCGAATAAAATAATAAAAACAATTTAAGAAATACCTATTAATTAATATGTATTACCTAAATAACAAAATAACTAAATAAATTCGTGTTTTTTTTTAAATATTTATAATTCATATTTATACCGATTTTCTACCGATTTATACCGATCTTCTATTTATATTAATAATAATTATAAATATAAATATATAGCAATAACAAATCATTTTTGAGTAGCGGCCCACCGGGAAAGTTCCCAGTATCCCACCGGCTCAGTCCACCCCTGGTTCATATTGTAACCAAAAAATCTAAAAAATCTATTATAAACACAGTTACTTTTTACAGATATTACAAGTTAAAATTTGGATGAAATTACATATTAAAACCAAGAATAACGATTTTGGTTATTTTGTTGTAATTTAAAAATAGTAGGTATTCGATGACACTTTCAAATGTAATTTTTTGGGCAAAAATGACTTTAACCTACTATTGTAGGTACTAATGCCTAATAGTAAAATAAATTACTTTAATCTCAAATCTCAATATTATTTATTAGTTAACGATTTCTTTGCTCAGAATCGTTTTTCGTTTATTCATTTTGTATTTTAATAACTTATACATGGATATATTATTATTACTTATAATTATGGTAGGTGTGTTTGTTTTATTTCATTAATTTATTTAATACTATGCCAATAAGTTATATATTAATTAATAATTTTTGAAACATTGTGTTCGAAAAAATAAAAATAAATGTAATCTTAATTAGAGTCTTGTAATGTACCTATGTGTAAAAAATAAATAAATATAATAACTGGTGAACTTTTAGGGACATAATAGGTAACACATTCGTGTATGTTGTATTACACTATTTATATACCTATACGAGTATATGAGTAGGTGTATTATTCATATGTATATAAGACAAAAATGATCATCACCGAGTGGTAGTTATAAACTGCTATGTTCCTACTTACAAATCATATTAAATAACATTTTCTTGTTTTAATAGGTTGGTATAAATACCTACCTTCCTTCTTATAACAGCATTGATTTCAAATTTCAAAAATTATTCTACTATAACAATAATTTAACAGTTGTAGGCAAAGTATTATAGTTTAAGGTATTTTTCATAATATCCTAATTTTTGTGCACATATAACAACTGGATTTTTTAAAACTATTCTACGTCTGGCGGGTATATAAGTTTGTCTGACAATAAATATTTACATTAGGTCTACCGTTTCAACAGAGTAGAAAGACAAAACTTACGTAATTATTTATTCTTCCGGCGAAACGCGTTCCCTTCGAGTGTAAAATAATATTGTCTAGTGTCAGAGCTGTGCATCTCCGCCAGGGAAAATGCAGTGCGCGTCTTCATATCTCCGATCCAAAAGTTCAGTCTGCAAGTATTGAGATTAATGACATTTGTAAAAATAGGTACATAGCTTAACAACCAGAATGGAATGAAATATGTTAGTACGTATTGGAGTAGCTGTTCGTCTCAGACGATTGTCTTTTGCCATAGATTATTTGTAATTATAACCTAACCGTCACAACCGATGGATGATGGATATTTTCACATTATCTTTAAAAAACATTTATTTGTTTCTACTAGACGTAAATGCAGTAAATTTATTTCAAATTTATAATAGATAACGGTTTGTTACTTGGTAATCACTTATTTATTACTTGGTTTATTAACAAATTTTAATTTTAATTTCAAAATCGGCTATAAAATTTAGTCTTCGGAACACTGCAACGTTCACTGCACATTTCAGTCTGATTATGATATATTATTCCCAGTTGACAAATCTTTAATGAAAAATACCATTTCTCAAATAACACGCAGCCTACAGTAAGATGTTCAAAATTATTCTTATGACCTAAGCGTTACAGATATTATGGGAGCAATGAATGTTTTGATTTTACAATGATGTGTATATGATTCTCGTATAATGATTTTCTTCTTTAACCGTCGGTATTTGAAATGTCCATCAAATGTTTAAACTAGGATTTTCTATACATAATAAAATGTTCAAAATATTTCGACTCGTTTTCAGTGATTTATAGACATTTGAATTATGATATGTTTTTAGTTCTGTATTCTATAAATGTCAATAAAATTGGATTCGTTGGGTCAAAAAGCTTAAAAATAATACAAAGTTCCTCGTAAGTTGATATAATAGAATTTAAAATATATTAGAAGAACGAAGGCACGTTTTTTTTATAGGCATTTAAAGATCAAATTTCTACAAAATTCATCATAATCTCGACAATTTGCAAAATATTTTGTGATCAGATATTCATCCAAAATTGTCTTTGTTTACTTATAATATGAAAATGTAATACAAGTTTCCTCGTAAGTAGTTATATAAGCAATTGAGAAACAATAAAGATCCATAGGCACGATTTTTTTTATAAGTAATTAAAGTTCAATTTTTAACAAATTATTATTCAGTAGTTAAAAATTTATAAAAAGTTCAACTTTTATTGCTAAGGATTGAAAATTTAAAACAAGTAATTTTACAAAGATGTGTTCTTTATTTTTTTATTATTTTTTCTTGTGGTCTGTGTATTTGTAATAAAGATTCAATTTTCACATATAATATTAAATTATAGGCACTCAGTATGAAATCAAGAGTTTATTTTTAGTTTAGTTGTAGGTATTTAATAAATAATAATAGGTATACGAAATTGTGTTTTCGAATAAAAATGTATTGTTTATATTAGTACCTATACACCATAATAGGGAACTAAAATGTTATACAATTTTAATTTGGTACGTGTAGCTATTTATTTAATTTTTTCAGTTAATGAATTATTTATTTTTTATCATATATATACTTTTATTCGCGGACTTTTATCTCATAATATATGTACCTAATATTTTTAATTTTTATTGTATTATTACTGTGTGAATTCCAACCAGATTTGTCATTAACATTGATTGATTGAACATATTTATATATTTTTTATTGTATTGTTACTGTGTATTTAATGTGTAATATAAATATAAATTTTTACCGGAATTTTAAGTACGATACCATCCCAAAGTTATCTCTGAATAATCTTTCAATGATGAATTTAATAGTTATACATTCTCGGTTACATTGCTTGGATTATAAATTGGAATAAACTACAGTTTCCCAGCTTCTACTACAACATCATTTTATATTTTATTTTATGTTTTTAATGTTTAAAATGCAGTCTGCACCTTGTGCCAGTGATTTTACACGTAATATAATAAAATTGATACTAGTGATGGGTTAGGTTTTAAAATTATTTACACGATTTCAATAAAAAAATATCTATGAAGTATAAACATCCGCATTTCTATTAACTATAAATTCCCGGCGTATAGCGTATAACATGCAAAAAGTTGCGTATTAAACTTGGCGTGGTGAATTGAAGACGGTCTCGCGTATTTTATACATTGCACTTTTGGAATTAAACTTATAAATGCTTCTACATAACCCAGGTAACAGATTGTCCGTGGCAATAAATATTTAATTTAAGCCTAAAAAGTAAATGTAAAATAGTAATAATATAAAAACAAACTTACGCGTAAACATCTACTCTTCCGGTGAAACGTAGCTAGAGTGCCGACGTCGCCGAAGAAACCATCTTTATCCGTCTTCATCTCGCTCCGAACTGAAACTTGAAAGTATCGAAATCATTTTATGAAAATAACCTGAATACCTGATCATAAAGAAATGTGCGAGTTTGTGTTAAATACTATAGCTTAAATATTATAATGTATAACTGTCCGTCTATATTGATGGCTTATTACTTATTTGTTCACTGAAATTATTAGAATTGTTTATCGTCGCCGACGAATGTCGACAATTGACGATTGCCAAAGATATTATAAAATATATTATTTATTTCGATAAATCCGTAGAACTTTATATTATACTCAGTATCCATACGGTCTATTTATAAATCGTATGTACTTTTACAGAAAGTAATTTGTGATCAGCAATGTACCTATTCTGGTTATCTATTTCAGTTATAGTTCGTATGTCAAATTTAACTATGCAAAACTGGTCCGCAAGTTTATAGACATTTTATTATTCGAATGCATTATCCCACCAGTTCCTCTAGACACAGTGTTTGAGAAATTATATTTTTTTGGTAGGTACCTAATTAAATTACAATATGAATTATTATAAGTTACCTATGTAGGTACTTGTCCAAAACTCGACTACCGGGATTTAAATAAAATAATGTGATTTATAGGTAATACTATATGTATGGCTATTGATCTATTATAAAATAGAAACTTAACCTAACAAAAATATCACGTTTTAACCGGATCGATTTTAGTTTTTGGTGTAACTTTAAGACTAATTACCGTAGATAGGTATATGAAATTTCCCTGAATGTTTATAATAGCATTTTCTATACACTACCAAAATATTTTCACTTGTTTTGGCTGTTTATGGACATTTTCAGTTTCCATTTTTTTTTAGTTTTATTTTCTATAAATGTCAATACAATTTTAGTAGTTGGGTCAAAAAGCATGAACATTTAATACAAGGCTCCTGGTATATTGTTACAATAGCAGGTGAATTTTTTTAAAATAGATAGGCACAATTTATGAAATTTAAAATTTAAGAATGATTGTTCGATCCTTTTGATTACGGAGTTGCCGCCGTCGGCGGTCGCGCTGGGCTGACCGCCACGGTAACTTGGTTCATGGGCGCTACGCGCCATCGGCCGTAATGTTGGCCAAACCGTCGCGGTCGCTGGTAAATTACTATAAATTCTTTGTTACAATTATGGGATAACATTGATAAATCCCCTGAATATTCACTTTATACATATAGAGTAAATTCAGATACCATAGAATTTCTTCAAAATGCTTGTTTTGCATACTTAATTTGATGGTACTTTCAATTAAAAACGCTCAAACTTAATTTGTAAGTTATGGTCAAAAAATCTGTTTTTTAAAATTGTTATGTTTAGTTATTTTTACGATGTAGAACGGTACAATATACGGTGTGATAATTTGAGTCTTATTTTTACAGCATTTAATGCGGGCATTGGCCGCCAAGAGCGCTAAGAAGGCCGATTCTTTAAATAATTCTATGTATCTAGCGGTATACACATTAAAATTTAGGAACGATTGTAGCTTACTTACCCAAGTGATTTTTTAGAAATATTTTATTTTGGAAATGTTAGTATTATTATGCCTAATGTGTTGGTATAATCAAAATTTCTACACCGTATTATCTACGTCGTGAAATTAACTAATTGAAAAAATTTTTGTAAAGAAATTCAAAAGGGGGAGGTAAACGCCGCGTCTCCCCCCCCCACCATAAATCCGATACTGTCTTGATACACTCCGTATTCTAGGTAGGTATATAAATACAAAATACCTAATTCAATATGTTTAGATTTGCACAGACAACCATTTATCCGGGCGTATTAGGATGCATTGATTGTACACACGTCATAGCCATATATTCCCTCCTAATGAACGCGAGGAAGCGTACAAAAACTTTAAAGGGTTTCATTCTTTGAATGTTCAAATGGTATTATAAAATATTAAATTTCTTAATAATTTATATTTTTTTACATTAATTTTTTATGTTTTAAAGGTGTGTGATTCTGAGATGCGAATTTTAAACGTTCTTGCATTCCCTGGTAGTGTGCACGATCAATTTATATTTGCATCTAGTGCTTTAAGTACAGAAATGGAGAGATTGTACACCAATAGAATTGGACCGTTTTATTTTTTAGGTAGGTATCTTATGACGAATAATTAAAATTATTATCAAATTAATATTTATAGCCTATAGGCATGATATTATACTCATAATTGTCTAGGTGATTCTGGTTATGCCTCTGAGACGTATATTATATTGATTCCAATATTACACGCAAATGAAGAGAGTCCTGAATATAGATATACAAATAACCACTGTTTGATCAGAAATATCATAGAAAGAGTATTTGGAGTTCTAAAAGGAAGGAAGGTATGTCAATATTTGTATTTATTAATAATAAAAAGATTATAATATTATGAGTTCCTTTATTTTTCTGAACAGGTGGCGGTGTCTAAAAAAAAATCGTGTATTACACTAAAAACCACAAAAAGCAGGAGTTATTATAAATTGTTATGCAATTTTACGTAATATGGCAATACATGAGTAAACTTAAATTATATTTTTTTGTTTAATTTAGAATTAGTCATGGTTAATTTTTACTTTTCAGAATGCGCGAAGAGTATTTACATTACAATGTGGATGACATACATAATGAAAATCAACTGGCAGGACATGACGGACAAAATATTCAAGATAGACAGAGTGGACGAGTAATAAGACAACAAATTGTGCAACAATATTTCAATTAAATATATAATTCATTACTTTTTTTCCTACATAGAATATCGATATTTCTATACTTTTTTTGTTATCTATTTATAAACTATAGGCTACTTTAATCAATAAAATAAGTTATAAAATAAATATGTACTTACCAAAAGGCTATAATTATTGTAATTCATTGTGGAATAGATTTCTAAAACTGTAAGTGCAATATGTAAATATGACTTACAATTATAACTTATAATATGAATAAATTATTACTTAATCGTGCCTCCAACTAAATGTAACCATTAATAAACAAAAACAAAGTTTCGATTTCCACCGTGAATCTTAAGATCCCTGTTTTACCACCTCTTTAAAAAATGAATATCAGACAGTCCTTTCTTATTGCATATCTAGATTATTAGAGGAACCACTTAGGGCCTGTTTTATAATCATAGTTTAAACCTCGGTTACACCTAACCCACTGATTTTACCGGCAGAATTCAGTGGTTTAACCTTAGTTCAGTTAGTTCAGCTATTGTAATACGGGCCCTAAGTATTCCAAATATTAAGTTCGTACGTTTCGTATTTTGAAACCAATATTGTATATTTAATTAAGATATTGCTTAATAGATGGCGCCACTATTATATTCTTACAAAAACATACACAATTCTGAGGTTTATTTTTTGGTTTTATCAGATTCTAATTAGGTAAAATTATGTTATTCTAGAATCTAGAATCTAGATTAACCATAATATTATACCTAGGTACCTCTCTAGTCTCTAATGATATTCATTCGTTAGAACTACCTAAATGTATTAAAATTCGATCGAATATTCTATTTTAAAGTTTCATATTTGAATGTAAATTATACTTTTATATAGTATTAATATTTTGATTTTGTCGTAGGTAGGTACTCGTTTACTCGTTTCGATAACGAAGCTTATTGACAATCCCCAACTCTCTTGTCAAAGCACACACATATATTGATATATATTATATATTATACATATATTGTATATATATACATATATAAATAAAAATAGGTACATTATGTAAGCTTACAGAATAAGTAATAGAAAAAAAAGGTGGGTAAGTGGATGTTGCTCTGCTGTACAGTAGGTTACAAGAGGGTCACTGTAATGGATAGTGTTAAATTTGAATTCAATGATATAATATCATTGTATAAGAAAAACGATTCTGAGCGAAAACAGTCAGTCAGCCTATGATATTACCAAGTATATTTTGATGATATTATTGTGAATAAACTAATTTATATATAACCTATTTACGTGGAGCCTTGTTTTCAATTTCCAATCCTTAGCTATAAAAGTTAAACATTTTATAAATTTTTAACTACAAAATAATTATTAAATTATAAATTTGATAAATGTCGTCAAAATTTGAACTTTAAATACTTATAAAAAAAATTGTGCCTATGTATTTTTAATATTTTTCAACTGCTATTAGACGATATATCAGGAGCCTTATATTAAATGTTCACGCTTTTTCACCCAACAAATAAACGTTTTTTAATTAAAATAAAATAAGAAAATCGTTACATGAGATATCGAGTGGATATCAAATGTTGTAAAAATATGAATTTCAAACGCTCATAAAAATTTAATTTGACTTTCTTGTAGACATTTTTTTGTTTATAAAGGTAGACAAACTTATAAATAATCTTGTATTACATTTTCAAATCTTAGATTTAAAAAGAAAAATTTTTATGAATTCTCAACACAAAATAATTTGCTAATTTTCGTGATTTTTCCGTATTTTGTCAAGATTTGAACTTTAAATGCTTATAAATAAAAACTGTGACTAAGGATTTTTAATTTTTTTCATCTGCCTTTGAAACAATAACCTAGGGGCCTTCTATTAAATTTTTAAGCTTTTTCACTCAACAGATAAAATTTTATTGATACTTATAGAAAAAGAAAACTAAAAAAAATGGAAACTGACAATGTCCGTAATCAACCCAAAATAAGTCAAAATATTTGGAAAATGTTATGGTGTATGGAAATGCTAATATAAACATTCAGTCAAAATTGCATGTACCTACGGTCATTTGTTTAAGAGTAGCATAAAAAACCAAAATCGATTTTCTCGAAAACAGATTTTCCGTAAAAATTCCTATTTTTCCTTAATTTTTCTTTTGTTGTTCACGGCGCTTTTGAAAACTACTGGTACATTTTTACTTTTGACCCCCCAAAGTATCAACTAGGTTCCTTTTCCTATCAGAAAATTTACTATTGAAGAAAATCCAAGCACTTTTACTGTCCTAAAAGGTGATGACAGACACAAAAAAAAATTTTAAAAAAACACACATCATTTTAAAATCAATACATTCATTGCTATAAAATCATTTATGTTTAATAAATTAATACATCGAATGTTAAAAACTTCTATAATGATTTTAATTTTTTTTTATAGATAATAATATTTGGCGGTGCCGTCCCAATGAATATTTCTGGGCCCGGTGCAAAATTTTGAGGGGCCCCATATTTATTTCATTTTATAACGGACTTACTTTATTTTTATATAGTTTTATAATCTTTAAGGTCTTGTTATAAATCTAAATTTGTATTTTTATATTAGACACAAAACCTACTTCAAACAATATACGACATAATACAGAAATATACGATGTATTCAGTAGGTATAGTTATTGTAAATGCCCGTGAAAAAAATAAATATTACCTATCAGCTATCAGTCTTGTTTTTAAAATTCAGATTCACTTTCCCATCAGAAAAGTTATTATTGAAGAAAATCCAAGTACTTTTACTGTCCTAAAAGGTGATGACAGACACAAAAAAAAATTTTAAAAAAACACACATCATTTTAAAATCGATACATTCATTGCTATAAAATCATTTATGTTTAATAAATTAATATATCGAATGTTAAAACTTCTATAATGATTTTAATTTTTTTTTATAGATAATAATATTTGGCGGTGCCGTCCCAATGAATATTTCTGGGCCCGGTGCAAAATTTTGAGGGGCCCCATATTTATTTCATTTTATAACGGACTTACTTTATTTTTATATAGTTTTATAATCTTTAAGGTCTTGTTATAAATCTAAATTTGTATTTATAATGTAATAAAATCCTATTTGTATTTTTATATTAGACACAAAACCTACTTCAAACAATATACGACATAATACAGAAATATACGATGTATTCAGTAGGTATAGTTATTGTAAATGCCCGTGAAAAAAATAAATATTACCTATCAGCTATCAGTCTTGTTTTTAAAATTCAGATTCACTTTCCCATCAGAAAAGTTATTATTGAAGAAAATCCAAGTACTTTTACTGTTCTAAAAGGTGAAGACGGACACAAAAAAAAATAAAAAATAAAAAAAAAACCCACATCATTGTTAAATCAATACATTTATCGCTTCGCTCAGAATCTAAAATAAGACGAAATTTATAATAAAAAAAAAATACCACCCGATAATTTGAAATGATTCATGTGGTTTGCCAAATTTAGATTCACCGACATAAATTACGAATTTGAAAGCTCGTTATATTGGTTGTTGTATTCTGAACGCCCACTACCGTGACATTAATATTGTCCTGACATATTATTATTGTGCAATTAAAATATGTATTTATATCGTACGACCGTATAACAAATCGAATAAAATATACACAGACAACACGCAACCAAACAATAATATTTGATTTTTAACAATCGTTTGAATCAAACAACTGGTTAGCTTAAATCTATAAAAATAAAAATAATGCTCCACGGAGACCTGAAAATACGTAGTTTTTCGATTCAAACGCTACAAAATATATACCGCCTGTACTCAATATTTGAGTATTCAAGAGATCGATAACGGATTGAATTATTGACAAATGATACACATAAATCAAACTATAACATTATTGTATATTTTTATATGTTGTAAAAATACGTTATCATAGGCCATGCTTAAAAACCCTATTTAAAAAAATATATATAATATATACCTACCTATTTATTTTACTGTCAAATCGACAACATATACATATGGTCATTGTACCCCCCTCCTCTTCACCTTGAACCAACTTTTGAGAAGAAGCCCTTTTGAGGAAATGTGTCGACTGCAGCTTAACCCCAGATTCATATTATTATTATTATATAGGTATAGGCACTATATGGTCTATGGAGAAAATCACACGTCGTCCACCTGCTCCAACTTCCTGTAGAATGTAATCCTGTGCACGATGCGCTCGGTGGTCGATATAGTAACTGCGATATAATAATAGATATAATATACTATATCCTATATAATAATAATTATTGTTATTGAACGCGGTGCATCATCACGATAATAATACACGTGTGAAACTGTTTTGCGCGGGAAAGAACCGAGAAAGCTAGTCATAACTTACTAAGAAACGATATTTTCACAAAATAAAAAGGAGAACTTTGGCTGTGCAACGTTGTTTTTATTTTTTTGATAACAATAATAATATATGAAAAAAGTTCTTACTGTTTCAAAAACCAATATTGTTTGTGTTTTTCAAATTTAAAAAACTTTTTTCATATAAATGATATTAAAAAAAATAAAAACAACGTTGCACAGCCTCGTTTCTTAGTTATGAGTTATGACTGTAGCCTTCTCGGTTCTTTCCAGCGCAAAACAGTTTTTGCTATGTTGTACATTTGTAAGACGGAGACAACACATGCGGGTGTAGCGTCCTCCAGATATCGTGCTGCCCAGTGCCCATACTACGACATATCCAAGCTGGCAATAAACGTACTTAAAAACAATATTTTTGTAATCTTAAGTTTACCCGAGGTGGTTTACACAGCAAATAGGGGGATATTTTTGATTTTAATGTCCGAGCGAGCGTAGCGAGCGAGTGGTCACGCTGGCAATAAACATACTTTAAAAACAATATTTTTGAAAACCTAAGTTAACCCGAGATGAATGCGCGAAATAGTGAACTTCATTTCATTCACTCAACTTTAACATTCATTTCAACACTGCGAAATGCGAATATTACTCTTTGCTGCACGCTGTTGTCACGTCTGGTCACTGATACACGGCCGTCGCAGTGTCGCAAGGCTTATAGATAATCTATTATAAACCTTGGCAGTGTCGCACGTCTATTATCATTTGGTCATGAAATATTATCTATATCTGCGAATATGATAAAATGATTGTCTATAGCCACGGTCTTAGAATTATCGTACCAGAACGGCTGCAGCTGATGTAGCCTGTACAACCTCAGAAAGAAGTGTTTCAAACTTTCAAGGCATAGGCCTCTGTTTTGCGTTTTCCGCCTCCTTCCGCTTTAAACGGGTTTGTTTTTTTTTACTCTTCGTTAATCGTTATCAGTCGTCGTAGTCGCACTCGGACTGCGTCGTTATCGTCTGTTTTTACGTTTTATTATATTTACCTAATATATTAATTATATTTAATTACATATTTTCGTTTTGAGTTTGAGTTTTCATTTGCAAATCACAGTGTTAATTCGAAAACGATTCCGAACTATCATGTAGTACAAACCGGAAACCGCGAATCGAAGAAGTACGTTTTATGAACAACATCGGGACCAATTATTTAATAGGTATTATTATTATTTTCATATTTGTTTTTTAAATGATCAGAATGATTATAATTTGATACCTGTTTTATGAAATAATAATGTTTTAATCGTCTGAAAATCGTGACCAGAAGTAATAGAAGAAGTAATAACAATTATTATAATAACGATAAAATAAAAAATTACACTAAACAAACACATATGTTTGATATTTGACATTGTGTAATTTAAAATGATAATTAAAATGTTTTAATCAACCCTCTTTATTAGTCGTTATTCGTTAAGTACCAATTGCAACTGCGATTTGAGATTTATTTCTTGACGAATGGAAGTTTAAAAAATAAAATCAGTACCTAGGTATCTTTAGTGATAATGTCCTTATTAAACTACACAATTAGCTGACTAATGAAATGAATTAATTAAGTATATGTATCTGTTTTGTGAATAGAAAACCAAAGCAATTATGGAAGATCAAACATTATTGCAAGATCTCATGGAATTGGCCACACATATGCGACAAGAACGACTCTTCACTCAATACGAGTTGAACAATTTGCAAACATTAAATGAACAGGTGAATGGTTATAAATTACTCTAATATTGGTCAAATATTCACTCTTGTTATGTTATAAGTTTTATTGTTTAATGTTGATACGTTTTTTTAATTATGTAACTGACCTATTATAGTATTATGAACAAATTTTTGAATTGTAATTGACAAATATTTTTTATTAACAGGTAATTAGTGTATCGAATAGATTGGCCCAAGAAGCATGGATAACAACTCAACAGCGAATAAATCTCAACAAATTAGTTTTGTCAAATCCAGATTGTACCCCTGCTGATTGTTGTGAAACCGCTCAACATCTGGATGATGCACATTTTGTCGAAGTGCATGAATCAATTGGCTACGATGTAAGTCTGTATTTATATAATAAATAAACAAATTAATTAATATATTTTGTTTATAGAATGCACAAGGATTTGGTGTTCTAGTGCAAAAATTGCGTAAAAATCCAAAATTACTTGCAAGCTGTTTAGCTGCTGGAGACCGATTATTTACTAACAAAATGCCAGAGGTTATCAATTGCACTTTATCTGGAGTGTTTGGATCTTGTTTGATGGCCGAGGATAATGTTTTAATATTAAAATTACTCAGACACTTAGCTGTGTTACAGTTAATACCTGCAGATAACCCTCGCAGGTTTGCCGTTTTGATAAAGTAGAATATTGTTGATTTCAAAATTGCACACTTGTGATAAAGTAATCGTACATTTTTTTTATTGTTGTACCTAAAACCCTACACTTACAATGTTGTATAATTTATTGTTTATACCCTATTTATACTTGTTCAAAAAAAAAAAAATGAACTTATAGAATATGTGGTTTTTATTTATTGACATTTTTTGGGTCGAAAACATAAGTGTGCGGTTTTTGGATGCAACATAGAATATATATATATATAATTGTATTATGTGTGTGTGTTTATTATTATACCTATGTTATGATGATAATTAAAAATAAAAAAATAATAATAAATGGATAAATACTTTAGGGTATTAAGTCATGGATCGTGTGCTTTTTCAAGATTGTATTCAGCATTCCATGGAAGTTTATTTTCCGCAAAATTATTTTTGACTGCTGCCTTTCATGACCCCATTATGCAGTTGTTAAAAGACGAAGAAAAGTACCTCGATATTGATCCGGATAAAGCTCAACTAAGGTAAATAAACCATCAATTTGATAAATCAAATATATTGACATAGAGTTATTTAAATTTAATTTATTTGTAAATTTCAAAAACCTAGTATTCTATATTATATCTATATTAAAATATAGGTTTTCATTTTTATTATTATTTATAAAGATTTCTACAATCTGTTAACTAAAACAATAGGAAAATTTGGTATATGGTAACAGAATCTAAATATGTATTAATTTCAAATTTTAGATTTTCCCATCTTAGAACATGCAATCGTGAAGAAAGTTCAGAATATAATTTAAAACTACAAAACTATAGAAAATCTATTGTAGAACAACTGGTAGCAATTGCTTCAAAATTCATTAATAGCCTCAATGAAAGTCTTTACTGCTTTCCAAGCTCAGTGTGTTGGCTTGTGAGGCAAATTCATACGTTATTAACTGCTGGAAGTACTTTAACTGAAAAACAAGTATTATATATTTTGCATTTTGTATTTTATTATTTAACTTGGATGTATGAAAAATATATTTATATTTTATTTTAGATTTATGGTATTTGTGTAAATCTAGTTTTTACATATTTTATTTGTCCAGCAATCGTAAACCCCGAACCACATGGAATTACTGATGCTGATATTACTCAAATAGCACGTTATAATCTTATTCAAGTAGCCAATATAATTCAAATGTTGGCCATGTACAAATATGAACCAATCGATAATAAAGTTCAAGATTTGTATCAGCACTTCAATAAAGATTGCATTTCTAGCTTAATGGAAGCTCTATTAAAAACATCATCACGAAATTCTTTGAATGATGAAAATCTAACTGTTAATTCTAATGTTAAATTAGAAAACTTAATTAGATCCGTTGCATTATTTACCGAAGAGGAACTTCAAACTTTTGTAAGCACTTCAAATCAACTATTACTATAAACACTTACAAATTACATTTTTAGGTAAATTTCCTAAATGTGGTTTCTAATGATGGAACATTGAGTGAGTCAGATAAAAAAGAATTGGCTGATTTGTTGATGAATATGCCAATAATGTGGCCTGATAATAATTCAAATGATAAATTTCAATTACCCATTGAACAGAAAAAGCTAGGGATACTTAGTAAAACTGGTAAGAAATCTATTTGACACTTAATATCTTTTGTGTGTATATAATATATTATTATATACAAATACCACTGTAAATATGCAAAGAACTATAAAAATTCTCAGTAAAGAATATTAATTCTAAAAATAAAATAATGTATCTAAATTAATTAATGTATTTACCACATACTACTAGTAAATTAAGTGTTACTATTTTATTATATTATTTTTAAATAGAAACAAATTATTGAGACTTCCACATAATATTATATACTATAATAATTTAATTACAGTCACCTATCACCATCATTTTAAATTTAACATGTAATTTTTCTATCTAAAATTTTCCAACTTTATATTGAATTTTAGATTCTGAGCAGAGCAATTGATGTATTAATTTTACAATGATGGGTCTTCTTTTTTTTGTCTTTGTACACCAGGGGTTCCCAAAATGTTTGGCTTGTGGCGCCCTATTTAAACCAATGTTTTTTAAGGGCCGCCTTCCCCAAGTTATATCATGATTAATAATAAAAAATAAAAACCAGTAAAAATTGTAATGGGAAATATTATGGAAATATTTATTTAATTTAATTATACACAATTTATACATTTTTATTTACATAATCGTAATCATTTCCGTCATCGCCATTGTTGGGTTCACAAATTTATTTTTAGACCAAAAAAAATTCTACTGCAGCGAAGATACTGCGGCGCAAACTTTGGAAACAATTTTCAACTTCAGTACCATTTCAAACATGAATAGTGAATCTAAAATTCTACACTCAAGAAGTTAAATTTTAATATTGCCTGTAGTTTTTAAAAGTATGAGGAAAAACACAAAAAAAAAGTTAAGAGTTAATTTAAATTTTTACACAAAATCAGTTTTTGAAAAAATAAATTTTGTATTTTGGTCTAACTAAATACCCATGTATACAAACATTAACTGAATATATTTTCTATACACCATTATCAAAATATTTTGACTCTTTTTGATATATTTATAGCCTATTTGCATATTTTCATATTCACTCTTATTTTATTTCCTTGGTAATACTGTTACTTTTATTATACTTATTAGTATTATCGTATTATTTTTATTGTGAATTGTGTATCTTATATTACATTAATAGAGGCTTAAGTGATTAACCCAATATTATTTGATATTTTTAAATTGTATAAATCCTTGTTTTTATTGACAAATAAATAAATATTATAATTGTATATTTTAGCTGCTTCATCTCTTGGAAAAGTATTACCAAATACAAATATTTTAAATTTTTCTAATTCAGAAGGGTTTAATGACGATGATGACAAATTTAAAAAAGATTTTGATCAAAAAGTCCTTATTGTTCCATTTGAGAATACATTTAACTCAGGCATTGGCCTGCTACCTGAGCATAAGGTTTTAGAAATTGAAAAATTAAACCTCGAAGAAGATGGCGAACAAAACAATAAACTTTATGAAATTATAAAAAAAAAAGAAAAACCTCTACATTCTGTATCCCATGAAGGTTCTATTGGTAAGAATTAATAAATAATAATTAGTCCACAGTTTTAGTATCATAAAAACAATGATTGTTCTTGAAAACAACATTTATTTTATAACATCTA
Source organism: Sitobion miscanthi (assembly GCA_008086715.1). Taxonomy (NCBI): domain Eukaryota; kingdom Metazoa; phylum Arthropoda; class Insecta; order Hemiptera; family Aphididae; genus Sitobion; species Sitobion miscanthi. The sequence continues at coordinate 77,611,123 of CM017797.1, read as the reverse complement.
AATATATATTTTTTATTTTTTTGTATTTGAAGTGGACACTGGAAATACTAGTGATTATTTAGAAGTTGTCTCAGAGGCTGCATCAAACCATAGTGTTCCATCATCTGTGGAACTTGACCAGGACCAAAATGATAATTTATCAGACATGATTTCTGCAAATGTATCAGGACGAGGAACACCAAACATATCAGGTTAATTTTGTTTATAAATATATTTTTATATAAAAAAAATATTAAGTTATATTTATTTAATTAATTAGGGCGTGATACACCATCATCTCAAGTAACAGAAAATGAAGATATAGCTAATGGTCCTCCAACACCATCTGCTCGTATAAATCCATCAGCAAAACAATGTAAATTTGATTTAGATGATAAATTTGGCAAATTTGAAATAAAATCTAAGATGCAAGGTAAACATATTTTTGATGAATACTTAAATACTTTTTAATAATTTTATAAGTATGATGATATTTTATTGAAGTTGCAATATAAAGGTCATATGTTCAAAGTCCTAAGTCACAACATTTAAAAAGTTCAGAAACATAATATTCTATAAAAAAATGTCCTCGGACCTTATAAATTAAAATATAGATTAATATACGACTACATTTAAATCATAACATTTTTCCTGGTATCCTTTATGGATAATATTATGCTATCAGTAGTTTTTATAAAACTAAATTTAAATTGTGAAAAAATTATGTTGTTAAACATTTTTACTCAAATATTTGGGTTGAGAAAATATTAAATGATAAATAATAAATATTAAATTCCAATCTTGATGGCAATTTAATTTTACAAATATTAAGGGATGGGACGTGATGAAACCACATCATCCATGGTATCAGATACGTGGAGTATGGATGTTTTAGCAAGTGATAATGAAATACTCGATCAATCTGATAGATCTCAAATTAGTGTTCAACTTCCACCACCACTACAATCACAAGCCATTCCTAATAATCAACAAGTTAATAGTTTTTATCTATTTTAAATATTTTCTAATTTAACTTGATTACTAACTATAAAATAATTAAAATTAGATATTGGATATTAATGAAACTGCGTCTGAAGCCTGGAGTACAGATGTTTTTGCTTCTGACACTGATAGATTAGCTGAAGTTGATACTGATGATACAGCTAGTGTTGCAAGGTAAAGATTTTAACTACATTATTTTAATTTTTACTTTATTGTTTTATTTTTTTTTAAATCTGGTTAAGATTTATTTTATTTTCATGATAATCTACATTAGTAATTTTAGTGATATTAAAATATAATATGTTTGGTTGTAATTTTAGATCTGACGATATGTTAAGGTATGAGTTAGAAAACCGAGGTGATATAGATGGAACTGATGATTCTTCAAATTATCATTACTGTACGTTTAAATATTTTTTTATTAAATCCTTTTGAACACATTTATAATTTCATACTGAAATAGTTCAATTTACTGTTACATTTTATTAAATTAATTTGAATATTTATTCTAGCACCAAATGTATTTAGACCTATACAACAAGAAAGTATTTTACGGTCGGAAACTGCTTCGTCATTTAACAATAGAGTACAAAGAAGAAAAGTGTCTGATAGTAGTGCTGAATCAAATACTAACAAATTTATAGGTTCTCCTGATGATGTCCCATCAACTAGAATTGAAACAGGTTTAAATGTATCTAGGTCTGCATTTTCTATGGTGTCCACTTCTAGTGAACAAACACCTACTGGACCACCCAAACTCTCTCATAGACCACAGCCATCGTCTAGTCAAGAAGTAAATCTATTTTAAAAATTGTTTATGTTTGATTAAAGACACTGAAATTTTGATTACTGGGCATAGGCTTCAGTCGATGATGGTGATACAAATTTGGGTTTGCATATGAGTTCCTGTAGTTTGGCATCTACTAGTAGTAGCAGTGGCAGCAGCCTGGGAGCTAAAGCCAAACCTATGCTAATGAATGGTTCAGTTGTAACAATGAAAACTAGTACCAATACTACGCCAATTAATACAAAAATGGGAAATAATAGAAATTTAATCACAAAAAGTATTAGTTTTGATAAGACAGCAGAACGTGGCGATAGAGAAGGTTTTGAAGAAGATAGTAAAAATAAAAAAGGGTTTTTCAAAAACTTCAAAATTTCTTTTAAAAATCGCCGAGGAAAATGGTACAGAAATGATGAATTAGGGTAAATTTCATAATATATTTTAATATATACTATAAAGTAATTACTAATATTGTTATTTTTTATAGCTATGATCCATTACAAGGCTGTAGTAATAGTAGTGGAAATGAATTAATGTTAAATAATAATTTATCCGAAAATCTTCTTCTTGATGGTTTGTTTATTATTGTTTTTAGTCATGATATTAATTTTGATAATTATATTTTAAATGTTGTTTATCATCAAATAGAATCTTCTGAAGATATATTAGCCAAATATCGTAAAAAGCCCAGCAATATACTGAGTACAAGTGAAAAAAATTCTAGTCAAAAATCAGGAACCGCAAAGAACGATGAAGACTCTATGTTAGAGTTAAACCAAAATATTGATTTTGAAAAATACTCATTTGATGATGCCAAAAAGAAATTACGACTTGTGTTGAGTACTGTTGACATACAATATGTACCCTGGTGTAATGAAACCGAGTCTAAACCTATGGTAAAATTATAATAATATTAAAAAATATATAATAAATAATTATTAAAACTAATTGTTTTAAAAAGTTAAATACATGGCGAGATAAGGATAATGAAGTTGTTGGTTTATTACAATACCAACTGGCAGAAGCTACCAATCTCAACGATCATTTCATATCAGCTAGACTTCATGAAACAATTAGGTGTATGAAGATGTTCGATACACACAGGTAAGACATGGCAAATAATTACGTTGTTAAAATGCACGTATTGTAATTTATAGTACTTACTTACTACTTTATAAATTGTTTATCAGTTGTCAAAAATTAATTGGTGCATTGAAAGAGGACTATAAATCTAGAGCACCCTATATTACATATCTTGTGAAATGTAGAAAAACATTATTAACTAGTATAGCCCAGTTAAACAGGTACTTAAACATTAAATTATATGTTGAATATGTGTGTAATTGTTTCTCAATTTTATGAATTTGTTTTAAGACTGTTGGAACAAATCAAATGTGACCGTGAAGTGTGCCATCAATTTTTGATTACAAAATGTGTGCAGATATTTCTAGAACAAAACAATCAAATGATTTTGGAATTTATTGATGAATTTGAACAAAGCAAGTTAGCTGACGAGAAAAATCAACATCTCAATAGATTTTTGTCAACACTTGAAATTGAAATGAAACGCAACAATATTTGGAAAAGTAATCTATTTCTCTAGTCTATTAAACTATAAAAAATTTTACTTGTTTCTGACTATGTATTAATGTATTATTATACAAATTGACTAAATATTAAACTTCATAATGATTTTATTGTTAATGTCTAAATACCAACTCTTGCTATCAAATGTTATAGGTGCTAGCTATGATCAAATTGATGATGCAAAATTGACAATTGAAAGAGCGATTATTAGTAGAGTATACACATTAGCAATGTACCCTAATGGTGATGCAGATTTTTATAGAGATCAGTAAGAAAAATTTGTTGTTTTAATTTTATTACTAACCAGTAAATATCAAACATCAATGTTCCATTATGTAATTTTAGAGTTTTACGAGAGCATATGTCTAATTTGTCCAAGAATTTAGTCCCCACGCACAATGATTTACGTATTCCTAAAGTATGTAGTCATTTATTTTAAAAAACAATGAGTAAAAATAAAAATACAATGAATTGTTTTAGGAATTTCATTTTGAATGCCCTTGGCCTTCTGCTCAAGCTGAGATTTCAGCAATTTCAGCTTACAAGACACCAAAAGACAAATTGCAATGTGTTTTTCGATGCACTACAACTCTTTTAAATCTAATGTCAATGGCCGGTGAACATGGCAATATGCATCCAGCTGCCGATGATATAGTACCAGTTCTCGTTTATGTTCTTATTAAAGTATTAACAGTTATAATTATTAATTAATACCTGGGTGTTTTTAAAATGTATGGTATCGTTTGTCTCCTTTAGGCGAATCCTCCATCATTGTTATCTACTGTTCAGTATATAAATAGCTTCTATGGTGATCGTTTAGAAGGCGAAGAACATTATTGGTGGATACAATTTTGTGCCGCGATTGAATTTATTAAAACAATGAACTAAAAAGAAGTTTTACCAAGGTTTGTATGTGTGGTATATATATTTTATATATTTTATGTGTATTTTTAATTTTATTATTTGTCGTCTTAAGTTAGTTAACATCTTGGTATTTTAATAGGTGTTCAGTTGTGTAAAAAAACAATACCAATATCTCATATTTAATTTGTCATTGTATTCTAATAATATTCCCAAAAGTATTTGTACTAGTTTATCTGATGATATTACTTCAATGTCTAAATCGTATATATAAATATATTATATAGTTTATGAAATATTTTTAGCCAATATTTATCATTTTCATTTACGTAATTTGCCTCCTTAACTGTTATATTATATTCAACTTTATAAATAAGAATGTTTATTTAATTTTACTGAAATTATTATTGTATACAAATTTTATTTAATATTATAATATAATTAATTTAAACAATAAAATATATATTATAAAACATTTTAAATATATATTACTGCTATACTATAAAAATTAAATATTATTAATTCAATTATACTCATAAATTTATTATATAAATAATAATTGATTTTATTTTTAACTTATCTATTAAAAACCAGTTGTTAAGTAAATTATTTCTTTAAATCAGAAGACTATATTTTGGTAAGAAATAAAATCTTCCAATCAATTTACACATAAATAAAAACAAATAAATGTTCTTGCCTCTTACTACAAAAATCATAATTAAACTAATAATATTAGTTAAATGTTTTCCTTAATTGTATTCACGAAAATATATAACTTGAAACCTCTGATATTTTGTAATAAAACTTGTTTGACATTTTTGTAATTAAACTCAAATTGTATTATTACAATTTAGTAATACACGTATAACATTAAACAACTTCCATTGAATCCAATTAAATTAATAATACAATATCTGGGTAGTTTGGACATTTTTATACATACTCCCTAACCTGAGACAGTGAATTCAAATGATAGATAAATGGTTCTGACGATGGTAAAATAAATTCTGTAGATTGTGGTTTTGGTGGTTATTTAAAGTTGTTGGGAAGGTTGTAATATAGTTTGGCTGGTAAATAAATGGAGAAAAAGTTGAATAACTAAAACATAAATCAGTAGGAAGGTGGGGAAGTGAGTACCACAGTATGTACATTAGGTGTCGTGTGGGTCACCGTAATGGGTGTTACATTTGAATCCGATGATATAAAATCACAGTACACAAAAACGATTTTAAGTCAGTATAATATTATATACTATATTTTATGATATTATTGCTATTAAAATAATTTATTTTACTAATAATAATAGGTACACTAATACAGTAGGACAGTAGGTTGATTACATTTTTGCCCAAAAAATTACATTTGATAATGTCTTTGTGTGTCTCAATATAATAATAAACTTTAAAAGTCTCAAGTACCTACCCATGAATAATATTTTAAATTACAAAAAATAAACGATAGCTTATCAAGAAAGCCTAAAGTTATACAAAATCTCGGAGTTGGACAATACTTATTAGAACAAGTTGAAGATGTTGAATACTTGGGGGTTAAAATATTCTTCTAGAACACCTACAAGATATTACATAATGGTGAGGAAGATAATTTGGTAAAGTACAATCTATTTAGCTAAATATATAATATATAATGTATGTAATGTACGTAAATTAACAATAATTACATAGGGAAAATGGGGTAGATTATTGTGGTCGAAAGAATGATTCGATTGAATGCATCGATTGAACGATTCGAGTTATTCGTTTCATTAAATTAAATATATATATATGTTTATTCACGAAAAGCCGCTAATTTTTTCGACAATTTTATGCAATGATGGGTAGGTATTTGTCCTAAGAGATTTGAGTAAGCCATTGAAGCTAAATGATAAGAAGTACGATTAATTAATCTAAAGCTGAATTTTATTACAGAGTGTTGTAAGTTTAAAGAGCACAGACACGATACTATAATGAATCAGTGATTTGATACATAGTACGGGCATTTATAAAATTATTTGAACATTGCGATTTCGGACTTTCATTAGATAATACATTGATACGTCAAGAGATCAAATTAAGTGCGAATCCATATAATTTTAACAGGGATTGCTAAAAAAAAATTGGTTATACCTACATAACTTAGGTAGGCTACCTTTCTATTTTAGATTACGTAGTTTATAATACGAATATATTTTATTGGTGCTTAAAGGGGGGGTTCACACTACACCATGTCGTGTAAAATAATCTCAGTTACCACAGTTACCAAACGAATATATTCAACTATGCGGTATCGTTTGGTAACTGTGGTAACCGTGATTATTTTACACGACACGGTGTAGTGTGAACCTCACTTTAGAGTTTAGACGACCAGGGTGACCGAGCACACCCCACCCCCACCCATGCGCTTAGATCAAGAATATTTGGTAATAAATACAATAATATTAGGCAGAGATTGCTGTCAGGAAGGTCGTTGACATTAAGAAAATTCACGGAATTCAACTAAGCATTTGAATCAGCTGGTAAAGATTTCACTAAACTGGATCTTCGTTAATAAATTAGTTTTCATAAGATGACGAAGAAGAAAAACCACAAGTAGGTATGCAAAGTCTAATGTTATAACTGATCAATCGGCATCAATTAATCATTTCAAGAAAGAGTCAAATGGGGCAAAGACATTGAATGACATTCAAAGCCAACTTGTAAGTATAAATCATATATATGGTCTACCTAACTTTTTACAAATAAAACTGATAATGTTCATAATATACCTACTACCTAGATTTAGATGATATAGACTTAAATTTAAGGACATTATTTAATCTAGGCTAGGAAAGTTTTAATTTGGTTAAACCCTTTTGTGTAAAATAAGATATAAATAATAAAATAATAGCCCACATGAATTATTCCATTAGGAATTAAGGATTGTAATCGCAGATTTTACCTAAATGTTTCGACGTAACTTCATTAACGCTTGAGAGTGTCATACAAAAGTATTCTTCAGTTTTTATAAAAGTTTATGACGTTGTTTCAATCATAACAACATAAGACATTTTATCTATAATTAAAATAAAAGATCCTAAAATCTTACATTTTTCTTTAAAAGATAATGTGAGTAAAGAGTTGAACAAATTAATGGTAACAGATTTATAAATACAATAATACCAATGCTAGTGTTTAGCTACAACTATTATAGTATTATACCCAGGTATTTGGCAAGTTCCTTATAAAAAAAAATTCATTCCTTGGTCGTTCCTTTGAAAAATGGATAAAATCCTCTTTTAGTTCCAAATAAAATAAACATTCTTATTTAATCATATATTATTTTTTTTCATATGCATCTTCTTTAATTTTTAATTATAATATATACCTACAAATAGGTACCTACATATTTTATAATCCTATTTTGAGATTTTCTTCAAAATTGTTGGCCAACGTACGACGACTGTCTTATCGTTTATTGTTATAAATAATTATATTTTATATAGGTACTCATTTCTATATAAATTATAACTTATGAGAAATACTTATAAAGTGATTAATGACTAACGAGTAACGATTATGGGATTGGAAGCGGTGATTTGCTTTCGTCTAATACATGTGGAACATAGGAATTAAGACGGGTTTTCATTCCAACGAACCGATTGATCTAGTGAAGCGATACAAATTCTAATAACAGATTTGAATTTGTCGTCATGTCAACTTAAAATCGACTTCCCCACAGTTTTGATTTTATCCCCCTAAATTCTAAAAAATTGGTACTAAAAAGGGAAATGAAATATTTACATTTTTGGAGAAAAATAAAATCAAAAAATTAAAAATCTGGGAATGTCGATCTCAAGAAGACTTGACGACAAGTTCAAATCTGTTTTTAGAATTTTTATCGCTTCACTTGATCAATCAGTACGTTGAAATGAATACACAACTAAATTCCTATGGTCCCACGTATGTCAGAATATCACCACTTCCAATCCCCTTAACGTCAATACTCGATAACGATAACTAATTGGCAATGTACATTATAAGATGTTAGGTGCATTAACTTAAGAAATAACATGAGACTCATTTCGGCAATTGGAGGATTTCCGCATGCAATGAGAATTACCTGTATGCTGTCATCAAGGTTAATATCAATATAAAATAAAATTAGTAGATTTTATATAGCCTATCAATGGCCTACGCCCAATGTAAAACATAGGCAACAACGAAAAGTGATGAACTAAAAACAAAATATTTACTTTTGACCCCCCAAAGTACTAACTAGATTCACTTTCTTATCAGAAAAGATACTGTTGAAGAAAATTTAAGCATTTTTACTGTCCTAAAACGTGATGACAGACACAAAAAAAAACACATCATTGTAAAATCAATGCATTCATTGCTACGCTCAGAATCTAAAATGAATTATTCTGAACGTAGAATATACTGTTCATATACAAAATTATTAAATACCTATATTCTATGAAAATATATTAAATTACGTTACTGTTATGGGTACTACTAGTAGGTACCGAATTAATTATATTTTAAAAACTTCTTATTAGAAACCCAGAAAGTCGAAAAAAATTTGGTTTCCTATAAACTTTGTATTATCAAGGTTCCACTGTACCTTAAATTATTAAATACCCTTGTACCTATAAATCTTTACATTTATGTATAAATTAATTGGAAAAATGTATTACTCTTACAATTATTTGTACGTGCTTTATAATATACCTATAATTATATTCAATATTTTGATTTAATTAATTACAAAATTATTTTATGAATTATTTTTAAATAATATTGCTATAAAGTATATATTATATTATAGGTAGTTACGCGCCAGCGGCCAGCTGACATTAAACCAAGGTTTACTAATTTCAACAGGAATATGTGGTTAAAATATTAGCATACAATAGTGTTGTAAATTGTAATATTGTAATAAGTTTACTGTATACGGCTATACCTATATATTTAAATTACATTTATTAGATTTTAAATGATGAAAATCTTTCTATGTAGGTATAAAACATTTTGAAGAGTGGGTAGAATTTTGCGCCCGAACAACAAACTCCAAATACAAAATATATTATACTTCCTGGAATATTACACTGAAGATATAATTACCCGGACAATGAATGGATTTGTTATATAATATTACAGTGGTGTAACCAGATTTTTTTTCGGCGGGGGCTGATCTACTTTTACACTTTTACACATTAAATACGTACTAGCACAGATAGATAGCTGAAAAGTGTTAATATTTATGGTACATTTTTAAATATTTTAAATACAATTTAAGACTTTTTGAGCGACTATCATAGACCATTCAAATATTTTTTAAATTTTATAACGTTTCGAAAGGGGGGGGGTGCAGCCCCCTCAGCCCCTCCCCTGACTACGCCACTGTAATATTAGCCAGACCATATTATAAACATATATACATTATACCATTACACATATATTGAGCATAAATCGTACACATTTTGCAAAAGGTGCGAAATATGTTTCTGGTGAATTATTACTACATAGATACCTATACTTATCAAGTAAAAATCCAAACAAATTATTAAATTAAAAAATAGATTTTTTTATTTTTTTGAGATTAATACTTTTGTTCACGTATATATCAATACGTGATACATGCCAACATTACATATAAATATGTAACATACGTAGTCGTAGTCTATGTTGTACGGGTCAAGTTTATTTGAGGCATTTGACGTCATAAATATCAATATTGCAGCTATTTAATGTAGAATGTGTATGCATTCGAGGAACTCCAGGAATAAAATATAGGTACGCACGGAATGATAAATAATATTATCACTTAAAAAATGATGATTACGTTGTTAACATTAAAAAAAAAATTAATTAAATGTTAAAACCCTATTTAAATGTTAACATACAAAATAATATAGGTACTGTTCAAATAGAAATTGTTCTATGATGTTAACATGAATATAATATTATTGTATTAGTGTGCGAATATGATTTATGACTGATTTTTTATATATTATAACCTAGAGAAAGCCATGTTTTATGATATATTTATAATATGCTATGTTATGCATTTTACATAATGCCTTTTAACTTGTTGGCAACTTTTAAATTGGCATAGTTCAGCAAACACAAATTACAATATTATATTTTAAGCCTTACGATCGTATTGTACGCATATTATATAGGTACTACTGTACTAGGTACTTCTATGCAACTATAATGGCGATAATAATATTATGATTTATTGGATAGTCGTCACAGAAAAATTAAAATTATTGTGTACAAATATGTATTTATATATATTTAAAAATATTTAACAATATTTGTATTTATATCATCGCGTCAATATGTGCGGTATACTAGTACACTACAGCTGTATTGATTTAATATAGAAGATTTAAAAATTGTATGAATATAAAATCATTGTTATATTCTGGTCTGTAGCATAATATATTGTCTGATAAGTTGTAGGTAATTACGTCGTAAACAATCATATCGTAACTAGAAAGATTATTTTATAAAATCAATGTTAATAAGTAATAATAACTATAGTAAGTAGTACTTACCTATAAAATACCTATTGACTATTATGTGTACTTATTACAAATATGTATTGTTTAATTCACGCAAAAATTGTACAGCACGTAATACACGCACTGTAATTCAGTAAACTGTAGTGGTTTAATCTAGATACATTTTGGAAAAATTTAAATTTAGAAAATTAAATAATAATTTTCGCAACTTCAGTGGAACATCATCGAAAATGTAACATAAGGTTCCTCTAAGTTGTTCTAAACGACCATATGAGGTTTAATAAAAACATCGCAAGTGGTCAAATAAATTATGAAACATATATTTGCATAACAAATATGCAAAAAGCTATTATTAGTTTTTGGAAGTGCTGCAGTGAAATGCCAAATATTAAAAATATTCGGTGGGAATGGATTTTGCGGACATTTCGAGAGTCTAAGAAGTACTAAATATTTGCAAAAAATAGTTTTTTTTTTTGTAGGAAGGCTTGTGAAAAGTTTTTACAACCCCCAAGATATTTTGCGAATTCCTTTAAAAATAAATTCGTAAGAATTCTGGTTCTTATCATATAAATTCCATTCTAAATATTTGCAACAAAAAATTTGAAAAAAAATTCAAGAGATGAAGGAGAGTAGGCGGGGAAACGTACGTACATTATGCTCGATAATAATTCATTGAGTAACTTTACTATTATGCTGGTTGGTGGTTTTAAATTTATTTATTACAATTAAATTATAAAATGTAATACATTTATATTACAGAAACATCAAAACGTTTGCAATTAGCTCTAATATAGATATTTAACATTTAATAAATAATTATATATTATGTGAAACAACAAAATAAAGTTTGAAATGCAATTTGAATTGAATTAGCTAATACCATATACTAAAAATCTAATATTGTTATAAAATCAATTCATCAATGCCTCAATGGTATATTAATATATATGACTAATACCATACTATACATTGGTTTTTTTTATAAATTTCTGGAATGAGTGGGTCTAGCTATAGCTGTGACATGACTAATACACCATTATAGAGATTGCACATTATAGCATTCCGAATCCGAAAAGATATTTGTTAGTAAATGTAATATTCTATGTAGATCTCATATAGTCATATTAAGTCACTTAGTCACAAATACAGTTATATGAATTCAATATATTATATATAGTAAAATACTTAAATATAATATCTTTATTGAAAATCTACATGATACATTAATATCTAAACTGACAAACTAAACTTAACTACTAAATTTTATTTTTATTAACATTTTTATTTCACAAAGCATTCTTATTGCTTATCCCAATTTTTTTTCTTAAATAATTGTTTAAATATACTCAGACCATATTTAGAATTTTTTGTACTACTATCTAGGAGTTTCCTGTGCATAGGTGGAGATCGGGGGGAGGGGGGCTTACGAGGGCTTAGCCCTTCCCCCCAAATTCTGTCAAGCCCCTTCTTTTTTAGTTGTATGGTATCGAAGCCCCCTCACTCACATTGATTTTAATAATGTTAGTCCTTCCCTGAAATTTTAATGGATTTCCGCCTATGGTCCTGTGGTGATACAAAATTCTATATTTTAAATGAGAACTGTCTTTTTTACTGTAACTAGATAGTGAATCATTAAAAAAAAATGGATGTACCTACCTAATTAAATATTTGAATGTGTTTTTTTTTTTTATTAAATAAAGTTACATTGACGTATGTCATCTTAATTTATTGTTGATAAAATACATTTTTTTTACATTTGAAAAATAGAAAAATTTGAACGAGTAGTTATTCAGTTATTAAAATATTTATACTTAAAAAGTTAAAACGGTGTACAAGTGGTAGAAGATTGCTAGTATAGTTTTCGAGTATGTCATTTTAATGGATGTGTTATTAGATTTCAATGATAAACCAATGCATAATATGAAAAACGATTTTGATCGGGGACGTTGCGTCATCCTAGTATACTTGTTGAATATAGTCAAATCAAATAAAACTAAAAAATATCGCATGGCTATAAAATATAGCGTAACTTTAATTCCGGTAAAATACATTTTATTTGTAAAGGTAGAACAAATTGGGGGGAATCTTCTATTAAACTTTCTAATGTTAGCTATGAAAAGAAAAACTTAAATGAATTTCTAACTGAAAAACAATTTAGAAAATTAGAAAAGATTGGAAAAATTCTTTGATTTAAATAGTTCAAATGAAAGTTTGTTATTTACCTGTGAAAATCCAATATGCTAAATATTTTTAACTCAAATGCGCATAAAAAATTATAGTTAGTTTCAGGTAGGTAAACCTTTTATTTTTGTTTAAGGTAGAAAAATTGTATTAAAATGTCTAATGTTTTCAATAAGAAAACTTATATGCATTTCTAACTGAAAATATGAAAATTATTTTGATAAATTTTGTCAAAATTTGAACTTTGAATACATATGAAAATAATCATACTTATATATCTTTAATATCTTTTAACTTCCATTAAATAAACTTATAAAGAATCTTGTATGACATTTTTAGCTGTTTTATCAAGTCAAAATTTTTTTATCGACAAGATGTTGAATATGTTGATATAATATAAATTTACAAAATTTAAAAAAATGTGCGTGTCTATAAATAGCCAAAAAATTTCAAAAATGTTACCATATATATAAAATTACAATATACATATTTGGGGAAAATTTTAATTGTTTAAGGTTATAAGGTTTTGAGTTACAACAAAAAAATTTTTTTTTTTTTTTATTTTTAATCTAGAAATTATACAATCTGTACATAAAAAAAAAAGTACAATAAGCATAAATTATGGTTTTTTTTTTAAATTATATTAATGAGCTTGAATATCTTGAGGGAAGAACCAACCAGCGAAGGCACTTCGGCGTGAATTTACAATTTATTTATGATTTTATGATTTTATGATTAATGATTTTAATTTATAAGATCTCGAGGCCATTGTCGCTTGAGTCTTCTTGGGGGATTTCCAGGGATAGAGATGGATAGTAATTTTTTAATATGAGGGTTTGTGTGGTTATGAAGGCGGTTTCTGAATTTGGAGTAAAATAACTTGGCTGTTTCAGTGACTTTAGGAATATGGAGATCTGTGTGTAGGGTGTGATTTGAGATATAAGGAGGACAATTGGTAATAAGTCTGAGGATTTTGGATTGGAATACTTGGATTTTTTGTATGTTTGATTTTTTGGCAGTGCCCCAGACCTGTATACCATATAACCATATTGGTTTAAGGAGGAGATTATATATGTGAATTTTGGTTCGGAGGGATAGTTTTGAGAATTTACCAAGAATGGGTCTGAGAGCGTAGAGTCGTTTGTTTAATTTAATTTTTGTTGCATGAATGTGTTTAGCCCACGTTAGACGTTTATCGAAAATTAGACCTAGATATTTAGCTATATCGGAGTTTGGTATTGGTTTGTTGTTTATTTGCACTGGAGGAGGTTGGCGGTGGCGGAGGGCAAAGGTAGTGTGTACAGATTTACTTTCGTTTATTTTGACACGCCAGTGAGAGTACCAGTATGATAGGTCATTTAGATGGTTTTGGAGAGAGGTTGAAACTAATTCCGGGTCAGTGTGAGAAGAGAATATGACTTTGTCGTCTGCATATTCGGCAATTTGAGTATTCGGATTGGTGGGCTGATCTGCCGAGTATAAGTTAAATAGAGTTGGAGATGCAACTGCGCCTTGAGGAACGCCGGCTAAGATTGGAGAGATATTGGAGTGTTCTGTTCCTGATCTAACAAGGAAGTGTCGCTCGCTTAAATATGATTTAAAGAATAAGTAATATGACGGGGGTAGGAAGGATTTTAATTTGAAAAGAAGGCCAGGGTGCCAGACTTTGTCGAAGGCTTGTGAAATGTCAAGAAATACAGCTGAAGTGTATAGTTTCTTTTCTAGGGAACAGGCAATAGTATCAGCCAGACGGTGTATTTGGTGGATAGTTGAGTGATGTTCTCTGAATCCAAATTGTGTGTCAGGAATTAGTTTCTTTTCCTTGATGATTGGGTAAATTCTGGTCAGTATTAATTTTTCAAAAAGTTTTGAAAAGAAGGGTAACAAGCTTATAGGTCTGTATGAAGAAGGGTTGTCTATTGGTTTGTTTGGTTTAGGGAAAAGAATAATTGTGGCGAGTTTCCATTGGATTGGGAAGTGCGAGATTCGGAGGATAGCGTTGAAGATATGAGTGAGGTGAATTATAGCTTTATCTGGAAGTTTGCGGGCTATTTCGGCTGTTATCAAATCGTGTCCGGGTGATTTTCCTAATGGAAATTTTTGTATATGGTATTTTATCCCGTTTGGTGTGAAAGGTTTGGGTGGAAGAGTCATTGGGAGCGGGCTGTCTAGAAAATCATATATTTTGTTTTCTATAGAAGGAATGGTGAAATTATTAGGGGTAAAGACTTCGGAAAGGTGCTGTCTGTGTGTTTCTGCTTTTTCTTTGTCGTTTATTGCAAGACTGCCGTCAGATTTTTTAATTGGGAATGATATTGATTTGATTTTGAGGATTTTCCTGGTTGTTTTCCACAGTGAGCCGTCTTTTTCAGAGAGGAGATTGATTTGTTTAGTGAAGTCTTCGGAGCGTTGTTTGGCCATTTGTCTTTTAAGTAGAGTGCATAAGTTATTATAGTTAGTTTTATCGGAAGGATATTTTGTTCTCTGCCAAATTGTTCTAGCTCGACGTTTTTGAACAATAAGTGATCTTAAATAGGCAGGTAGTGAGAAATTGTTTTGATTGTTATTTTGATTTTTTGGCTTACAAGAGGACCATGCTGCTTTTTGTATTGATGATGTTAAATGTTGAATTGATTCCTCAAGTTCGTTTGAGGATTTTAAGCTGACGTTTAAGTTAATGTTGTTGGATAGCGTCAATTGGAATGTTTCCCAGTTTATTATTCCATTGATTAGTGATGGATTTGTTTGTCTTTTTAGCGGAGCGGTATCAAGGGTGAGAAGTACTGGTGAGTGGTCTGAGTGGGGATTTGATAGATTGTCTATGCTAGTGTTAAATCTGTTTGGTATTTTAGAGACGAATATATCAAGGATATCTGGTCGTTTTCGGGGTGATGTTGGCCAATAAGTCGGGTTTTGGGGGGAAATGATTGAGTAGTTTTTGGAATTACAAACCTGTCTTAGAGAATTACCTCTGGGTGAGTTTGAGTGGCATCCCCATTGAGTATGTTTTGCATTCAGGTCACCTCCTACTATAAATTGGTTCCCGAGGGAGTTGAAAAATTGCTCAAATAATATTGGTGAGATTATTTTGTTAGGGGGGCAGTATACTGCAGAGATAGAGATAGGGGAATGGTCTAATATAATTTGTATGGTGAAAGATTGTATGTGAGGTTCACTTAGTTTAGAGACGTTGTGAAAGAGAATTGTGGATCTGATTATTATTGCCGCCCCTCCGTGGGCGGTGCCATCTGGGTGGTTTGATCTTAGTATTGTGTAGTCAGGAATATGTATTTTTGTTCGGTTAGTAAGGTGTGTTTCGGATATGAGTGCTATGTCAATGCGTTTATCGTGTAGAGTGAGTGAAAGGTCGGCTGTATGATTAAGAATGCCATTGGCATTCCAAAGGAGAATTAGTAAAGATTTAGAAGTTGGGGTATTATTTGTCATTTTGTGCTGCAAGTTTGGCTAGGACTGTTGTAAGAAGAGAGAGGAGTGGTGGTGTTATGAGAGCTTGGAAGTCACTGATAAATTTAGATAGAAAAATACCTGGGTCTGGCTGGTCGCTGTTAGATTTTGGTGGTTCATGGTTTGATGTTACATTTGCATATGTTCTATTGTGGGAAGATGAGGGGTTGGATTCCGCCGAAGGAGCTTTAGCTGTGGTTTTTGGATTGAGTTGGTTGATGATTGAAGTTGGCTGGTTGCTTCTTGAGTTGGGATTGCGTAGTTTTTGAAGTTCTTTGTGAATTTGACATCCCTTATAGTTGGCAGGGTGTTCACCTTGGCAAAGAGCACATTTGGCAGGAAGGTTGCGAGGCTTTTGGCAAGTTGAGGTGGGGTGATGTTCGGCACATCGAACGCATCTTGGCGTATGTGCACAATAAGTTTTTGTATGACCATATTCCTGACAATTGAGACATTGTACTATGTCGCGTCTTTTATATGGTTCTTCAATTTTTATCTGGTATGAAGTATGTGGTTTACATGGAAGATGTCTTTGTTTAATTCAGAAGGTTCAAGGTCGACGAAAAATATAGGTAGGTTTATTTTTGTGTGTTTGTGTAAGACATTTGTGATTTGGCGTACTTGATAACCGATTTCTTCTAGGGCGGTTCTTATTTCTGCTGTGTTGGTTGTTGGGTGGAGGTTTCTGATTACTATACGGTAGGCTTTGTGTTCTTGCATTTGAAAGGTGTGAAAGTCTGCTTCTTCCTCTTGGAGGAAGTGAATAATTGCCCTGTAGGATTCTGGTTTTTCGTTTGGATTTTGAGATTGTTAATGCTTGACTTAAAAGTGAAGTTTTCAGGTCCAACGAGGTCTATGAGTTCTGCACGTAAACTTGCAAAGTCTAAAACTCCTTTGACCATTATAGGTGGAGGTAGATGAGTAATTTTTTCCTGTTGGGGGTTTGATTCTGAATCGTTTATTTCGGAAGTTGGGTTAAATGCGGTTGTGTCGACTTCAATTGATTCGGTTTGCGATAGGATTGCAAACCGATTCCTTGATGTAAATATTTTTTTATTTTTGATGGTTTTTTGTATGTTAGATGGTGAGTTAGGCTCTGAGGAGCTTGAGTGGTTTCTTTTTCCGGTCTGTTGTTTCCAGTCATCATTATTTGAACTATTTGAGTTTGTTTGAAGAGGTGGAGGGTTCAAGTCAGAAATATTTGTTGAATTGTTTAGGTTTAGGCTTAGGCGAGCGTCCTGTATAATAGTTTTTTTCTTAATAATAGTATTTTTATCCTTACCGTTTAATTTAGCTTGGTTCGGCGATTGTGGCATATTTATCTCGTGGATAAAGTCGCGCTCCGCAGCGCGGCGTGCGCGATAACGCGACGGCTATTAGGCAATTAATGATTTTAATTACGTAGATAATCGATATTACAGCGGTGTCTTAACGAAGCGACGGAAAACGCGTGCGTTAGGTACGGCTGCTCGCACGATACTACAACAAAAAAATTAAATCGATTTTTTCATTAATTGGTTTTGCGTAAGAATTACCACTTTTTTTTGTTTTTTTCTGATGCTTTCTCAATTTTCTAATTTTTTATTTTTACCTCTCAAAAGTACCAACTAGATTTATTTTTCTATCTGAAAATATGCTGATATCGAAAATCGAAACATTGTGACTACTCAAAAAAAAAAAAAAAAAAAAAAAAACACACATCATTGTAAAATCAATAGCTTTTTTCTCTCCGCTCAGAGTCTAAATAGTACTAAATAGTCCTTAAAAATAGATTTAAAAAATATAAAAAAATATAATATTAATATATAATCCCAAACCCATTATCTTTAATACACAAAACTAAATAGGTAACTCAAAACCTACTGCATGGCTACTCGTTAGAATTTTGATACCGATACGTCTACATTTTCAAAAAATGTACCTTTCACTCTAAATAATTAAAAAAATTAAAATGTGGTTCTCATTTGAAAAATAGTAGTTTGTAATTTGTATCACATCCTGTAAGTATATTAAAAACAATCTCAAGTAGTTGGAAATATAGTCTTTAAAATTCCAAAAATCAGATTTTGAGTAACTACATTATTGAAGAAAAAATGGGATAAGAATGCTTAGTGAATCAACTTGTTTATTATCTACCTTCAACAACAGACTCTGAAATAAAATAATAAAATATTTTTCCCTTTTTAGAATCAAAATATTTTGATGATTGTCAAATGAAATGTTGTGGCGCCGGAACTATTTTAATACTTAGGTGGGCTGACCTGTGACCAATCGTTTTTAAGGGAGGCAGGGACTAGGGAGGTTATTATTCTACGTTGAAAATATACGCCCCCTCTCATCTACGTATTTAGGTACCTACTACACAAACGTACGAAATGTGTAATGAACGTTGAACCATACAAGTCATTTACGTTAAAACCAATCGTTAATGAATTTCTATTATGGTTATGAATAATAGGTAATTATTCTGATTAATATTAATTTTGTCCTAAAATTAATAACTGCATGAAATAATATTAGGGTAAAGTTAAATAAAATTATGTACTGTACATCTGCACCTATAAACCAACTGTTTTAGTGCCGATATATTATATTGTATATTTGTATGCCTTTATAGTGATTAACTGTAAGATATATTAAGTTCATAGTAAGTGACACGTTAAGGTTAACCCATTGTGCGGTTTAAGAAGACTATTATCAAAGATTTTAAAACAGTTTTCTACAAAAAGATCACTTAAACATATCAGTAAAAACCACACGTTAAGTATAAATATGCCAATAATAATGTAATGCTGTATAGGTACCTATAATACATATTATAACATATTGATTATTGATAATTGATATTATAGTAGAAGTATAGCCAGTATAGGTACCTAAAAACGTTGTACCAACCAAGGCCAGAGATACAATAGCGGCTGCATATGGGATAAAACAAATACTTTACTATCGTCCAATTTTTTTTATAATATAATACATGTACCAAGTAATGCAATAAAAAAAAATTGATGATAAAAATACGCATATAAATTAAACGTAAACAATGAAAGGAAAAATAAATGCAAGTGGTATCTATATAAAAAAAAATGTTATCGTCTTGACGAAACGATGACGTCTACCGGTGTGATTTCAAACGCCAGACACGCAGAAACGCAGTTGCATAATTATCATAGCATAAAATATAATATAAGTACAGAAATTTCCGAGTTATACATTACGGAATATACAATTAAAATTTTATTAGTACCTACTTCTGTAAAAAGTCAACTGAAGAATAACAAAATATCATTGTAATTTGTAGTGTTCTAATTATAATTGATCGTTTTCATACACATGTTTTATGCCCTCGCGGCCTCGCTTAATTTTTATCAATAATATGGCCGTCCGTGGGCATTCCATAATTGAAGGGCTTGAGATCTAAATGATTTTTCGAGTGTATGTATATAAATATATAATATATGAAAAAAAAATGTAATTTGTGCTACATTCAAAAATGAATTTTGGTAATTTGTGCCACATAAAACTTTATATTTTATGTGGGCATTATGTATAATCTGCGCAATCTTGGATACCAATGTACTTTCATTTGCACCATATAAAAATTGTAGTTTGCGCCACTTCAAAATGAATAATAATACATTTTTTTTAACTTATTCATTATGTAAATTAAATTGTAATGTACCTAATATTATTTCAGTACCTATAGATTGTATGATTTTCATTTAGTAATGTAAAATATGAAATATTGCTCTATAGAACGTTCATATGTAAGTTGAAATGTTAGTAATAATTTTATCCGGTTACTTCTGCCGTTGGCGTAACTTGCCGAGTGGTCTGCGGGTGAATATTTGAGTATTTTAGTATTTATACCGTTTTTTATAATAAGTACAATCTATAGGTTAAATTACTTCAAATGCCTAAATAATACTTTTACTAATGTAGAATAAACTACATGGTTTACTATTTAACAATATTTTATCGTAGTATTACATTTAACTATAATTTTGAAAATAAAAACAAACTGGGATATTTAACAATTAGGACTTTTACGCTAGTAAAATATACTTCATTTATTTGAAAATGCCACAAGCTAGGTTCTTAGTACCCCAAATTAAAAATAATCACGCTTAAAAAATCATTTAAAAATTTGAGGCGATTGTAATTTGTACCCAAAGTATCCGCAGCCCGTAGGTAAACACAAAACCACAAATATTATAATTGTGCCTGAGTTTTTATCAAGTGTAAAAAGAAGACATGTACACTGCAGTGCCCAAGTAAAATTTTAAAAATGTATATAGCCTTACATTTTTGCAAAATAAAACAACCAAAATTACAAAATAATCTCTTAAATTAATTGTACTTTTTTTTTTAAATACAGCTTGCTTATTTCATTTTTAACTATAGGTATAAATATTTTACCATAGAAAACATTTATTGAAGATCCACAAACTATCATCACAGACCAATAAAACAGAACATAGTAGAACTATATTGTAGATATATTTTCTGAGCCGCGGTTTACCTAATTGAATAATTTCCACTTTTTCTATCCTCAAGTGTATAAAATGTATAGTTGAATATCTATAGTCTAGTTCCAAATATTAAATAAAGTATTAAAATACATCTGAAAAGTCTCGGCTTTCTGGACACGGCATGCTTGGGGAATTTGAAAGCGAGTGCAGGTTATAATTGAGCTATGCAACGCGTCTTGTCGTTCATATTTTTGTTTTATTTTATTTTTCCGTAACCGTTGCCGTAACTTGATTGCGTTGTTGCGTCCGCCGCAAATTTGGTTTCGTACTATCGTGGATATTGGTTGGTTTTTTTTTACAATATTTGTTGTATTATTATATTACGTAATTTGTCATTATGTCAGACGATTTAATCGATTACATTTTAAATTATAGAATAATAAATTACACATATGAGTTTGAAAAAGTAGTCACGTTTTAAATATATTTTATTTTGTCTCTAGTTTTTAAACATATTATATTTTTGACAGTTTAGATAAAATAAATTTATAAAATAGAGGGAGGCGTAGCACCATTTTTTTTAACGTTTATTCGATTTAAAAGACTCAAGCTTCGTCACTGTTGATACTACTAAGTACTAGGCATATTTCAAATAACAAAATCATTTCAAAGTCAAAAAGACCCTATATTAAATCTCAAAAAGGTGTTAAAAAAACCTACTACAGGTATTTTAATTTAAGGTATCTTCAGGTCACTTTAAAAAATGGAGAAAAATTGAAACGAGACTTTTTGATGTACTCTGAGAGCAAAGGTGTTATATTTTGCGGTCCATGTCTATTATTTGGTAACAAATCAGTGTTTGCTACAACTGGTTTTTCTAATTGGCAAAAGGCTGAGGAGCGTATACTAGAACACTCAAATTCTTCGAATCACCGTTCAAATATCATAAAGATGAAAGATCGTGGTAACATACATGGTCGGATCGATAACAATCTTGTGACGCAAGTAGAAACTCAACGTATATACTGGGTAAATGTATTAAAACGAGTTGTGGCTGTTGTTAAACGTTTATCATCCAGAGGATTGGCATTTAGAGGAACAACTTCAAAAATAGGATGTAATAACAATGGTAATTTTCTTATGGCCCTTGAATTATTGGCTGAGTTTGATCCTTTCTTATCAAACCATTTAGAGACATACGGAAACCCAGGAAAAGGTAATACATCATACATATCATATATATATATGAGCAATTTATCAATATAATGTCTAAACAAGTATTGAATACAATTATTCAAGAAGTTAAAGCTTCTCGGTACTTCTCGATCAGTGTTGACTCTACACCAGACATATCTCATATCGACCAGCTTTCATTTTGTGTTCGATATGTCAACAATAAAGGGGAACCAGTAGAAAGATTTTTATGTTTTTTAGATCAAATAGGACATAAAGCGGATGACATGGCAAATGCTGTATTTAGTGTATTAAAAAAATATGACTTAAATATTGATTATCTTCGAGGCCAATCTTATGATAACGCCAGCAATATGTCTGGAAGTTACGCCGGACTGCAAGCAAAAATAAAAGAAGCCAATCCCTTAGCAAAATTTGTACCATGCTCTGCGCATTCCCTTAACCTGGTTGGAACTAATGCAGTTGATTGTTGTACTCAAGCCGTTTTATTCTTCAATTTACTTCAAAATGTTTACACGTTTTTCACAGCTTCTACTCACCGCTGGAAAGTTCTAAACGCTTCTGTTAAGGGACTTTCAGAAACAAGATGGTCTGCTAGAGATGACGCTTGCCAATCTCTGAACAAAAACTGGTCTTTAATTATTAATGCATTAAATTTAATAAATAATGATGATACTGAGAAAACACTTACTCGAAATGAAGCTTGTGGAATTCTCAACAAGTTAAATAATTTAGAAACTGCATTCCTATCTATATTCTGGGGTCAAATATTACACCGATTCAACTTAACGAGCAAGAAATTACAAGCTGTCAATATCGATTTGGGTGTAGTGTGTGAATTGTATAAATCATTAATAACATATATCATTGATTTACGCTCTGATAAAAACTATGAGTATTTTAAACAATGTGCAATTGAAAAAAGTAAAATTAAGCAGTTTCAATCCTGTACCAAACGATTAAAAATAAGAAAACAATTTTTTGATGAAGGGCCATCTAAAGAAACAACAGTTGAATACTCTGATTTTAAAGTGAAAACTTATTTTGTTATACTTGATCAACTGCGGTCACAACTAGAAAAAAGAAATGAAAAATATGAAAATCTACTTAAAAATTACAACTTCTTTTTCAAATTAACAGAGATGACATCAATTAAAGTCCGAAAGAATGCTGAAATACTACAAAATGAATATAAAGATGATCTCAGTACTTTATTTGCTAATGAATGTGTTCATTTTAGGAGCCACTTATTAAGTATCGGTGACGAGGCTCCTAAGACTATCCAGGATATGTGTGGTTTTTTGAGAAAAAATGATTTAATAGGAATGTACCCTTATATAGATGTATCTCTCAGAATGCTATTATGTACTCCTGTAAGTAATTGCTCGACCGAACGGTCATTCTCATGTTTAAAACGTGTCAAAACATATCTGAGGTCTTGTATCTCAGCAGAGAGACTCAGTGATTTAGCTATTATGAATATAGAATCTGATGTAACAGCTAAAATTGAATTTGATGATATTATCAATGAATTTGCTACACTACAAAGTAGAAGAAAAATTTAGGTACCTAAACAAATATTTTATTATATTTTTATATTCTTATTAATATTTGTACTTATTTTTAAAAAAATAAACCATAAGTTTGCACATAGTTTATATTAATATGATCCATGAAGTAAATACCTAAATATGTAAAAAAAAAAAAACATATGATGTAAATTATAAGCAGGACTCAAGTGGAATACACTCAATTGTATCTAGGGGGGCGGGGGGGGGGGAGTGTTCATGAAAATATTAAACAATATTTTTAAAAAAAACACATTATTGTAAAACAATATTCTTTTCTTTGCTCAAAATCTAAAAGGTTCATAAGAATTTATCCTCCATATTTCCCATATATGGGGTTAGGCCTCATACGGGGGCGCCAAATTTTTTTTGCACCGCAGCACAAAATGTCTAAATGCGGCACTGACAAAATGGGTATATTATGTGATAAACTAAAAACTTGGAATTTATAGAGTTTAATGTATCTCACAATAATTGTTTAAATAAATTATCAAATTTACTAAAAAATTATGGTCTGGATATCTCTAAAGCTGATGGTAGAACTTTGATGAACACGCCTAAAAAGCATAACATTCCGTGGGAAGCAAAAAAAATCGTATTATTAATGGAAATTCGTTAGATATAATTAAATAAATGTGGTTCTAAATTTGGTATAGTTCACAAAATTATTTTGCTAACCAGAAAATATTGTTACCTAGTTGATTGAAAGTTTTATTGTAGGTATAATGCAAATAAATAAAAATGCAATTGGGTAAATAAGTAAATTACAGATATTTTTGCATGTAGTTTAAATATAACGATACTTATTATAAACAATAAATTATCTGTGTAATAATAATGAAATGATAAAAAATACGATCAAAACTGTTTATATTTTTGATAGCTGAAAATGAAAAAAATACTAACGCGCACTAACTGGCACTTTGTTTCCACCTACAATATATTATTCAAATAGTTACCATTCAGTAAATTAGAGTCTAATAATTGGGCAATCACTGCAGATTCTGACGTGCTGAAGTATTAATTTATTATTATAGCGTACAAAAATTCCGCATCATGATTGTATGTCGACGATCACTGTAAGTGATGATGACTTGTCCATGCAAGAGAGTAAATCACACTATGACGATCACAATGCCATACGGATACGGAATGAAAATCCAGTAACGGTGAAAATATTTTCGGCTAATAGTCTCGGTGAAGTAAGTACTCATCTACATATTAGAGTCTAATAATTGGGCAATCTCTGCAGAATCTGATGAGTTAAGTATTAATTTATTATTATAGCGTACAAACAATTGGAAACATGGAAAATCATTTGAAGGCGAAAGAGTGAAAACGCCTTACAAAAGTGCCCAATAGCAGTTCCGATATATTTTTCATCAGTGCGTGGTAGTCCAATTGAAGTATAAAATTAGTTATTCATCACTTTAATACAAGACTATTCAGGACTAATTGACGTGCACTAAAAATAATTAAAATTCGCTTTTATCGTGTACCTATAGATACGAGAAACATTTCCATAGGTACTTTTATTCAGTTATGAAAATCAGTGCCTGTTAAAACAATTTGCATAATATGCAGTGCAGTTTTTCTTCTGAATACGTATACACTTTATAGTACATTATAATAATATATAGTATACGAAAATGTATATTTTATTTTTAAATACCATGACTTAATTATATATATTATTATGGCGTAACAAAAAATATTTTTGAAAGTCGAAGATTATAATTTTTAAACACACAGACTATATATTTTGTATTCTATTAAACTTTAAACAAAAATCAATCTGAACTTATTTAAGGCCCGTACAGACTTTGTGGAAGGATCATCTATTACCCATAAAAAGTTGGAAAATCCTAACTGTAGACGTAGTATAAGTGATGATGAAAGCTCGTCATCGGCTAGTGATGTACCCACCGAAAAACCCGTCTTGCAAAAATGTAGCTCAGCAGAGGCGCTCGAAACATATGAGTATGGTATGTGGAACATAAAGTAAGTACCTACTTATATATTAGACACTCATCGTCGTTCTATTAATTTATCATTATAAGTTTATAGTTTTGAGTTGTTTTATTAACACTGCGGCTGTACACAGTCTTAATGAAATACTAAACCAGCCATGTACCTATATTTATTATGCATTATTCTTTATTGTAACGTTTAGTATTATTTGTATAAAAATATATTGAATTTTTTTTTTAAAAAAACATGTTCATTTTTTTGTAATTTTTCATGTTAAAAATATAATTTGAAGTATACAACTATAAGAACATTATATGGTAAAAATATTTATGTTCTTAACCATTCTATTGTAAAATATATACGTGGAGACGCGAAATTCACGTGTAGCGTGTACCTACGTACTTCGTCATGAAGTAACCTAACCTACGACCTACGTCCCTACTTCACTGTGATATACATGTTAAATTTGAATTCAGTGATTTATCAATCATTGCATAATGCAAACGAAAAAAGATTCTGAGCGAAGGTCTGTCGCGGCCTATTATTACTAAAATAGATTAATATTTATTAATAATGTATATACACTATAAAATATAATATACAGGGTGATTCGCTAAACATGCTCACACCCTATTATTCTTCAATAATGCAGTTATTCAAAATTTGATTACTTTTTGGAATTTTTAAATATCTAGATCTTAATACCTACTTAAAAACAATATTTTCAAATTGTTGAGTTATAGTGTACTACTTAAGAAGTACCCTGCGAAGACATAGAAACTTCTGTTTTCCAAATAAGAACTTATCTTTTCTACTGTAAATTATTTTGTGGAAAATTTTTCTAAAAATTCATACGAATAGTTTTTGAGTTATTTGACTTTGGTACTTAGCGCATACTAATATATAGGTCCGGGATAACGGGCTTATTATAATATATGGGATATGGTAATTTGAAAATGTTAGTGATTTATATTAATCTATTAATATTAATAATTTTTAAAAATGGTCCAAGTATAATAAATACATTATATTTTTTTACATTATATTTATGCAAAACTATTTTTAAGGAATATTAATCCGTAGTACAAACATTTTAATAACTGAGAAACCACTCGTTTGAATTTTTAATTGGTTGCATCAAAATGTTCCAAATTATTTACAGTAAAAGGGGGGGGGGTCCTTTGAGAAGTTTGTATCTGCACAGGATACTTCTTCAGTATAGTCACGATTAAAGATCGTATCTCTAATCGTGAGTATAGTATATAAAATAAATTAAGAATTTGAAAAAAAAATTGTTTTTGAGTATATTTTGAAATATTTCTAAAAATCAAAATTTGAACAAATTCATTATTAAAAAATAATGGGGGAGGGGCGAATTCTTGGTGAGTCACCCTGTTTATATATTATAGGTACGTACAAAAAAATAATACATATATAGACCCCCTTCCGCGGGAAATATCTGTTTGCCCTACTGACTGCTGCACTTTATTTTTATGCCACTCGACATATATCGGTCGCAGTAGCGAATAGTAGTGGCTAACAGCAATAGTATAACAACTACTAACAATGTCATGAGCAGCAAATGTATAGGTTTACTGTTTTGTATTATAGTGAACTGATATCATATACACAGCAATACAACATATAAGTATAGAAGCGGCGCGTGGTGGTAGGCGTGTCTGCCGGGACGTCTTGTGTACGCCGCCACCGCCGACGACTAAAAGAGTGACATCAGGAGTGGCGGTTTCTGTTCGCGCGGCACCACCGGCACCGCCGTTAGTTAGCCGGTCGACGCACGAACCATTCGCTATACGCACGTGTGTCCGAGCGCACAATCGCCGCGCACGTTTTACCGGCGAGATTGTCGTCGCAATAATTTTTTACAATTATACAACTCGTACGCAAAACCGCGTCTTAGTCGGTCGCGTCTCTCTCTTCTCTTACTCTATCTCTCTTTCTCTCTCTCTCTCTCTATCTCTCCCACCAAATCGGAAGTAACATTTAATTCGAATTATTATTCGTTATTGTTTATCGCGGGACGCTTCCGGTTTTCGTCGCGGTGGCCCCTTTTTCGCTTCCGCGAGAAGATTCGCTCGTGCCACCGTCGGCCGGCCGTTTCGGAGCCGCAGTGTCCGCGTCCGCCGCGCAACCGGATGGCATGAGCCGCAGACCCGTTGCAGTCGCAGTCGCCGTCGTGGTCGCCGCCGTGGCGGCCGTGTCGTCGATGTCGGCCGCCTTCGCGGACACCGTGTCCGCCGACGTGCTACCGGACGGCGAAGTCGAGATCCGCGTGAGCTCCGGCAACGTGACAGCCAAACGGACGTCGTTCACCTCACCAGATACCGGGTAACGAATATGCAATATCATATTATTTAAATCAGTACCTATAGACACCTATAAACTTGACAACCTAACACTTGCCTTTTTACGAACAAGGGGATTTTCGAGCTGAACTGTAGCTACACTGTTATCGCATAATAAATGTATCAGATTACAGGTATCTGCTATGTGACATTACGATTTTGAAAAATTTTTATATAGGTATCTAGTATCTACCATTGTACCTGTATAGGTGCTTACGAGTTTCTTAATATTTATAATAGCGTATTAGCGTTTAAAGTTTGTGCAACAAAATAATGCAAATTATGAATTTGAAACTATAGGTTGCAAAATCTGAAAAAAAAAATAAAACCATCAAAAAAAACAAAAACCTTGAGGCAAAAATGTAGTATAGAATTTCAGACCACAAAATACAAAATAATATTTTCATTAACACAAAAATTGAATGGGATAATATTATAGCGTTATGAATACGATACTAATTTTATTATTAGGTTAAACATAATGACAATTTTTAATTGTTCATCTCTTTTAATTAGGTTAGTACCTAGTACCTTCACGTAGTACATACAATATAATTTATATTATGTATACGCCAATATATAATATTATATTCAATATACTTGTGTACATCACCGTCGTTATAAATTATAATGGTAGGTATACTCGATATAATTGTAAATTATGAATAGATAATATTATATTGTATTTATTTTCGTTTGAAATTACATTGTATTTTTTTTTCTATTTTTCCAAAAGTTTTTTTTTATAAAATACTACTTGTTTTACTACCGTTTTTGTTGGCTTAAAAGTATAATTGTCTGAAGAGAAAAACAGTGAAAAAAAATATCGATCGTATAAATGCGAAACATGATTATCATCGTTGTATTTTTAAGTACTCTGCAGTCTGCACGAGAGTCGACTACACGACTAGCTGCTCAAATGGTCATATTGTGATGAAAAAAAGTGTCCTAGTAAATGTCGAAACCAGTTTTAAACATATGCTCTCAAAGTCCAGGTTACTCTTTATTATGGATTTTAGTATAAATTGATTTTGAAATAAAAAATAAATATTTATAATCAGTCTGTTACAAATTAAAGACATTATATTAATTTAGAAAATAGGCATATAATATTTGTTTTATGACATGAGTTGACCTTTTTTTTTAGTAGGTATCCACATTTTTACGTAATAAGACTTGTTATTATAATTTATAACACAAAATACATATTTGACGTTAATTATTTTTTTATTTTGCAAGAAATGTTTACTTTTTTAATATAATAATATTTTATAAATTCTATGCTTTACTCATCCAAATCTAAAAATTTAACTTGATTTTCATGGAGGTAATATTTAGAAAGAAAAACATAGGTATAGGGTATTTCATAAAAATTATTATTTATAAATTATAATTGCAATTTAAATATTTTTTTTTTACTAATACACAGGAGTTTTAAAATAAAAAATACCACCAATTTAATACCAATTGCAAAAAATTAAGTAATGTCAAAAATAAAGCTAAATATAGAAAACCTGTGCTAAATTGTACAGTATAATAGTATATAATATAGTATCTGAAATTAAATTATAGTATTTTAATACAATTAAACCTAAATTACTATTGACTATAATATAATCTCTATAAACTTTACAAAATATCGATATTTAAATTTTCATCGATACAGTGTTTTACTTTTAAAATATGAAACCGCATAATTCTTTGAAATTAGATATCTTATATTTTTTATTTTTTTTCATGTGATATCAGTTTTAGTATTTAAAACCTATTTGAAGTTAATACCTTTTGTTTTATGATTAGGTATACCATAATATTAAACATTCCCCTTAAAACTTAATGTATAATATGTATATCTATATACATTTAGTGTCTATTTTATTATTTGTTTTCTAAATGATATATAGACACTGCAGCCAGTAAAATTAATTTTTAAAAATAATGTGATAGCATGTACTATAATAAATAATAATATAATTTGGCGTATTTGTAAAAAGCACTATTTCTGTAGGTACCGTTGAAAAGCTTGTAAGTAAATATCTCGATGAATCGTACATAGACGTATATGAGTATATTTTGTATATTATAGACAATTATTTGTTAAAGAATCGAGAAACTCTCGCCCATTCATCAATGACACACTATAGCTGTGTCTGGACGTTGTGGTTTTTTTTTATATATTATATATTATGTACTGTTTTTATTTCGATCTTCCAACCGGTTAATATATACAGTATACACGCGAACCGGTTTTGATTTAATTTCAATTGTTGAGCATATATTTTTGTTTTCAAAATTTGAAACGAGTAAGCTTAACCTGTATGTATATATCCGGTGTGAATTTTGCGGAAAAATCAAACCTTGCAATCGGGTGCCAGCGCACACAAGTATACATTCAAGCTCCAAGATAAAAATATAGACGAAGGCCGACGAAAAACAACTCGCGCTAAAAAGATCGCAGCCGTTACATCACGCGTGTGGGTAATCTTTATATTGTACCTATTATATCTACTACTACGCGTCGATTTATCGTGAGCGTGAAATTCTTTTCGTTTCGATTTATAAATACGCTTAACAATATATATACATTGACTCCATACAACGTTCGGACGTCATGTGCGTACACACAATATATTATATATAGCAGATGTACTGCGGGTAGGGAGACAGAGCTGCGTTTAGCGCCGGTCAGTCTGTTGTTTGACGTGGCACACATATAAGTATATTGTATCGTGTACTATATACATATTATATTTATATCATGAATAGCGTTTGGGCGGTGTGGGCGTATTGTATGTTCTATATTATGTGCATGTAAAGTTACATAATACGCGTACCTATGTATATAGGCGGGTCGTGGTTTTCAACTGCGAGAAGTCGGCTTTACGTGTTTTAGTCTTTAGACGTTTAAGAACATCGCATCCTCTGTATACACCGTTTACCTGCTGCAGGTGCGAGAGACCACAGTCTATACTCTATAATATTATAATATACGACATTTCATACGCATGGCACCGCGAAATGTCAAATAAAATATACACGGTACGATAATGTATGAGGTATAATATAGGATACTTCTCCGCGTGTGGGCGCCCCGGCGAGATGGACCTTTCCGTTGCGTTTGCAGGGGTGTATTATAATATATATTATCTGTTTTGGAGAATATGTTAGAGATCGTAATAATATTATGTATACGCGACACGGCGACAGCGGTTATAATATCATACGCGGTGATAAACATCTACTGGGACGGCGGTCGGATGACGAGGCGCAAAACTCACAGACAGCTATGTAGACAATGAAATCAAACCACAAAGAATCGATTTGGAAAAAAAATACACAGGTACACACATATTACGCAGGTACCGCGGCCTAACTGTACCCACCTTGCATATACCGTCTTAAACGACTCCCTACACGGAGACCTTTTTAGACAAAAATAAAAAAAACCCGAAACGTTGTTTTCTTCCCTTGTTTATTCGAATGTTTACCTTGACGTGTTTTCGGCCTATGTCGACGTGAAAGGGGGATGCCGACACCGGAGACGCCACCGCTGAACAGTGCTATATAGGTGATTTATACTGCGCGCAACGCATTGCAGCGCGGCTGCGGAACATTCTTTGTCGTCGATGCGCGTTCATTATACCTATTATTACACACTATTATTATATTATATATTGTACATTTTTTCCGACTATGTATATATATATATGTGTATACATAATATTACGCGTGAATATTGTATAATATACTATAAGCACGAGGATCTAAACAAGGTCCGCCGCGTATGTGTACATAATAATATTATACGCGTCGCGTATTAATTTAAATTGTTTTTTTATTATATTTTAAACAACACGTCTATAGGCACGCCATATGAATTTTTATAACAAACGGGCGGGCACTGGTGTTGCTGCTATAAACGCGCACAGTGGGGAAACAATAGCCGGACACGATCGGACTTACCCCGGGTGGTCATTATAAACTCGTAACTGTTTACATCATTAACAATATATCAGCTAAAGGTGTGAAGCCCTGTCATCGGAAGATACACATCTTCTGTGTAGACGAACGACATCAAAGACTAATTATTCGGCCTATAGGTCGAATATTTATAGATATATAGCCATATAGGTAGGTATATACAATATCGAGTTCTCTTGGACCTATAGTAGAAGTGGGGTGAGGACGGACCTATTAAAGTGTTATATTTTATGTGTCCTGTCAGTCTTTTATGTTATATAGTTACGTATACACACGCATGCGCTCGCACACATTCGGACGTACATGTTTTGTTATATAGGTATAAGTGTACAACGTGTGTGTTAATGGTTTGTAGTATGTGTGTCAGTAGTGGATCTAGAGATCAAAACGATTTCATTCAAACCTATAATATGTAAGGGAAAAAGGATGATGTCATTTTCATGATATTATTAATTTGGTTTTTAGTTACCTATATAGTTAGCTTTTTTGTTATCCTAGTACAGGCAAATACTGTAAGAAATTCAGTTATATTCTTGTTAATATTCTATTAAAAAGTCACAAAAAGGTTTTTTTGTTTTGCGCTTACATATAATCTGCAACTAGTTTCGAGTGTCGATTGAAAAGATATGCTAAAATAATTCAACATGACTTACATGTGACATGTCATTGCAAAATCAATTCAAATCTAAAATACATTTCGTAAATAACCATATCATTATACACAACGCTGCGCTGTTAGTTGATATCAGCATATATATATTATGCAATACCTACCGGCGTATTATTTTACCGAAGTTAAAAGTTACCAAAACACTTGTCAATGCCAGTGAATAAAATCAAGAGAGCATAAACATGGTTTTTGGTGGTTTGTTTACTGCTGAAGCTTACAGCTTCATTCGAGAAAACAATAATTATTAACTATACATATTTTGCTTGTTTTAAACTAGTTCGCTTTCTTGAATAGACTTTATTCCGCGTTTGACTTTTAAGAAAATACTATGTATATAAATATATCATATTTCATATACTATTTAAAGTACCCATACCGAAACGACACATCATAACAGCTTGCCATAACCGCACTTTTCACGCCCACAAACTCACAAATCATCACTCTTCAACGTGCATTTTATTGATAACCTATAAACAAAAGTGGTCCAAGTGCAGAAAGTATAATGGATATTTCAAAACCAGAATCTTTAGAATAAACTATAACTATTTTTCCATCCGGTTTCAACGTATACATATATATACGTTTAAAACTTTAAAATACAGTTATTTCAGTCAATTTATATAGAACAACTTCAAAACGTTTTTCATTTTTGTTATACTTGATAGTACATATTATTTTTTATTTGTTCATTTATCGGCTAATTCGATCTTTCAAATTTAATGACCACAATATTTTAAAATGAATTGTGTAACATAATATGGCTATATTTTAAGTAAAACTGCAGGTACACGAATCGTGAATTTGTGTTATGGAAAGTGATATTCTGCATTTGTTGTCAAAAAAATGTAGTAAAGGTAAACTTCTCATTTTATTCAGAATTTAAGAATATATATAAATCAGTTTAATCTCTGTACTGTTGTAGTACGTAACTCGATAATAAATTGGTAACACAATTTAAACATATTATATTTAATAGTTTAATACTAATAAAATCTGTAAGTATTAAATAGTAATGTAAATGGAAAATTTCTGGTCACCGGAAAATTCCCGAAGAATTTTCATAGTTAAAATATTTCATCTAAGAAATTTTTTAAAAATTAAATTTATGAAATTTTACATCACTAAATGTATATAATACACAGGAGCATACTTGTCAATTTTCTATTTTCTATTATCTGTGTCCAGAGAATTATGAAAAAATATTATATTAATTATAATAAATACCTAATTATTAGACAAATATTGGATTTATTAAAAGGTTAACTACATTAAATATTTTGCAATGTTTCAAGTGCTCCAAGCATTGTGTATGGATTACGTTTGTATCCGGAAATAGGATGTATTGAGGGTATACCGCATTGAAAAAGACCATTCACTTATTAAGGTTAGGGCGGATAGGGTAGCACAAGGTCACTTGAAGTTGAAAACCTCTTAAATGTTGCACTTCATTTTAGAGTGGTATCAAATTTTCAAATTTTCTCTCACATATTCATTATAATAAAATACAATACACATATCTTTTACACAACAGTGAATATTGTACCATACTGCTACTCCATGCAGAGTGTTCAGAAATTAAAAACCATTCCAAGTCAAATTATTTTATGAAATAATATATTATATTATATATCTACCTAATATTTAAAAATGCAGATTGAGGCAAACAATATTAGGCACATTGTTGAATGGAAATTTACAATATTATCTAAGTATGTTAATGTAAAAGGTTAATGACCTTGATGATATAGTCATATTTTAAGAAATAATAATAACGCCTACATATAAATCAAATTATAAATGCATAAAGTAGTCTAAGCAGCGGAATAGTGTCTAATGTAGTCTTAGACATACATTTTTAAACAGCTTATAACGTAAGTCAATTTGTTCTTGAATTTAAATTTTGTTGAAAATAATAATAATTGTACCTTATACATAGATATCAACTTAGGGAGATGTTTAAACGGTAACGCGGCTGGAGTCGGCATTGCGAGTATCATGATTATGTTAATGAATTGCACATCATGTACCATGTAGGTTCCCTACTCCCCTACCCAATTATTATACGAAACAAAATTAATTTTTTTCGTACTCACCTATAAATAATTACATAAGCTATTTAATAGCATAATAAAATCTAAACTCTACAAGCTACCGAGACATCAAGGGTAACGATGTATTATACCTACATTATTTTTTTGTTTGTATAAAACTTGACCCAAATTGTTTTTGGCAAAGTATAATAACGCTGTATACCTACATTATATATATATATACACACGTGTGTGCAAACTGTGTTAGCTGTTCGTTTTTTGTCGAATCAGAAAAAATTTCACATACAGAGTCGACTAAAAAAAAAAGCCCAACAGAACTCCGCGATTCTCTGAATTCATGAGAACATATACGTCATTACAAATCGACCGATTTGCGTATTCCTTCGTTCAGAGCATACTATACGAGTGTATATTGTGTTCAATAGGTTCATCACGATGCACATATTTTTTCTATAATATTACATTGTACATTGTTCTTCGTAGACCGTAGACCACATATACCATGTTCCTAACATTATACATAGGCATTATATTGGTACAATAGCTGAGGTGGAGTTTACATATTATATTATACACAATACAAACGTTGTCCGATTTCATATTTAGTAAATTAGTATATTAATACGTATTATATGCAATACACACAATGTTATTAAGTACCTACTAAACGATATTTTTGTACCTCTCATTACCAACCTACCTACTCGTTTTCTAAAACAATTTTTTCTTTTTTAATTTGAATTAGGAACTTTCATTTACAAATTCGCTAAACCGCAGTGCATACACTTTGATACAAAAAAAAACTATTAACGTTCCGATTATTTTGGGTTACGACATATTCATACACCTATATAGTCAATTATTTCAACCTAACCAAACTAAATCAAAAAAAATTTAGAAAAGGTAATGTATATTAAATCATATCTAAATATAAAATTAAACACAATAGATTTGAAGTCTTTATAAGAAATGTGTTTGAAAAGTGACAGAGGATGTCTTAAATATAACTCTATATAGGTACCTACCTAAATCTAAACCAAACATGATTTTAACTCTTTCCCTCGCCCATACTCACAGTTGCTGCTACCGATACTCTATAATTATAGTATAGTTATGTTGAATGATAAAAAAAGTATAACGATTATTTTCTCTGTTGCTGCAGGTCAGGCGGCGAAATGAAATCATTTTTTTGATTATATAAAATAATAATAATAATAATAATAATAAATAATTACGAACTAGTTTTAATGTTTATGCAGATTTAAAAATAACTACGGGTGTACCTATATACTCGCATAATATTTATACAATAGTATAGGTATGCATAAACAGACAAAAACTAATGCGTTGTCGAAAACTCGAAAGTATTAAAACAAAAAAACACCGCATAAAATTTGCATAACTCTGCAGTTATTGAAATCTATACATGTGGGTGTATGTTTATTAATAATATATAACAATGCTGCTGCACGATGCACTTGTGTAGTGTTATTGCATATAGGTATGTATGTTTTTTATAACACGCGCTCAGACGGCAACAGCTCGCTATTTGGCTTTGAACTTGCGTTTGTCGTTCCGTTATGATAAATAAATAATGAAATATATTAAAGCAAAAAACATATATTTTTAAAAGTTCAGAAAAAAATTACGAAATTGTTTTTTTACGCTCACACCTCGTTGCGGCTATACTATAGTATATAGGTATATTATATATATATATATCGATGACTCGTGGGCGTTGTTGCAGCTCGAAATCGTGCTGGTTATGGGCTTCGGATTAAAATCGTCGGTGGTGGCGGCGGTGTCATCAGCTGGTGGACGCGCGGTGGGAAGGAGCTTTGGAGCTTTAAATAATACATCAGCGAGCCAGCACGCGGGCCAGCAGCGCGCCGCCGCCGCACCGACGTGTGTAAATCGTAGCAGATGTCAAACTGGTGACAAGGAACTCGCATTATAATATTATTCGCGCCCAAAACGCCGAGGCATACGTAATCGAGAAACGCGCGCCTCTGTCTGCGTCTGTCGGTTCTCACAGTTTATTAAAAGCGCATTTTTAATCGGTTTATCGACGCCGTAGTCACTTGATCGCGGGCTCGCCGTCACGACAATAAGCTTCATAACTTATTTGCTTATATTATATTATTATTTCCGTCCGTAGTAGCTTACCCATATATTATGTGTATATATATATAATATAAACTTATAACATGCAGATTTATATCTTCGCCGAACTGTATGCAGCTGCATCGGCGCTTCAAATCTCGTTTTTATAGAAAGGTGTTGTAGGCGTATGTATTAATCGTTTTAATCCACACATCGCGCACCACCCTTGACTGGTAAATACATACATATTTATATACTTACAGTCGATATAAATAAGTGAATGCAAATTCTAAAGACTCGAAAACCCTATACCTATATATGAGAAATCAGAGTACAGTTATACCTTACAATTTACATTGTTTATGTAAACATCTATACATAACTATTTAAATACATATAGGTGTTGGCCAGTAAATTATAAAATGTCAGCGATATTACGGTATGTCAGTATTCTATTATATTATATTCATTGTACTAATGTAATATATAGTCTTTACTGCAGAAAATAATATTTTTAATCTTGAGTTTATATATAAGCAGACACATGTATAACACTAGAATATAGGTAGATATATATTATATAGTTATTATACCTAATACTATCATTATGTATCTATATATGTATGTACTTGTACTTTGTAGGTATACGTAGGCATTTGAATATAGTATAGGTAATATATTATTACAATTAACATCAAAAAAACTTTCACTATATGTGCATAGAATGTCATATAATATATACGCCTTATATTTATAGGCACTTAGAACGATGTAGGCATAATTTGATCGGCTGGTTCGTTCAAATAGTTGGGCAAATTGTCAACATCCATTCTTTGTCGCCAATCGCCATTATACAGTCATTACTCATTTACATAGATCCTATTTTAAAGTCTAACTTGTACACCATAATATGACCTCTCTATATAGCTATTATGTTCATGAAGTATTCTAATATAAAAATACAGTGTATTATATACACTTGAGACGTTTTGCATCTTATGATTTCGCAAGGTCGGTTTCAATATAGGGAGCCGGGAGGTTAAGATTACTGGCTAGATTACTGACTTTAGATTAACTACTTACGTTCTGAAAACCACTGGTAAAGAGCAAGGGGACTAGTTGAAGGAAAAGTTGATGTATAAGTTCTAGATGGGAATAAGGTCGCAGGAACCAGGATGACCAAAAACGTATAGGTTAGTACTAAGTACTAAGTGATAACTAACTCAACTGCCAAACAATATGATTTGAGCTACTAAGGCAAATTTGAGTATAAGTCTATAACACTAAATCTAGATCATGTATATCGTATAATATGATCTAAACACTAAACCGTATAAGAACAGGCCACGCATGGATAAAATATGCACATAGTATTTAAAACGAAGCACTCTAAAAAATGTGACTATGTGACTATATATCACAGACAATTTTATATATAGCCACATTAGTACATTACTAATGAGTGTTCACCTCGTATATTCAAAGGCAACATTAAAGATATCTACCTGGCGAAAAAAGAAGCGGTAAAATGTATGGGGAACTTGTAGGATTTGCATTGTAATATGAACTACAAGCATATAATATATAAAACAATTTGAATTGTTATTGTCTCATTAATAATATTATTACCGTGTTAATTTTACATTTATATATTTTAATCTCTGCTAATTTATCGCATAATATTTATGATTATTTGTTGCTCTGTGCTCAAATTATCATATTATGACATATATATATATATAATATTATATTACACCGATACCGCGATATACACTCATGTTTCATATAATGTTGTTGTGTGTCGATCTACCGTCAACACTCAACGATTTAATAATCTTTAAACGCTAAATCAATTTATTAATTCCGTATTTCCGTTGTAATTGCAATATAAATTAAAATGTTGGTATATAAACTTCTTTAGGTAATAAACTATTATATACATTTATGTAATTCTTGTTATTATATTATACTAAAACCACAATGAGTCACAATCATAAAATTCATCTTGATCGTGATTTCGATATACCGTCCATATTACTATACGATGCACGTAAGCAGTCTGCGTTCTTAAACAGTTTTTCTTTGAGTTGCATATCTCATGCTCCACCGGCTACAGAATCGTTAAAATTAAAAATAAATTTAGTAAAAAAATATACTCCATAATATAGTACCCACGATGTACCGATGTTGCCTTAACAGTTGGTAGGTATATATTATTATACATTAGGGTCTAGGAGTACAAAGTGAAATCGATCATAAAGTTTCTATTCTAAAGATCATAACCATACAATAAAATAGCTGGTATATAAAAAATGACAAACAGCACGACTCAAACGATGTAATAGCAAGAAGTTATAGGTAACATAGAATAGGCTCTTCCGACGGGAATATCGGTACCTGTATAGGTTATTTCCGGTTAAATAGTAAATACCTATACGGCTGACACGCGTCTGGAATGTTTGTGATCGTAATTGTGTAATTCTATAATTGTTTATACCTTTTATTCTATCGTCACATAAAAAAAAATGTACCTACGTTAGAATTATAAATTCAATACACGTCATAAACGCGTTTATAATGAGCGCATTGCGAATATATAGTATATACCTACTGATACTTTTATGCATTGTTAGTTCCACAATCACAATACTGAGTCCCCGGTGCAAACATATTTTAGAGGTTCTTGCCATATATTTATAAACTCGTATAGGCACAAAATGGGTGTGGGTTAGGCACCTTGTTAGAAATTATTAGCCTATCGATATTATTATTCGACAAAAGTTTTATTTTCATAAGATGATATATATTTGTATAATATATTCATTATTCATACAATATAGGTTGTTAACACTATTAAAGGGATAATGATCTTTAGTCGTGGTTGTCAATAACGAATTAGGTTTTTATCATTTATTTTATCATTTTATCATTGTTATAATCATTCCCATTAGCTATAGTATGGCTAATATTGTACACTCTGAAAGGTGACCGGCGTATCATTTAAATTGATATTTATAGTTGCTAGGTACCGATATGAGGTATTGCCGCTGAGCGTTAAAATTATAGTGCTAAACTAAATAATAAGACATGTAAATTACATTAAAATTGTATATATTATGGTAGGTACAGATTAGAATGTTGAAGATATTTGAAGAACTTGAGAATTGAGTAAAGCAGTTTGGTCCAGACTGACAATTACTTGGTAGTTGGTGGTTGGTAAAGAAAATAGTTTCTTGGTCTATATATGGAGAACGTGGGATGATTAACCTTTTGATTTGGTTTAGTTTGGTAAGTCGTTACATTTATTGTCTAATCGTATAAAATACAAATTATTAATATATCATACTAATGGCCGCTCACATTAACATAGACTCGCATCGTATGGAAGACACGGTTTATATATAGGAACTCCGTTAGCCCAACTTTGAAGCTGCGGTAGGGCACATCTGTAAGAGTTCAAAAAAAAAATCAAAATGTATACAATAATTTACCCTTTAATCTGTAACTCCGGAAATTGTGACAAAAACTGTTCGCTTATTTTGTATTGGCCAATACGTGGTGGTATGAATTGGTATAAAAATGTATTTTCAGGCTAACTAGGATGGTATAAAAGTTCGTTATATCACGACTCTAATAAATATAGTAGTATCTCCGTTAGTAAAACATGTAGCTATTTGACATCCAAGTATTTTTTTTTTTTTAAAAACATAAATTACGTAAAGCTATTTAGTATATTTACATATAGGTATATTAGGTTTAGATATATAT
This sequence comes from Sitobion miscanthi, assembly GCA_008086715.1. Taxonomy (NCBI): domain Eukaryota; kingdom Metazoa; phylum Arthropoda; class Insecta; order Hemiptera; family Aphididae; genus Sitobion; species Sitobion miscanthi. The sequence continues at coordinate 77,570,612 of CM017797.1, read as the reverse complement.
ATATGAGCTATTTTGGTGTAATTTTCGTTAGTTCAAGTACCTTCGTTAAACTCGCTGTGAATATGCGTTTGAACTTTGAATGCGTCAAAGTCTTACACCACAGGGTAAATGTGTTTACAATTCGATCTATCCATCGGTCACTTGCCGGTATAGTGATGAATGATGATTTATGTTCACCTATTTGTCCGTTTACTAAACTTTACTTTGTACCTATAATAATATGATCTCTTTTTCAAATTACATTGCAAAGTGATCCTCTTTGCGCTACTGGTTATATATAATATTATAATACCTATTAATTTTAAAACATGAAAAATCTAACTGCTATATGGTACGCACTCCATTATAGTACAGGTGTAATAACCATAATGGAGGAGATTCTATTCGTCATATCTCGCCGAAGTAGACCATGCCCTCTTTCGCAGAAATCGCAAAAATGAATCTTTTGTCTATCCGCGATATCTCATACAGTCGATACTCTTAATATTTTTTTTGTGGACGAAGGGAGCAGCCACGCATATTATGCCCTGCACACCCCCTGGCAGCGTCTATTTATTATGTGGAGTAATTGCTCTGCAGTGGCGGCGACAGTGGGGTCCGTGCGGACACGGTGGTATACAATGTACACTCACATGGGGTGATCCACCACCGCAACCGCGGTGATTAGTACATAATATAACGCAAGTAAATTTTATCCGAAAGTCACTGTGTAAAATCGAACGCCCGCGTGTCCATATATATTAATACGTACATATATAAATGTACAATACAACCGAGAGCAGGAGGGCGCGTGAAGTGACGTGTCGTAGTCGTCGTATATAATATATGTATGGCCGGGTGCGCCGCTCTCTTCTCTTATAATAAACTCCGCAGGGATACAATGCGGTCCCCGACACCCTCCCCTCTACGAAGAATTCGACCGTACACCCCCACCACACACACACACACTCACTCGACATTCACGAGTTAAAACGTATATATTATATGCGTGCCAGTATCGTCGGGTTTCTATTATACGTACCTATGTGTACCGGTGTATAATACTGTATACATATATATATATAGTATACATTATAACATATAATATTATATGTGTGCGCGCGGTGTGTCTGATCTAATTGTTGTTTCCATTGAACCGTCAACAGCCGCGTAATTGATAGCGGCCATTTCTGTACATTATCGCTTTTGGAGGTCTTGGCTTTTTTTTTTCCATTTCATTTCTCGCCCAGGTCTCTGACTACGTCCGCGCTACGCGCAGCACCTCCTACCGATAATCGTCCCGGGACAAAAAAAGAAAAACTCTTATTTACGGTTATTTCGTGTCTAATATATTATGCATATCAAAGTTTACGATTCCGATTTTCTGGACTCTAAACCTATTAAGCGCATAATATGTGTCCTATTAAATTAGTATATGCGCGGTACACCGTTGATTGCGGGTCTTATTATTATGTTTTTTTGTTTCCCGATTTATATGCGGACCCTCGGCGTATAAATATAATATAAACGACGACTGCGGACGGTCCCATTGTTCGGTCTCCACGGTTTAATGTTTTGCGGTTTTCCGACCGTCGATTTATATACACACGCGCGTACGACACTCGTTTAAAGGTGATATATCCTGTATACATATAAATGGCCGGACGACGACGTGTGCGCGTGTAATTAATCTCGAAAACAAGCGGGGGGGCGGACGCGACTTTTCGGGTCTCGTGATGTGTCTTTAACGCTTTTGCCTTTGTCGTCACCACCCGATTAATATAATGTGTAAGAGATAAAAAAAACAAAAAAATAACAAACTCACCCCCTTCGCCGCGATTAATCACGTACGCTGTACCACGCCGCAGTGCAGGGGACGATGACGTCGAGCTGTAATGGAAGTTTCTCGGGACTCTAAATGTACGACTCCATCACTCGATTTACATAAAGAACTATACACTATCGTTTCAAATGTAATTAATATACATGAGTATGGTATGTGTATAGGTAATATGTATATAGTGATTTATAAGTTATAACGCTGCGTCTGCGTCTGTAGATGGCTTATTCTGCATATTACAGTGTTTCGGTTATAACAAGTGATAATAGTCGCTATCGAATGATGAGACGTTAACGATACAGTCATCATTGCAACGTATATATTTAGTAGTTAGGGCCATAAGTACGTCGTACGTGGAATACCAATGTGTCATAAACTCCCTTCTCCCCGTTAAAAAATATCTCTCAAAATCCATTTTTACTGCAAGCATTAAAATTATTTCTCGAGGGGTAGAGCGGTCAAATGCATGATATTCTTATATAAGTATATCATTACTAGTTACTTCCGCCCTTAAAAAAATCATGTGTCCACCTGATAATTATGTGATTTAAATATTATTATATTTTTACCTGAAATTATTTGTAGATAAGTTCTAACCTATACGCTTACGATTGGCCTTCACTATATTATGTAATTTTCATATATAGCTTACAATGCATTTTTCGTCTCATAGAAATCAGAAAAATGAACACAATATAAAACGTATAATATAATAATCGTCGTAATAATGTAATATAGTCGATTTTGCTTGTTTTTTTTTTTGCGATAACACATTAACACCGCTAGTATATTTTTACATCTCATTATAGACATTTTATAGATACATGATACGTAACACATTAATACATATATAGCCATATCATATATAATTTGAAAATACACACAAACAACATGATCGGCTGCACTGTACAAGAAAACAATGGCGTTATATCAAATAGAAAAATTTATTTTGTCCCCATTTAAGTAGTTGGGTGCTAACTACTATTTACGTTGCAGGTATCAATACTGTCATACTGGATATAAGTTGTGAAAAATTATTCAATTTATTTTGAAAAACATATGTACCTTTAAAAGCGTTTTAATTAGAATAACATTAAAATGTTTCTTTTTGATATTAGACATTTATATCGGTCAAAATAGTTAATGATATTCAATTTTAGTCGGTGATAAAACGTTAGAAACGGCTTTAATGATATACCTAATTTACCTTTATCGACTAGGTGCGCATACTGTATAATTAGAATTAATAACAGTGTTATAATGGAAAAATATTACGTTTTCATTTTCTTAACACCAGTTCGAAATGTTATGATTAATTTGATGATCGCGAAAAATTATGAAACCTTAATATAAGTGATATCAACGTCCACTTTATGAAGTATGCCTCTTCTGGTATAAATTGTTTTATTATATTATTATTATTATTCTTTTTGCAAAAATGTATTAATACTTTCGTATAATAATAGTAATAAAACAAAAACCACTTTGTTTTTTAAGAAGGATTTCAACTTTTGGTCGGAACGCACTTTGCTTTTTTTTAATAATAAGTGCCGTTCATGTTATAACATGTATGGTATATAATATATGTATAGTTTTTTCCATTGTATACCGCGAACAATAATAATAATATAGTCACTTGATGCCATGGCGGTGCAGTATAGTGTACACCACGCACAAAACTATTAAATATATCGTCGTCAAGTAAACTATAATACGCTTGTAAGCTGTGCGTGCCCCGCGTTAAATAACACGTGGCACGCGTATATATATTATTTAATATTTCAATATATATATATTTTATTATATAGTATGCATAGGTATATCGACTGTATGAGTACACCGACGCAGGTCCTGCAACGGTTGTGTGACGACGTCACAATAATGCACGTGTATAGACATGGTGGCGTCATCGATAAGGATTAAATTAATACTATTAGATATTATATTTAAGTATTTTTTATACGAATGTTTTTTTTTTCACACTGGATTTTTATTTTTTTTTCTGTTTAAGTGCGGAATTACATCCTACGCACTACGATAATATTATAATATAACTGTATGCATACAACTGTTATGATCATTAAACTACCATTATAAACGCGTTTTAAGATTTCGTTGAATTCCGTAAACAGAAAAAAATAAAAATCATTAGCCATCAGAAAATTAATATTTTAGTTTAACTTGTATACCTATACATATTATATACAAAATGAACAATTTAAGTCTTTTATTTAATTTTCAATGAATACGATTTATTGTTATATTTATTTTCTGCCAATAAAAACGCCTACCTATGTTTTATGTTTAGTGGTTATATATATTTGATAACGAATACAATTTAAAACTCAAAAGGAACTTTCAAAAATTCTTATAGTCATAGTGTCATTAAAAAAAATTATCATCGCTGCATACTCACATGTACATAATATGTGTCAGTGTCACGTTTTCTATTCCATTTGTCTTCTAAATAACAAAACTAATTTTTAATGTAAATGGTATATCATATTTTGTAAATAGTAATACCGATGTTTATTGTTATAACCTTCAGTTGTTATAAACATTTGATTTTTTTTGCTAAAGCCATTTTTCACTGAATAATGAAATTAAATATAGGTACCTGAGTTGTGAACGGCGTACTACACTGGTGCTCAACCTAAACAGTTTTCTACTTGATATTTTAAGTGACAAATTTTCCAAAACGTCACGTAAAACTCCACAATAACTCTATTGGCTTATTAATTTTAAACACATTATGATACTACTTAGTACTTACTATTTATTAAAGTTGTTAACATTACTGATATTAAAAAAAAAAATGCTCTCCATATACTCTTATACGATTGCTGGCCTTGACCCTTGAATGACCAAGTAAATTTTTAATAGTCAATTATAATTTAGTTGCGAAGTCTAAATTAAAAATGTGTTATACTCAAGAATTGTTTTTACTCAAGTATGCTGTGATATACCGTGCATGAATTTAATTTAACCAATTTAAAAAAAAATATCTCGCTTTATTATAATTATAATAGGTAGGCAGGTACTTACAATAACAAATAGTATTTAAGTTTTGACGATTGATGGTTGGACACTATTTGGAATCTAAACGTCACGAACAAAAACCACTTACCTTTCACATTGACTTGTCGGTGTACCTTTATATTTTACTCATAAACCTAAATCTGTAAATGACAACTCAAGTACCTATAAACCTTTCGAATCATTTCCGTAATTTACTCTTTCTTTCAGTAACTTTACTGATCGTGCACTGCCAGTGCTCGCGTGAGAAAAACTGAACACTAAGATTCACCATGGGATCTGAGGGACCTAATTTGTTTTAATCGAAACAAATTTAATAAATGCCCGCCCGCGTTAAAGTTATTTTTATTTATTGCCAATTATATATTTATATGAGGTTTTTACGTGATGTAAATTTGTATACTGTAAAATAATTTATATTATAAACGTGTCTACTTATATAAAATATTTATAACAGTAGTAAGAATGTAAGAATTTAATATTTACCGTAACTTATTTTTGAAAATTAATGATACTGATTAGTGATTCTGTCTCATTATATAATAATAATTTGTGAGAGTAAAACAATAGTTAGGAGAAGTAGCATACAACCCATAATAGTTTTAACTTCACGCAACAATTTCAAAAAGACTCTTACGATTTTTGTTAAACAAACAATAATTTCTTTATAGGTGTTAATTATATTTATTAGGAATACTATTGAATAGTTATTATAATAATGGTAATTATTAGGAATACTATACGTCATATAGAGCGCACACTGTTACTCACCTCGTTAACATAATAATTCTTATAGTACGAGTTTGCCGCGGCATCACATCTTATACGACAAAAACCCCGAAGCGCCTAAATATTCGTGTTTCTGAGATCCAATCATCGAATTTACGTAATCAGTAATCTCAGATAGTTATCGTACGATCCCATTGCCCGCGGTTGGACAACTAAATAGTAATCATACGAATATGAACTTGATAAGTATTATTATATAGTAAACAAATACAGTTATAATAATACAATAATAACGTACATCGGATGTTACGAGCGTCGCATACACTATAAGATACGGTTATAAATTATAATGGTATAATATATTCGTCTTTAACTTTGTGTTTCTGTCTGTAAAATTTGATATCGCGAACCATATTATAAAATAATTTTTTCCAAAATCTGTGCGTCTTCACCGCAGGAGTCTGCCGAGTAAAAATGTAATGACCGAGAATCTTTATTTATTGATACTCGACATTCGTTGTCGTTACAACATACGATTGAATTTCACTTGAACATTCCTATCTGTAGCTACTTGACACGATTATGTTTAGTAATATATTGTTATGCCTTGCACGTCCGCGCGTGCGAACGACAAGTCCGATTTGGTGTTGAGCACTCGAATGTAATAAAAACAATACAAAATCATAATAATAAAATATTTATTATTTATTGATTTCGTTTGCAGGGAAGAGTTGATGTTGCACCAAGTCACGGACGGAGTGCATTTCATGCAAATGATATACGGAACAGGAAAGACGCTCTTCGACTGCGAGTACGTCAAGGAACCAGAGACGGCCACAGATTTCATTCGGGAGTTTTGGAATGAGGAGCAAGGCAAAAACCACACAGTGGGATCCTTGACTGGAGAATACGCCTCTATGGTAGATTTCAAACATTTGAAAAGAGCTTGTCATAAAAACCACAAGAAAACGAGAAGAAGACTTGCGAACGAGTATCAGCAGCAGCACCGCGAGAGCACCACTGACGTCGTCGGTAACGACGGGTCAGTATATTTACATTACAATACATTATTATTATTTGGTGACTATAATAGGAATATATTATACCACGCGCATTCATTAATTATAAAATGTATATTGTCCTTAGTTATACGGAATGTAGGTACCTACACCCATCGGAGCTTTTTATTCCAGTTGTGTTGTAATAAATGAAAATTTGTTTTTAAATATTTAATTTTGGGTTGTACCTAATGCACCGTTCTTATACGATCCAGTTAGATTAGGTTAACTTTAGGATTCATACAAACACACGTAATATGCGCATACACAAACAGTAGCGGATTTGATTCGTCTTCTAGGAAGGGGGGCAATATCCTTTTGGTCCATGACGTCTACTTAAAAGACCAATAAGCAATTACAGGTAGTTTATAAAAGGACATGACCTCTATGCCCCTTCCCTAAACGCCGTGCCTGCATACAACTAATGAGTAATGACTGTATCCATATAATAGGTACAGCCGATGTAATATTAATTGATATATTTTCTGCAATGTTTTTTTGTAATTGTATGAAACGCATCTAATCATAATACCGTAATACCGCGGACTACGCACATAATGTATTATTACAATGCAATTAAATTATAATAGCTGTAAATTTATAATTCAATATAATATTTTTCCTTGTCGTGATTTCAGCAAACGGCGAAAGAGAGATCTGCTGTCCGTTTTGAGAGTTCCTGGTACAAAATGGTGTGGGAAAGGGCGTTCAGCGAAATCGTACAGACAACTCGACGGGTTCGGTGGAGCGGATCGATGCTGCAGGATCCATGACACGTCTTGTCCGATGTGGATTGGCGCTTTGCAAAGTAAATACGGTCTGTTCAACTGGAGGCTGAACACGCTCATGCACTGCTCGTGCGACCGAAGGTATATATCAATAACACTCTGTCTGTATATTATATATAGGTACATCGATACTTACGTCATCGTTCAATATTAATGATTCATAAACGATTATTATCGTAGCACACAATTAATTATTGTTTTTAACAGGTGTGGAAAATTAATAATTGACATACCTACGCACCGCAGTGGTCGTACCTATAATAGGTTTATCGTAATAATATATATTTCACCCCTTCGAAATATTTTCTTCAAAAACACCATGTCTCGTTAATTGCATATAATACCTATCTTTTAACAATAGTTTCTTCGACTAAAAATTATACGATTCTGTATATCTGTATATAATATATTTGATGAAATTTATTATTCGTTTGATTTTTTTAAAATCACGTGTTATGCATTAAAAAAATGAGACTTATAGTACAATTGTGTATGTTTGAATACAGTGTTTGTTTAACCTATTCATAAGTACTATTGTAAACCTATCCAATCAGTGGCGTACCCGGGATTTTTCAATGGGAGGGCTAAAACAAAGTAAATCAGAACTTGATATCCGTTTCCTTATACTATTTTTTTATAGGTCGTTATATTGCTACATCACGTAACCGTAATAACCTCTACAAATAATTGATAATACGCAAAATGTTTCTTCAAACACAAATTTATTTCTTTAAACAGAAATATCATGGTTTGTACTTTGTTTTGATAATATAAGATGTATACCATAACACGGCTAATGAGGGAGGCCTGAAGCCCCTATAGGCGCCCCCCTGGGTAAGCCACTGTATCCAATACCCATCTCCCACTTGGCACTTGCTCGAGTCCAGTTCCACCAATTTCATCGTTGAGTAGTATATTGTCCCACAAAAACAGTTTTCGTCTGCATGTAAACTTAGGAAACATACCTATACATAAATTATTATGATTTATGATTGTATAATAACTATATATTATATTATATAGGTACATTTTCTTAATATTTCAAAGTATGACATAATTCGCACAGAAAATATTTATTTGACTATTCTATAATATAAACTATTAATACTATAAAATGTATATGCAGATATTATATTATGCGCAAAAGGGCTATCGATAAAACGTACCTTTTTTGGCTACCCAATACGGAATAATTTTATTTGGCGCAAATTAGAAATTTTTTTATATTTCAATACAAAAAAATTGCAATAAGAATTGTAATTAAATTAATTTATTTTTATTTTATATATGCCTAATTAATTATATATAAATAATTATTTTGACTATTTAAATTCAAATTCTAGTTTGTAGTCAAATTTTAGTTATTCTAGTTCAGTGGTTTTAGAAAATTATTTTTGTTGAGATACCATATAGATTGCTAAATATAATTTTGTTAGAAGAAAATCGTTCAACTACTAATAAGAATGTTAATAAAATCTTAATTGATTTTAATTAAACCGTTAATCACTATTCACTCAATGAAGTATTAATTGTACAAGTTTATTTTAAATGAGTGTTTAATAGATAGCGTATTAATATACTTTTTAAATCATTCAGGTTTACCGGTATTATTTTAAAATCAAACTGCTATCTAAAACACTTGCAAATTATTAACAAACTCGTATTAATAAAAATACTCACATTTTTTTACGTAGGCATGTTGACATAGTGTGAGATGATTTCCACTGGGGAAGCATGTTTAAGGTGATGATAACAATGTTGACTTTGTTGTTCAGTCTACCCACTGTTTCAGACCACTTCAATATTTGTTGACTTGTTGGACATTCGTGATTCAAATCAAAAAAAGCCTAATTGACGGTTCTGTTTAAGAACAAATATAACTTTTTTCTTTATTTATTTACCGAAAAATAAATATTACGTCTTTGTCGGTCGTATCTTTGATGTTTCATCGTATTACACGGGGTTAACCGTAGGCCCATCTGTATCTGTTAATAGAAAGAAAATGTAATAGCATTTTAGATCATTATGCTAAAAACCATAGTCGAATAATAATAATACAATGTAAAGTTAGCATAAATTATTATATTTTTATAATAATGGATTAACCGGTTTTTCAAAAAGCGTAGGTGCCGCGGTGATATATATTTCTATAATGTAATATTATCATTTTTGGGCCCGATGGGCATTGAACAAAATTAGAAAAATCTTATTTAAAGTATATAATAACTATTTTCATCGTGTACTTGAATAATGTGTATATTAACCTAGCTGTTGAACAATTAAGCCATATATTATTGTTTGACGATTTTCGAAAAGAAGTAACGTTAAAAATGTTATCCACACTTCTAAATTAGGTACCTAAATGAAAAACTATCTTATGACATAAGGCACTATCTTATTAACATATAATATTAAGAACTACATTTTTAAAATTGATAGCATAACATTTGATTTTTGATTCATAACGCATGTCTAAAGTAAAAATATTTTTTTCAATATAATTACTACTATAGATAATAACTATTAAGTAATTAGTATATTTTACGATAAAAATAGTTAAAAGTAGGTATTTCAATTGTTAGCATAATACTAACTGAATCATACATACAATATACGTATAATAAGTTTAAACAATAAATTAATATAATATATGCAATATTATACAGTATAAACTTATATTGCTAAATGGCTATTCGGCTTGAATATATATATATATGCTTTTTTCTATTAAACAAATTATTATTTATTATATATTATATACGCATTAGTCATTTCATATTTACACCTGCAGGTTGAAGCAGACACGTGAATCACTTCAAATAATTCAATTTAAATGAGAACATTAGAATTTGTTGATAGCACACGTGTAATAATCTTACTAATCTTGGTACCTTTAGTACCTACCTAGTACCCACAAACATAATATTATAACTGCACAAATTTAATAACGATAAAAAATGACCAAGTCATTATAAAACTAACAATTTATAACTAAACTTTATAAAAAAATAACTATATGTTATTATTATTTATTTTTTATAAATGTATTTTCTACAATATATTTCTTAAAAATGTCGTCACATTGTCTACAGTTATAGCAATACTATAGCAATTAGCAATCACCAATCAGTAATTATATCTAGATAGAAACATTAAATACCTACATTTTTAATAGGTAATTACTGTATAGGTAAATATACTCACCAGTTAATTTGCAATTAATAGATAGCAAATCTAATCAGGATCAAACTTTAATACGTACATTCTATTTTTTTTTTAATTTCTAAAAATATGTCAGGCAATATTATATTTAAAATGTTCAATATTGTAGATTTGATTTGATGGGTAGGTATCGGTAAAAAAATATGTTTTGAATATTATTTACAGTTGTGCATTTCTAGTGTTAGCTACCAAGAGCGTAATAATTTGGCATTTATTCAAAAATAAACGAACTCTGAGAAGAATATCCAAGTGAGTACTAAATTACTCAAGGTTGAGATTACATCCGTCACGACATTTAATGACATTATTTAAATTAGGTATTTGATTGTGATACAACATTTTTACACGTAATTTCTTAATTATTATACATTATCATAGTGTTAGATTTTTCATCTAGTTATTTTTACTTTTATCATTGTATTATTTTATACCTAAAGAATAATAATAATAATGCATTGAAACGTAATATATTATTGCATTCCTATATAATAACAATGTTTTAACCGTTTTTGTTGTTATTATTGTTATATATAACATGCGATGGTAGACAAAATGATTTAGTGTCTTCAAATAAAAATAAAATTATAAAATAAAAATAAAATAAAATACTCGTAGGTACGAATGAATCTGTCCCATTAGCCACGGTCTCGCGGGGCCCGTTTTCTAAATTTAATTTAAATGTTCTATCCCGCTAGGAGAAAGAATTTAAATGTATATACTTCTTTTCTCACCCTCCGTTCAGTATTTATTAGCCACTGACATAAATTATTATGGCCCTAAATCTATGTGTACAATAAATATTTTAATTTCATCAAAATCGTATTTAAAATTAATGCTTGCGCATCGTCAAAGAGTGCAGGCTTGTCGTCGTCTAAATAATAAAACAGTAAATTAAAACAGTAAAAATATAGAACATGAAAAAATATGTCCGTTATAATGATGTTATTAATTTTCTTTTTTTCTTTTTTTCCACATTTACGTGACCGTGGTCACATGTATAATATACAATGTTTATGTACCTACGGCTGTATAATATTGAGTCATAGAGCTCATACTAGTTATTAGTAGGCATACAAAATGATGTATTTTTTAAGTTTATTCTTCTGTATTTATATGTATAGTTTCACATGCATAATACGAACCACAACAGAACAAGACGTATTATCTTGTAGATTTCACCCATGTGCACAAATCATACTTCCATATCACTATTTTTAATTTTATCTGTCGAGTGTAAATAGATAGATCTTTTTAAAATAATTAATTCATTATATTTAAACAAATCGAATTTCATTATTGAAACGTCATATTTCACATTATTGCAATACGCCAGTATACCTATAATAAACATATGAGTTATGAAAAAAGTATTAAATTCGTATGAATATTGAATAATTTATTTAAATGATAAACAACATCTTAAGTAAAATAACTTCTGTAAACATAGGTACATACATTTACCATAGTAATATTATATAGATAGTTATTATAGTTAAAATTAGGTGATAAAAGATGATATTCGATTTATTTGAATTTATCGTGTGTATAATATACTGTCACTATATAGTTACAGTAGCTCATAATATTTGTATATTACCTATATCGCTATGTACGCAACCTAACGGTGATAATTTTGTTTTTACCGTACGAATATCTTTATATTTAGGAAAATATTATTTATATTTTTAACACAAAAAATGTATACACGCGTAACATATATTGTGCATGGATAGATCGATAATATTTTTATGTAGCTTAAAGTATTGGACAGGTCATCATTCACGAGATATACAGACAATGCAGAATTGTCCTACCGGGCATCGCCAAGTTTGGATCAATGGACTGTAAAGATACGATAGAAATCCGAGTTTTCTCTCAATGCCAAAACCCCAATGAAGTCTTTTGTGTTTTTATAACCAAAGGGGGACGTATTTAATATTCAAATTTTACATTGGTTATTGAGATGACTAAGAAGGATTAATAAAACTATAAAAGGTACCGCCCGACGCCCTTAATATGACTTGTATTTTGTAAAATTGGTTATGATAGAAGTTCTTGTTATACATTTAAAATTTTTATTTTTGCTGAATATTAATCTACGTTTACTGATGTTTTTTCAAAACTTTTGTCATACAAACACACTTAAAATATTAAGTATTACATAGAAAAAAAAGAGAAATAAAAATTGAAGGATGTACGATTACTGAAGATAGTATATATTATTACCTACGACCTACCTACAGAGTGTAACAGAGTAAGACCTGACATACAAAATAACTGTTGTCAGGTCTTTGTATTGTACCCTTTATATATTATATATATTATATATCAATTTGTTACACTGACCAAAAGATAGGTAATTGAAATAAAAATATGTATTTATGTATATATATTATACAAAGTGATTCACCAAGCCTGCTCGCCCACATTTTTCTCTTAAATAATTAATTTATTAAAATTTTAACGAGTAGTTTTTGAGTTATTTACCTTTGTGTAAATAAAAATAATAGGTCCATAATAATGGGTTTAGAAGATATGGGGGCTGTGAAAATGTTAATAAATAAATATTAATCCATCTGCATGTATTTATAATGTGTAAAAATTGTCCTAGAATAATAAATACTATGTCCAATATTATATATATATACATTTTATATTTTCATTTAAAGAAATATTTTATCACCACAGCCCACAGGGCATTCCTAAATTCCTTATTAAATGGTATAAAAATTCTAAATAAATATTATGTTTATGTATATGTAACCTATAGGTATTTAAAAGTTCCAAAAATTAGAATTTGAGTAAACCTATTATTCAAGGAAAAAATGGGGATGAGTTTGCTTAACGAATCACACTGTATGCAGTATACTATAAATAACTTGCTGTGTTTTTAATATAATTAATTTTTCTGATAATTTATCTGAATAATGATTATTTTAAGTTTTAAAACAAAAATGTTGTTTGATTTTTTTTCTAAACATAATTTTTAATTATGGTATCATTTACATGGATTGAACTATTTTTGTAAATTTGGATACAATAATGGCAAGACGTTGTAATAGTACCTACAGAATTAAGAGACCCAATATAGGTAGGTACTTCGCAGTGAAATATAGTTAAACATACGAAAATTTATTTATTTTCTATAATGTCTATAAATATAATATTTTAACTTTTGGGAAAATCTAACTCATTTCCACGATTATAGATTATGACGTTTTTGTAAAATATGATAATTCTTATAAAATTCATAATGCATCATTAAATAGTGAATACCATTAAATATACACATATCATAATCGTCATTATAAAGACATTGCCTTGCACCCCGTACTCACGCTATACTCATCCTTCGTAATAAATATCCAACTGGAAGTTCACCCTTCAATTTATACACTATAATAATATATACATATAAGTACTAATAATTATTGTAGTCCTCTGCGTACATAAAAATGTGTTTCAGCGTGTGGGTTCGATAATCTAATAATATTGTCGACTGATCCAAGAACTTAATCGTAACGTGGCGTCGTCCCTCGGGAGTCGGGGTTAATATTTGGAGAATAGTGACACGACTATATGTATAATATAGAGTGTTATGATGACAGTGTAGTATTTTTTTTCAATATTAATGGCGGATGGAAAAAATAACCCCTACATATCTATTTCGCCGACGGGTCGAACTTATATACTACTATAATACATTAATATGTCAATAAATTAATTTTCCTACACACATATTACTATATTATATATATTTTATTGCATATTTACATATGAATATTGCTATCGTTTAATTCCAACCAATTTCAAACATAATCAACGAAAATAATTGTTAAAAAAAAATGTTTATATACCTACTTAAAAACAAAGTGGTAAGTTGGACTACATCCAGAAATCGAATATAAGTTGGTTGTCTGCTTGAATATTGTTATATTATCAGATATGTTTATTATTACATAACCTTGTCATAAATTGCAAAAAATCGAAATAATTAAATGCTTTGTATCTCAATCAGACGATAGTAAAATTATTGTTTTGTGCTAAAAATATAATATTTGTTAGAAAAAAATATCAACGGATTCGTGAGATTATATTGTGTTTCATTTAACGAGACCAAACTGGGGAGGCTCCGGTCATTTCTTTTAGATTCTGAGCGGAGCGATAAATTTATTGATTTTACAATGATGTGTGTTTTTTTTTTTTTTGTTTTTTTTGTGTCTGTCATCGCCTTTTAGGACAGTAAAAGTGCTTGGATTTTCTTCAATAGTACTTTTTCTGATAGGAAAGTGAATCTAGTTGGTACTTTGGGGGGCCAAAAGTAAAAATTTCCCAGTAGTTTTCAAAAGCGCCGTGAAAAACAAAAGAAAAATTTAGGAAAAACGGGAATTTTTACGCAAAATCTGTTTTCGATAAAATCGATTTTGGTTTTTGGTGCAACTCTAAAACAAATGACCGTAGGTACATGAAATTTTGACTAAATGTTTATATAAGTATTTTCTATACACCCTAACATTTTCCAAATATTTCGACTTATTATGAGCTGTTTCCGGACATTTTCAGTTTCCATTTTTTTTAGTTTATTTGTCTATAAATATCAATACAATTTTCTACAAGAAAGTCAAATTAAATTTCCATGAGCGTTTGAAATTCATATTTTTACAACATTTGATTGTTGGGAAAAAAAGCGTGAAAATTTAATATAAGGCTTCTGATATATCGTTCTAATAGCAGTTAAAAAATATTAAAAATACATAGGCAAAATTTTTTTCACAAGCATTTAAAGTTCAAATTTATAATTTAATAATTATTTTGTAGTTAAAAATTTATAAAATGTTCAACTTTTATAGCTAAGGATTGAAAATTTAAAACGAGGTTCCTCGTAAATAGATTATATATAAATTACTTTATTTACAATAATATAATCAAATATACTTGGTAATATCATAGGCTAACTGACCGTTTTCGCTCAGAATCGTTTTTCTTATACAATGATATTATATCATTGAATTCAAATTTAACACCATCCATTACAGTGACCCACTTGTAACCTACTGTACAGCAGAGTGACATCCACTTACCCACCTTTTTAAGAATGTTATTATCATTTCGTTTTTCCTAACTATACGTGCCGAACGGCTACAATAATATTCAATATTATTCATAATCCAGTGCATATACGGTGAACTAACCTAATCGCCTAGTAATTATTTTTAAATTAACAATATTATCGGTCTACGAACCAGTATCTACTATGTAATATAGGTACTTCGACCATCAAAGAGTATCAATAATAATCAGAAAATTACACGATGACAATAGCCGGATGACGAGGTATAGCCGTTAAGGTCGTAATGTCGTATTAAACTGCTAAGTATATTACGTTGTGAACGTTGATTACAATATAATATAGGTAGGCGTATCAAAGAAAACAAAAACGAAGGATTAGAAAAATATATTTCAGGACCTGCAATATCCTTCTTTTGTATATAAGCAATGATAAGGCATAAACGTGATAAAAATTAAACATGTAAGTGTTAGGTATGCGCGATACCATGTGAAAAAATAAAAGCTAACAGTGTACACGGGGGGACACGACATATTTTTGAAGTTTGTGGAAAACATTCTTTTTATTGCAATTTTATAGCCGAAAAATATTTAAATTTCAAAGAAGCGTAATTTATAATATATACTTATTATAGCGCAGCAATCTTGCGACATAGATTAAAACCTACACCGTATAATAGAAAGACAACGCTAATGTATTATATATTATTGGCATCGTTATTTTATTGATCGGCTGACCGTAAATTAGAATTTTATAGTGTTCATAGCTATTATTATAGCCTATTTTATATAAAATTCAATAAAATGAGCGTAAAATCGATATCCCGCTGTCGTTTTTCGTCCATTATGGCATATATATTTTAATCGATTTATATATATACGAGTATACGACTAGTACGTAAATTACATTAAAATTTATATACACGCGTCATTTTCATGTGTACAGTATAATATACAAAACGACACTTCGTATATTCTGGTTTTAATTGAAACTCGATTTATGAACGCATCCCCCCGATAAATGGTGGCTCGTTAAGTCGAAGAAAAAAATACGACAGACAAATACGTCGGTGTATAGAACCCTATGCCTGCATATGTATATATATATTATACGATATATGCCTACCTACGTTTGATGTCTGTAACCGATAAAAATAAAATACAAGAGATTATCTGCAGCCGCGGTCTTTTGTATAATATATGATATGCATAATAACTCGCCGCGGCTACAGTAACACATAAAGGTCCACCGATAAATAGCCGAATAGCGCCCAATTTAAATGTTCTCCAGCGATCTCTGGTCGGGGGAAACGCAGACGACGATCGACGTACTCGACATTTCCACGAGCGTCTCGTGTTTGTTTTTTTTTTTTTAACGTCATATAAACTAAATATTTTCGAAAACTCATTAAACTCGTCACTCGATCGGAGGATATAAAATAAATGTTAGTGTCTGCGGTAATCTATATCCCGCAGCAGTGTCGCACGAGAATCCTTATGTACATATGGGCAGTAGGTACGCATAATAATTATACTCTATTATTATACGCGTTCGAGATCGTAAAAGAAGTTGTATACATATACCTCGTAATATCGATGCCCATAAATATGTTGTGGTACTCAATCGCCGCGACCTATAGAACACGTCGAAGTACATAATATAATACTCGGACAGTTATAGACGTATAATATATACACGCCATGCGTTTATATACGTTTCATATATACCTATGTGGCAAACCGTAAATGCACTGTGTGCGTGTATGTTGGTCGAGGAGTAAAAAATTGTGGTGTAGCCACACACGTGCGAAATATCGGAAGCCAGCGGGTTGTCCGAACGGATGGATCGTAAAACTGACACGAAATCTTCATTTGAATAATATGATAATATACGTATATATATACACGCGTTTCTTTTTAGTGGAATTTATTTCACGCACGCATCGCGTTACAGTAATAATAATAATTATTATGGCGCCGTCGTCTAGCCGTCCCCGACGACCCATTTTGTGATTTGCAAATAAAATTTACCGCATTTATGAGACGCGAGATAAATTAATATCAGCACCGCTGCCGGCCGCCCACTCTGCGTGGAACGTCATTACGCTAAATTGTCTTTTTTTAGAATAAAATGCATTTCTTTTTTTGTCACCAGATTTCTTTTTTTTTTTTAGATGGATTTGACCTTGGAATAACGTCTTTATTCCTCGAATAGATTTGTACCTCTGACTATTGTAATACTGTAGTGGTTGAACTTGATTTAAAATTTAAATACCTATGCACGTGTTTTTGACCAAGTAATAATATATGCTACAAATACTTACATAACCTAGTTATTAGTAACTACCCATATATTATTATTATCTATGAATTTGTGTACAAAAAAAAACATTAGTCATTACTCATTACTTAATAACAGGCATATCCTGAATAATTAATTTCCTGTCTAGAAAGTATTGAGTTCTAAATCATTTGTCCCTATTATATCATATTTTAATGATACATTTCAACAATTAATAATTATTATAAATAAACTCATATTTTTTTTCAGGCTTATTTTGTCTTATGGTAACTTTTAGAATAATTGTAAATAGATTTCAAATTCAAAGTAGTTAAATTCAAAAAAAAGTAGGTACACAGTAAATTAAACAATTGTATCAATATTTCGAAAGTATAACAGTTTACTGAACCTTGTTTGACCAACCTTTTTTTTCATTCTATATAACACGGATGAATGCATTCTTGTAAGAACATTGGAAGTATAGAATTAACTTTTTATGGTTATTTGAATAAATAAATGTGTATGTTCATAATTGGACTGGGATATATTTAAAAGTTTTAAAAAACTAAACAAAACGAACCAATTTATTTGAGTCCATATAATAATATGTGTGTGTAAAAAAAAAACTCCTATAGGCTATAAAACATATACAATTATAGACAACTGGACAAGTTTCATAAAATAAAGGTGTTAGATGGAATAATAAAACGTTATCATTTCTAAATCTATATATACGACAGCAAAACAAACGTTTTGAAAGTAACACGAATAAAAATAAAGCAATAAAAAGTGCATATAATGTAAATATATATTATTATTATACATTTATATAATATATGTTATAGGTATAGTAGCCAGTAGGTACACTTTACAGACATACGGCTATATACCTTCAACTTGGTAGGTACCTATAATATATGATCTCAGTTCTATTATATGATGGGTAAAAGTAAAGACTGTTTCTAAACAATTTCAATACTTAGGTACTATAATATATTATATTGTATTATTATAGGTACGCACTACACATGCGCATAAAATGTCGTTTGGTGAAATGTCATTAAAATTAAAATAACAATATAATCAAACGTATTTTAGTATATCTATGTATTATAGACGTATAATAATAATAATAGGTGCCTATATAACAATTAAACGATTTATACTAATGTAAACACGCGTTACAAGTACAAGACCAATATTTTCTTCTATTTAAATACTTCGAAAGCGATATTTTGATTGAACGCTTTCGCGTATACAAAGCAGACGATGTGAGTGCTTCGACACAATAAATTTCATTTATTCTATGGCTTTGATAATAATGAACTACTCATATTCGTAGATGCCTATTGTTTAACGATTCATAGACACTCGTAAAAATTAAACGCATCATGACAAGTTCAATATATCTATAATACATTAATACGTGATATCCATACGTAGAATAATGTTAGAATCTATGAAGAAAAAACCTGTCCAATAAATCGAGTTGTATGCATATTATAATAATATGTATATTGTACACGAATGATACTGTCAAAACATTCATACCAGTTTAGTTGATTTGTAAGATTGAAACTGAGGTCACGTAGAAATTAAAAATTAAAATGCATAACTGGTAACAGCAATAGAATTTCAAACAAACCAACCAAATGTAAGAATCTTTGATTTATTTTGTTTTAATTAGAACATAAATCAATTGTTTAATTATTATTAGTATCTTATTATGATTTATTTTGTTTAGATGGGAAACACTATTCCCCACAACACAGTTCTCGTGACTCGGCCGACCGTTTCAGATCCAAATGTACCTATTCGTAAAGACTATAATATTTACCATATTTCAACAAATATTTTCTCATTTTTGCCGATTTTAAATGTCGAACTACACATTAAGTAAGATCTGTCTGAGAAAAATAAATAAGATTATATACTTATAAAATATTGTTTATATCGATAAGGATTGATATTAACAACGTTTTACCGCATGTAGGACGTAGGTTTAATATTATATACTAACTATGCACAACTATTCACCAATAAGTCTTTGTATCATCGCATTTCATATATTATGCATTTATGCAGTTTTCGCAACGAATAAATACTAAAAGAGATTATTGAATCAATAACTTCTAAGTTATTGGGACTTCTCGATAATTGATAATGTGTTGTTGAAAATTGAAGGAACTATGTGTTACCACGAATTATCAATGTATTGATTTTTGATTCACTTAAATGATTCGTGTGTTTGAGTATTTCTAATTAACTTAAAAATAATTTTGATTGGATATTAGTTTTGTTTTATTAATATAGTTCGAATATCCGAATTTACTAGGTACGCAATCGACTTCTTGCATTGTACAACACAACATATTTTAATATCTAAATTCCTGGAAGTGTTAATATGCTGTTAATAATGTAGTTATATTATTGACTTATGTTACTAAATGTATATTTTGCATTCATTAATATTGGAAAGTTAACAATTTTTATTTCCGTGTACCTACCTATAGTATTTTTGTTAATTTTATGTTTCCAAATAGCTATTTAATATAACTCGTTAAGACAGTAAGACTTATGTATTTATGCGTATTATAATTTACATTATAGGTATGTATAATACACATTATACGATGTACATAATATATTGAACCTACATTCAAGTCCGTATTTGAGGGGTTTTTGGAGGGTGCAACAGTTGATGAAATATGAATTTAAAATTGAATTTATGAAATTAAACTAATTATAATAATTTACCTATATATTTCTCTAATAATAATAATAATATTCGTTTATCAATGTTTTCTGTTGGTTACCTATATGAAAAATAATTAGTAAAATGTTTTTTTTTTGTATATTAATGGTTGCTATTATAGTTACTCGAGCAGATGAGGTAAAAGCATCCATCAAATCTTCACATTTATGGTTTCGAATAAAGATATTATATCTTAAAACAAATATAGTTAATAGTTGAGTACATGTTTGTAGCTATTATTATATAGGTACTCAAAAACTACCTAACCGATTTTGTGAAAATAACAAATTGTTCTTGGAGATCAGGAAAGTTCAAATATTATTTTGAACCACGTTCGATTCATACAAAGTGATACATCCAATCCACCACAAATGAATTGTCCATCTTGGTCGAATTATTGGTTATCAAAGCGATGCCAATTTTCCAGTGAACTGAGGTAGGCACTAGGCAGGTACCTACACTAAAACAAAGATACACTTATATAATCTAAATTTTGATTTTTTTCTTGGGAAAAATTGGGGTTGTACAACTAAAATTTGATATTAAGTCATCCGAAATTAATAGCCTTAAAAAACGACCGGAATATTTTCTATAAAAGTTATATAAATAGATTACTTGAAACTTGGAGGGTGTTTATAGCTTTATAAATTTTAACTCCTGTAGAGGCTATAGATAGCTCACACATGATTGCTAGTTTAAAGTTATAAAACACTATATGTCTATACCCGTATATTGCCGACCAAATTCTTCTGATAGGTCTACATTGACATGACATTACATGATAATATTATGTTTGTGGTTTTGACGAATTTCACAATATTTAAACTATGGTATACGAATACTTACGAAAAAAAATTCGGCCATGTATTTTCAATAATTTTAAACTTTTTGAAATAAAACTATGAAGAAACTTGTTTTTAAGCTTTTGGTATATAATCATAATAATTTTAATCATCGCAATTACAAAAAAAACTCAAAAATTCAAAAGCCCATAAATTGCTAAGACGCATAGCTATAATATTTTGAAAAATATATTATGTCTACAAAAATATGAATATAAATATGAACCCGTCAAATATTTACAGCTATTCATTTTTAAATTACAACAAAATCGGTTTTATCCAAAATTGATTTTTCGTAAATATTCCCGTTTTCATCAAAATATTCGACTGTAGAATGTAGATTAATAGGTAAGTAGTAAGCGCGATTTAAGATAACCGTGGTAGCATAAACACTTGCCTAATAGTTATGATTACCAATTTGATATAAAATTGTACAAGTGTAGATACAACGCACATACCACACACTTTAGATATTTAGAATGCTCTCTAGCTGTCTCTTAACTTTTATCATTTAAATTCTATATAATATATAATTGTAATTAAATGGATCTAATTAACTCGTTAATTTGTATAAATAAATGTATAAGTAGGTACCTACTAGGTACATATAACATAACTTGATATGTAACATTTGTATCTTGTATGAATGTAACAAACACATTTTATGGGTCTATATTATTTTTTTTTTTTAAATCAAAATAACTACAAACAATTATTGTAATAGAAATAAGAATATCTAACCTTGGGCAAAGACGAGTCGTCAATTACGTTATACACTTCTACCATAGAGATTTGTGCGAAATATAACATTTCATACTAAATTAGTTTGAAATATAAAACGCGTATTGCTAACAATTTTAGACAGCGATATAATATAATATAACCTGGTAGTGGTTCGTACATGAAAAACAGTAATAAGTACCTTTACCTAGGTACAATTATTATGATTACTCTAAAAGAACTATCGTAAGGTTTTAGGTACGGATGTCTATATAGTTTCGCACGCATCTAATAATATACAGTAGCTAACCTAACCGTCCTAACCTATAAAAATTATGACATGATGGTGTCAGAGACAAAAAAAAATTGGACAATTCAAGTTAAAATACGTATAGAAGACCTGCACGTTTTTCTATAATGACATCAAATATACGCATGAAGGATTTTTTCTCAGAAAAGTTAAAAAAATCGGATCTACCTATTACAGTTACATTATTCATAGATTAAAAAAGGAATGCAAACGACTCGACCTGCAGTCAAACCAATGAAATATTTTTAAACATATCAACAAAACATGTTCACTAGTTTTTTATCAGTTTTTAAATTGGTTGACTTTGTTTTACAAGTATATCCAAGTTCCTATATATTATTATATTTATGCATTTCATTTTTTCCCCGTTCATTTACATTTCCCTCAGTCCGCGGAATAAATATAATTTCTATATATGCATAGTTATAATGTCAGGTAGGTACCTTCTATTAGCTATATGTAGTCTTAATGAAGTTGCTTCGTTAAAATTTAAGACTACGCCCATTTCCTGTTATATTCGGATAAACAATAATTAATTATAGGCTACACAACTATAATATATGGCTAAATGAAAAAAGTTTTTCGTAAACGCATCATCATACTTGTAAACCATTTTGTCCAATCAAAATATCTTTACCATTATTATAATACATAATATTGGTGAACACACGCCGAGGTTATATTTCCCTTGATGTTTTATTTAAGTCAACTCACAAACTGTTACAATTCAATTAAAATAACCGTCAAATTTAAGTACCGATATGTGTATATGTACAATATATAGTTGGTAATTAAACGCGTTCGCTTCAAAATTAAATAAAATTCGGATATTTCGTTCTGTGCTGTCTGGGAGCAGTGGATATCAAACAAATTGGCCACCTGCTGCAGTTGTTTATCCCAGTTATTACTGATAGCGTATATTGTATATATAATGTATTTCTATGTGTATTGTGTACTGCAAATTCAATTATCTCAAATTCCTGTTGTTAAAAGTTGTTATGTTTTATTGAACTTTTAAGAATTAAAGAAATCCTTCTCCAATAAAGAATACAATTAGCGAATTCGATTACTGTTGCCAAAAGTGTACATGGCTGTCGGTTCAGCAAAAATAATCTTCGCTAATCATTATACTATATGGTGGTAGAAAAAACTAAGCTCGCGACGACCGACGTCTGCCAGCGGTCAGATAAAACACAAATCAATTAAATCGTCTAAACTTGTTTTAAAGCCTCGCTGATTCGGACCTATAATGATGTATAAATAATAGAATATTCGGGAATCTTCCAGCGCGTTTAAAATATAATCTGGTCGACTGTTAAACCTTGCGCGTTGACTTCGGTACCTATAAGACGTATATAAAATAATAATAATAATAGCAGCGTGATACGCCATGATCAATGTTGTAAAATTTCTATAGCAGCGTGATATAATAAAATTGTATATGTGAATAACACTCGATATTATTCCGTTCAAACCTCAGATCATATTATTATAATTGTATATTATTATATATAGTCTTAAGTTCAAATCGAATTCGACCCGTACAAAAAATCAAATCGATACGACTGCATATCGATGTACACGACCGAACACGTAATCCGGTCTTATATTGTGAATTGTAATACATATTACCTATCGTGTATTGTTCAGTGGTATTATTTTCGCACCTATATCGTATTAATATTACGTGCCCATACAATAACGACGAACGACACGTCGTAATATCATTAATATATTGTTATTGCAGCGATGTCCACGCGCATCCGGACTTGATGGCATATGATGGCGTCCGAATTTCCGTCTTCTAAATTTATAGCGATTTCGTAATATCGTGACGCAGACAATATATTGTGATATTCGTATGGATATCTCCCTGTACCTGGTACATATGCACAATAAACGTCATATAGTGGTCGCAGACATACCATGTGCGCGTATAAAAGTCTATATAAATATATCGGTAGAGTTTATAGCGTTATAGTTATTGCTGCTATACGAAAACCGTTCTATCGAACCTTAAACTCGTCGTATATGTTGGTTAAGTACGGACGATACACAAGAAAACCTCGAACGTCTCGATTGTTGAACATATATATATAGGTAGTTTATAATATTATGTACGATATAATATTATAAAATGAAACCCGGAAAGTGGCCGCGATCGTATATACCTGTATAGAAGTCATATTATATTTGCGTGTACCTAATATTATGTATTTTTTAACCGTAATTAAAAAAAAAAAAAAACAATAATAATTATAAAACACGAGTGTTCGTCGTAAGTGTGTTGAGAAGGGTAATTGGTGGACGATGAATCGCACGTGTTAGAATAGCGTCGCCCGCCAGAGCAGTGCCCACCTGCAACCCGCGATCACCGGACACCGAGTTTGATTGCACATTATGACGTGTTGTACACGACTCTGACGCATCAAACGATTTCCACAGTTTATAATAATAATAATAATAATATTAATACAATTTGTTGACCTCGACTTGACTTTCGAAACGGCAAAAAATTCTACTATTTTTTAATTCAATATATCATGTTGATGACTAATAAGTGGTTGTTCCTGTAGATCGAGTATACCGCAGTTATATAAACGATTACAATAGTACACATGGGCTGTAAAATACACTCAATTGAAATTATTACAACAACCCCAATAATAATAGCTTCTTAATTGTTTTTCACTCTCCACACTCGTTGCGAACAATAAATAACGCACCTCCCTGCATGATATCGGACATACATAATTAATATAATATTATAATAGATTATAGATATCCGAACAAAACGTGGTGACTTCAATAAGAAGTGACTATCGTACCATACCTATGTCTTGTTTATATATACAGCACACGCATCATTGTCGGAAATTCTACAGTCATTTAACTTGTCTCGAGAGCTTTTCACGCAATTCAAGCAATAACCTTTTCGATTTCCACCGAGCAACCTTACCCGCACCTAATATCAATTGCTTTAGTTATTTCATTCTATATACACATTAAAATATACACATAATGATGACGACATATTTTTGAACTCGCTAAAACCTACAACCTATATCTGCCTACCCATATATATATAATACTTAACCTCTATAGTACCTATATAACCGTATAATAGTTTTGTATTAAATTGTCTGTGTGAAAAAAAATCTTACTACACATTATTAATAATAATGATTGCTCTATACTCGCTATATAATAATAGTCACTAATAACGAATGTATTACAGGTTTCGGTCGTGTTTGAAAACGATCGGTACCGGATCCGCGAACCTGATCGGCAAGCTGTTCTTCAACGTGGTGCAGACCAAATGTTTCGTACTGAAACGCGTGCGGGTGTGCACGAAAAAAACGTGGTGGGGCAAGTGCCACAGGCACGAAAATAGGAAGAAAGCTTACATCAGGAACAATTTTACGTACTGAACATTTCGCTTTTGTATATAATTAACCTATATATACGTACATATTATTTATAAATAAATTATAAGACTTCTTATTCTTGTCCGACTCTGCAGCAGAGCGACTTATTTCCCGTATAGAGTAAAGGTATTTTCGCAACACACACACACACACCACACACACACACACACACACACACACACACACACACACACACACACACACACACACACACACACACATACACACACACACATACACACATACACACACACACACGCACGCACACGTATTATGTACGATGTGCCATAGTACCTATAGTGGTACCACAATATGCGATCGGCTAGAATTCTTATTCTCATACCTACTGCTAAATTATGTCATATAGTCTTATATGTATATGTACGATTTATGGTTCCACTAAGATGGCTAAATGATGTATGTATAGTTGGTGCATTAGACATATTTAGATTATGATCATTATAATGTATAGAAGCCGAGGTCACAATACACATTACACGTATTGTCGCGTAGTACCTACACCTACTTTTATTCGTACACCGTTTGTACGTTCCGACATTTTTACCTATATTTATAGGTTTGTCGTTTGTATTAATAAGTTAGATATGTTCTTGCTATTCGACAACGATTCCGTGTATCTATGCCGACTCGACTCGGAACGAAATCCACAATAATAGAACGTTTCGACCATAAGTATCTTAAATACGCCGGTAGGCCATTTCGAAATGAGTATATTTGGCCATTTGGAAAAATGTACTGATCGACGGATCGAAAACGACAACTGAAAGCAAAAAATATTGATTAACTTCACCAATCACGGCCAAATGTGTGCTTATACATTAAAAAATACGCCAATCCTCATAAAATTAACCGTAGATACGTATTGTGTTACATGACTATAAATCATGATATCCACGTACCTATATTAAATTACGTTTACGAGTAATGACCTGGTGTGTGCGGTTTTAAAAAAAAATAAATTTCCAATGTGTGAACAATCAACTATTATATAGTATTATTTCTAAAAGTTGCTACTATAGTTTGTATGAATAATAAATTAATATTTTCTTTAATATATTTATAGTTGATTTCTAGACATACTGAATACTATACCTATCAGTTCAAACAAAATCAGACGGGTTAAATGTAAGTTGATTTACCAACAACTTTTAATGTAATTTATCTATCTGACTATCTATATGAGGCAATCAACAAAAACAAATAAATAAATAATATTTTATGGATTTACAAGTTGACTTTAAATTAGATTAACATACATGTTCATTACAGTATTTTAGGTTGTTATTTGTTTGTGAAAAGACATATTAAGTAAAAATTATTACATTACGATATGTCGATATATACCCAATACCTATGTAGAAAATCATCAAGTTACCCACCTAATTATATCTAATTTCATGATAATTATTTTAATAAATATTCAAAAAAAATTTCTATCAGTCTTCTATACATTAGGTACTATATATAGTTATGAGTTGTGACTCGTTGTATGTAGTTATTTTTAATAATAAAAATATAATGACAGATGTCATTTTTTATTTTTGGTTGAGCTATACCTACATAATATGACAGCAAAATAAATATTGTTCGCCAATTGTTCAACTATTTGTTTACTGCGTTTTTTTTTTGTAGAAAATTATACATAATATTCACTCATTAATTCTCATACACAAGTGTTAAAAGCGATTTGTCAACAATCATGATCTTCGGATCATATATATGTACACAAACACAAAAATACAATTACTCATACAAAGTTTGTAAATTAGAATAGGAATAGGAATATAATTATAAAATATAAATATTTAAAATAATGTCTTATGCTATATAAGTAAAACGTAACTAATCTCGCCAAAGTCAGTATTATTATTAATTATTTTATTACATAAACTGATAGTAATAATAACGTTAATCATATTTTAATAAATATACCTACTATATAGATGTTGCCAATTTGCAATAAGCAAAACATATATTATACAAATCACTCGTTTGTTATATAAAAAATACTAAACGAATACTGAATACTAATAAATATATATTATTTATGTTGATTTTAAATATTATAGATAGGCATAGTTATATTGTTAGTAAGTACCTAACTATCTATTTCTTCACTACTGTTCAATATAATATAATATGATATTATACTGCAGTAAGTGAACTACGTAGGTATGTTAAATATGTAGAATGTATGTATTTTATTGTAGAAAATATTATTATGATTAGGTATACTGTATAATTTGTGTACTATTACTTATTAGCTAGTTATTTATTCATTTTATATGGTTTATAAATATGTTTTTTTTTTTTAATAAAATAAAAAACACATCAACAAAATTACATTTGAACGTATTAATTTATTTAAAATTTGTTTATTATTTGTATTCTTAAACTTGAATATCCAATATTAAAAAAATACCAATATTTTGATGACCTGCAGTCAGGCGCCGAGTGGTAAGAAAGGCACAAGATGCTACACGATTTAAAAAGGGCATACGATGTTTTTGATTTTTATTAAATTTGATTAGGTATTTATTAAATACAAGTATGCTAGCTAGGATGATGACACGTTTCCGATAAATAGCAATTTAAACTTTAAAGTACGATAATAGTATGCCTATCTAATCTAAAATAGTATAAAAATTATTTTAACAAGAAAAATAGCAGAAATGTTTGTGCTGTTATTTTATTGGATAACTTTTATTTTTATTCTTATATTAAAATGTACGTATAACGTATGTTATAAAAACAACAAATTTCAAAAAATGTTTACTTGATGGATTATTTCTAATTTAACTGAGAAAAGATAAGTTAATTCAACTGGCAATTAAACTAGTTAAGTTCATAAGTTGATAAAAAATTAACTATAATTAACTAAATTAACTAGTCTATGCCCACCTTTGTGAAATATCCTATTTCTTAACGAGTCTCTACATCATAAAACAAAACTACAGACCAATTTTCATACGCATAGCTTTGGTAGTCACGGCTAGGCAATGATGAATCAGTCATCAGGACTAGCTCTTTCAAATATATAGATTATGCACGTTGGAAAATAATTTAAGCTCATATTAATTAATTACATATACTTTATTCATAAGAAGTCAATGACTAATAATAATAATATTCAGTGAAGCCAGTGGAGGGTATAAAGGGGGCGAAGGAGTGTTCGCCTCCCCTATTGGGCTCTTTAACGTTATTTTTTATTATAATATTTAGCTAAACAAAAAAGTAATTTAATTTTTGAAAATTTACCCCCACCCCTCTTGGGTGACATTTGGATCCGCTACTGAGAGAAGCAACACGTACATGATGTTTCAAATTGATGTATAAACTATTAAACTAGGTACGCACTACGCAGAATTCGTAAGAACCTCAAAAAATGTCGGGGGGAGGGGTCCTCCTAGTCAAGCCACTGGGTATTATATAATCTAATAGTAGGTACCACTAAGTAGTAAGTACATATCTACCTACATTAGTACCTAAATCAAAAGTTGAAATTATTTTTATTTTTTTATTTTCCCATTTTAGGTAAATCCTAACCTGACTTACCCAGGTACCTAATCTAAATATAAAGCAAAAACCTTTACAATATTTTATTTTAATACACAATATATTATACCCATACATCGTTCTTCATTCTACATTAAAGTTATACATTTACATTTAAAAATATAATGTGTATTTATAATAATATTGGTAACTCGGCCAAGTAAAAGTCTACATATATATTTTTTTGTCGACTTTTATTGGTTGTGTGCCGCTGTGGCTTGTGTGGTGAGTAATTATAGTTGGTACTTTGGGAGTGATGAAAGACAAACGTTTTTTTTTCACATCAAACAATCAACTTTATGTTAACAAAATTAATTTTCTTTTATTTATAATAGACATAATATAATATCTAATAAATACCAAATACCTACATACATACATACAAACAGAATTATAGGAATGGAACATACGTTCAAAGTATAAATTTTTATATCTTCGACGATTGGATATCTGGAATCTTGACGTATTATTTATCTTAAGATTTTATTAAGTGGGTACCAACTACCACCAGCTATAAACATATTATTTAATTTTAGATTCTGAATGGTGTGATAAATTTATTTTTTGTGTTTCGTTAAATAATTTATTAATAAACATTACTCAATTGCTAAAATTTCCAAACATTACCTATAATTTATGTTATAGGTACTCGAGATTTATTAATCTAGTACCCATAGGCTATGATATAGTTATTATAAATATTATGTAGATAGGTGTCTAGGGGGTCGATAATTTATCGCAATATCACATCTATAATTGTCTATAATAATCGTACTTGAACAGTCAAAATACGTTTAAACACCAAATAATATGCATAACGATTAACGTTTGTACCTATAATATGGCTATATGTGTAAGTGTAGGTATGCCCATTGGAGGAAATTAAGGGGGTTTTAGTAAAATGTGTGGTCGTAGTTGAAATGTAAAAAAATTTTCCTTCAACATCTAAAATTTGAATATTAAATATAAGATTCTTCATAATTGTTTCCACCAATAAAAAAAATTACCGGAAATTCACATTAATTATTTATGAGTGTTTGAATTTCAAATGATTGACTGATATTCACGGATAAAATAATACGATTTTTTTATTCAGTTGTAATTAAAAAATATCCGTAGATACTTGTCATTTTCACTAAATGTTTATTTTATCATTTTATATAGGTACATAATGTTATTTGTGAAAAATGTTTTTTTTGTTTTGAGCTATCTATTGCAAGTTGCAACCAAATACATTTCAAATTTAAATTTTTTGTTCTAAAAATACTGATAAAAAACTTGAAAATTTAAAACAATATTCCTAATACATAATAAGTTGCTATTACTTATTATAGCAATTTAAAAATATTAAAGATAAGTACATAGAAAAGATTTTTTTTAGAAAATAAATATTTTGTTGTAACTTAAAAATATTAAGTGGGTAGACGAAACTTTTAAAGTAAATTATTATATTGAATAGGTACATACAATAACAATTTGTATAAAAAAAATCAGTTAATTATAGGGCTTTACATACATTTCCTCAGTTTTTGTCACTAAAATGAACTAAATAAAAAAAATAATGTAAATACCCAACTGACAATAATTTAAATATTGTCACAAAATACAATCATGGCGCTTAAGTTGACACAAGTGATGAGTACAAAATAAAACATCCAAATATTATCCACGACTAAATATTGTATTCACTTTTTTTAATTTTAAATTGCCAATAACTTTTACTAGTAAACAAATTTAGTAAATAAATAAACTTCACCCTTAAGATAAAATTCAATACTAAAATGTTTTCTCTGGAAGTCAAAACTTAATACCGGTTTCATTTCAAAACAGTAAAATATAGGCACTGTCTTACCGATCTTACTATATTATTTAGGATATTAAAACAATTTTTGTATAAAATGTTAAAAAAACTTTTAACTAGTATGAAAATGATATCTTAGTTTCACAAAATGTATAATAAATTATAAATATATATTTATATATCGAATTATCGAAATATACAGATATATTTTATTCTAAATCTAAAGTATTGCTTTTGCTAATTATTTCTCAAACATGTTACAAATGTTTGATAACTAGTATGAAAATAATTTAATAAATTGATATGTGTACTGTAGTACAAAAATTTTATAAGTTCAAGGTAATAAATTACAAGTACCTCTTTTTTTTAGTCGTAACTTAATTTTTAGAATAAATAATAAGGTTTGACATAGTAATAAAACAATTCTAATATATACGAAATTATACAAATATATATTTCGTTTTTCCTCCATTTACTCATGCACACATTGCTTGTCTAAAATATAGTATTATTCAATATTTTTATTGTATTCAACACATTTATGTTTCATAAAAAAAATTATTTTTTTCTTTGTGATAATTATAAAAAAAAAGTAAATAGGAAAAATTATCATGCAATATACTTTAAAGATGTACGATTTACAGATCAAGATCAAGCAAGATAACAGACAACCCAGGTCTTGTTTGGATTGTAATAGAAGAGTTAATACATATCAAAAGATGTAGGCAATCAAAAAAACCAAATTGATTATTATAGAACTTGTTAGAGTCATAATCGTGGCGAGTGGAACAAATAAAACGTCCGAGATTAGATACATGAAAAACACAAATGCGTAAGAGAAAATTAAAACAAGATTCTATGATAAATATACTGTTTGCAACTTAATTTGATGTTTAAGCATGGCTACTTTCATCCAGTTCCAATGTTTCGCCTCCAAAATTCTGAAAACATAAGTAAAATTACAATATCAGTTTGTATAATGTAAACACAAATATAAAAGAGATGTATAGTTAATTATTCACAAGTTTTCATTAAATTATTATGGTCTGAATAAAAATTAAAAGTAACCCATACTTTAATTATACTATGGATCTCAAACATTTTATGATATTTGGACATAAAATTATGTTAATATTACTTTTTGTTTGGATTCGTTGTCACTTTGGCTGTTGGCTCTTGGAGGACCATCACTTCTTGCTCTAGAACGATTATTGCGGCGGCGGTAGCGAGGACGAGGTCTATTCGCTCCATTTTCATCACTTTGATTATATTCATTGTCCTATTAATATATAAAATAATTAATTAATTTAAAACTTACCAACGTAATTTTAACTTATATATTATATATATAATAGTTTCATCTTCAATTTTACTAAATTATTAAATATTTCTTATCAATTTTTTAAATTGAATATGTTTACCTGATTTTCATCTTGATATGGTCTTCGAGGTGGACCTCCTGTTCCACGGCTTCCTCTAAATCCACTGCCTCGTCTAAAGAAACGCCTGGGAGCACCCATCCCACGACCTCTGCCTCTACCAGGAGGTGAACTATCATATCCATAGTTATCTCCACCCTAAAATGAAAACACACAACTAATGAGGTTTTTTTAATTTCAGACGCTAATTTAATAAAATCAGGTATTAATATATTATATCCTAATAGATGCTCAATATATATGTTTTAAAATAATTTTATAATTTTAAGACTGTAAGAACTGAAACTTGGTACTTCAATAAAGAATTATTAATTTAAGACACCTAAAAATTGTCTCATGCTTTAAATAGAAATAATAAATATTGTATTAATTATTATAATCTTATAAATAATTCTTACATTGTAATCACCACCTTCTCCCCTATTTGGTGGTGGACCTCTTCTATTTCCCCTATAGCTGTTATACCAGTTTTGTTGACGCGGTTGACGCTGGTAACGTCTTGGTTGTTCTCCTACTTCATTTTCAGCTTCTTCCTTTTCGCCTACAGAATATATTGTTTAAAAACATATCAATGTAGAATTATTAAATAAATTAATGATAATATCAATACATACCACCACTTGGACTACCATCTCTTGGAGGTTGGCCACCATTTCTCCCACGGGTATTAGGACGGCGTCCATAAAACCACTGGCGATAGTTGTTTCTTCTTCTTTCAGCTGCATAAGGAGATCCTTTAACAGCTTCTCCATCTGGACCAGTGACATTTGCTGCTTCGTGACCTTTTTCACCTTCAACAACGTCAAATTCTACGGTTTCACCATCACCAACACTGCGTACAATTTTCTTCGGATTGTTCTTGATTATAGCAGACTGAAATAAAAGTATGTATCTAAGAATAAATATGTACCTATGGTAGTTAATTTTAATAATAATGTCAGAGAGAAACCATTAAAACTTAAAAAATAGAAATTATACCTGATACTAATATATAGTAGGTAGATAACTAAAATAAAAATACCTTTGATCAATACTTTGACCAAATTTAATTATAATTTTTTATCAAAAATATATTTAACAGAGATACAACATAAAGTCTGTGTTATTTAAAATCATTTTTATTGTAATACTTTTTTTTAAAAAAAAATTAATAAAATTAAATATACCTATTATTTAATTAATATTTTTTTTTTTAGTTTTCACTAATTTAGATTAGTGTGTAAGTATTACATAATGAACTTTACATACTTAAAAAATTGTAACTTGTATATTTTAAAAAATAAATAGAATTTTAATAAATTACACAGATTGAGATTATATTTGATACATTATTTATTTTAAATATTTGTATACATTAAGCCATTAAGGGGTAACTGGAGGATTTGACAATTGCTTACCACAGCTAATTTTTCAAATCATCCAGATATAACAGTACATCATTATTATAATAGATTACTATAAGATGTCTATGGATATAATATATAAGAGTAACTTTAATATATTGTATGTACATTTATAGGTTTTTTTTTAAATAATAAAATAATAATAAATATTTATAATTATATAATTACCTGGTGGACAAATATATCTTCTTTTGTATCATTACTAGAAATAACATAAAATAGATAATTATTAAGTTTATTTTATATATATCTTTAATAAAATAGGAATAAAAAAGTTAAGATTGGATTATTTTAATTTAGATAAATTCGATAAACAAACAGTTTAACAATAGTGAAATTTAAACTACATACTTCTTATATTTATGATCTTTGTAGCATATTCTATTGTTCGATAACTATACAATTCTTAGTTGAAATGCATATAACCAATTCAAATTTGAAATAGCTCAACAATAATATTATAGGTAGGTGTGAGAATAAAGATTTAACTGATACATAAAAATATGCAATATGTATAACAATACTTAATATTTTTGATTTAATTTAAATACTAATAAACCAAATCGCACTTACCGGTTGATAAAACCATAACCGCTTTTGACGTTGAACCACTTAACTACGCCGGTGACTTTCACGGCTAAAAAATAAAAAGGCCAAATGTTAGATGACTTGATGTGCCTCTCAACCTACAATCCGCGCTACTGCCCATTAGAAGCATAAAATATGTCGTAAATACGACATAGGTGGCGGAGGTTAATAATTCATGTGGGGGGAGGGGGTTTGAATAAAAATCTGCGCATTTATTTATGGACGTCGCAATTATAGACCCGTCGACTATCCGTCATAATAACGATCCAGCTAAAAATAAGCAGACCGCGCGTATCATTATCAGTTTCTGAGAAGAGGATATGGGATTGTTGTCGGAGCAATTTATTATTTATTATTATTATCGTCATCATCATCATCATCATTATCAACATAACAAGTAACAACAACAAAGGTAAAGGATATAACAAGCAATTATTGTCGACGGCTTACATTCATGGTAGATATTATGTAAACTTTTATCTGTCGATCCGAGCGGCGATCACCATTAATGACCCGATCGGCGGTGATAATAGCGGCAGTGGCCGGATCGAGGTGTGGGTGGAGGTTTGGTGGACCGGAGACACGATGCCGATGCGCGTGTATACGATTATGATATAGTAATAATAATAATACTATAAACCGTAAACGACAACAAACACCGGACGTAAAAGTACATTGATTTAAGACTTCATTTAAGTCACTTTAGACGGTTCCGATCATTCGGGGGA
Organism: Sitobion miscanthi; assembly: GCA_008086715.1. Taxonomy (NCBI): domain Eukaryota; kingdom Metazoa; phylum Arthropoda; class Insecta; order Hemiptera; family Aphididae; genus Sitobion; species Sitobion miscanthi. Next base: position 77,535,022 of record CM017797.1, on the reverse strand, counting down.
TGTGAACGCAACGCGCACACGGGCAGTCTCGGCGGGTCGGCGCGTCGGCGGGCGGCGAGCAGACAACAAACAAAAACAAACAACAATCTTCCCGGGACGCGCATTTCCGATGCCGCGGGGGAGGGGGGCGAAAAACGACGATTTCGCGTCTGGCGAAAAAACGCGTCTTCCGACAACGGCCGTGGCGACATAAAGCGCGCTCGGGACAAAGCACGTGAATTTTACGTGCCGCCTTCTAATCGTCAATGGCGACGACGACCGTTGTGCGTGGGACGACTGACCCCCCCGCGGAGAGCGTGCGCGCAATGGCTTACTCACATATGACCGGCTTTTGGGCCACGGGCTTCTGCGGTGGCCGTTCCGTCCTTCTCTCGCCGACTTGTTCCGCCATTTAGTTGTTAAGACGACGGCGGCCCGAACTATGATGTTAAAGATGGAAAAAAATTACCCCAACGCAAACTCCTGCCTGATGTTCACCTTCTCTGTCGTTGTACTCCACTGGCGGATGGCGGTCGGCGGTGGCTGCTGGCCCGCCGCGCCGAGCCGACGGTACCGGCCGCCACCGACAACGCACGACGCGGAACGAACATAGGTACGGTTTGCCGTCAGATGCGCACAACCCGCGGCCGTCACGTGACGTCATCGTGCGTAACGTTACCCGTTATCACGCGAGTAAGTTGCTGGCGTGCGTGCGGCCGTGGTGCCGGGTGCCGACAATAGCGATAAGCGATTTGCGACGGCCGCGCCACAGCGGGTGTCCGCCATTGTGGTACCTTGTCATCTCGTACCGCGACCACGGTGCTGATAGACGAGAGGGCGCGGGCGCGAGTCTTTTTTTTTCAATGCCTAAACAAGATGGTCGTCGGTCTCCTCTGCCGGCGACAGCTCAACGGAATCATGGAACAAACGAGTTTGTTTATTATTTAGCCGCGTTTTGAACGATCAAACTTTTAGGTATAATGTATAATAATATTACATATGTATCGTAAATTTAATGCCAGTTTATTTATCATCTGATTTGTATTCAAGCTATACTAGACCTGGGAGGGGGCTATATACTACTTGTAGTGCAATTAATACTTGTTTCTATTAATATTAGCTCATTGAGGCATCGAGTTTATCAGAATCATATCATGTCGATTATGCAAGGTGTATTGACCAATACACCTTACGGTCATGATTTATAATTTGATAAGTAGGTGTGATGACTGATGAACAACAAATAATTATCAATTTATGGATTTCATATTTAAATTTTCTCATATCTAACAACCGTTTGATTTAACATAAGTATAACCATAAAATATAATTCTATGTTAACCAGGGTCCCCACGTGGAAGGGGGCAGTAGGACCGGGGGATATCTTATGCCCTGCTATTTTAGGGGCCCGTTGATATGAATTTGTAATTTTTGAAATTTTTTGATAGGAACACTTATTTTATAACAAGTTTATGATATACAGAATATTATACTATGTAATTTTGATATTTTAAGTAGTGAGTTAACCATTGGTTACTTAAAAATTATCAAAGCATTATTATTTTTACAACTTATTGTGCACACACGCTCAAAAAAAATACATTTGAAAATGTCATTATGTGTATAAAGTATAATAATTTACTTTAAAAATTTTAAGTACCACAAATAATATTTTTAAATTATATCAAAATAATTTAAACCGTATTATTCTACGTTTAGATATCTAATTTCGTACAAATTTGAACGTAAAATGTCTATAAAAAAAATGTGTTTGTTACTGTGTTTACTTTATATTTTTTTTTTTGGCTACAGTATGAAGTATTTATGACAATCCTTGTTTTAAAAGTTCAATCCTGACTTCTCAGCTATACAAATTAAATAGATATAAAATGATTTGATCATTAGTTATTGAAAAAAAAGTATTGAAATTGAAAAAATGTGTTTGATATTAATTGTATAATTGTACTATAATTTTTTTTGTGTGAAATATTTAGTCTTATTATATATTATTATAAATGATAATAACATTTAAAAGTTCCCCATACTTTTTTTTTGTGGCATCTCTGACGTTGTCGAAACTGTTTGATCATTACGTCAGCGCCGCCATCGTTTATTAATTTTTTTAAAGTTACCTATACTATAGCCGCGATCGGAAAATTATTATATAATATTTATACCGTAGGTATTCAATTGAGATAAGATTTATGGTTATCTGCAATTACCTATGTACATTATTAAAAAAAAAAGTGTATATTATTATAACATTATCTATTATTACCTATCAAAATATATAGAGTATTACAGGTACGTATATAGTTACTACTAAACTACTTAATACTTATTATAGTTATTTGGTTACTCATATAAAGTTCAAGGACTTTAGGATATAATTTAGACTGACTTCCGATGATTTTAGCAGTAGAATTTAATGTTAATTTTACAACAAACGATTCAATCCCTTTAAAAACATTCCTTTGATGTACATTTGATGTTAACATTAATAAGCCAAATTAACTACTACTATAAGCCTTATTACTACTAGATATGGAACAACAATCAATGCCGTATTTTCAAGATACCTATAATATCACGCCTAATAGTTTTGTTACATAATATCGACTTCATTTACCATCAGCTAATCAATTCTCTTATACCATCTATACAGTATACACATTAAACACCTAGGTAGATATTATTACAGAAATTATAGAAGATACATCAAAATCAAGTCATATATTTTATATTCTGAATATATTATCATTATAATAAGGACAGTAAGAAAAACTATTTATTTTATTAACAAAACTCTATGTTTTTTGTTTATTTTACTACTTATTTATTTATTAGTTTTCTTTAAAAATAAATTATTTCAATAACCATAAATTTCGATGTTTCATATTTGCTAGGCGTCCCGTGACAGATTAGAATTTTTTTCTTAGTAAAATTAGAATTTTACATTCTAAATTTCTAAGTTCAAATTTGGACTAAATTAGATATTTAAATAAAGAATAAAGTTTTCAGTTATTATTTGTAATTTAAAAATATTGTTCATGGGTACTTAAAACATTTAATGTATATTATTAGAAATTAATTCAATTTACTACCTTAATACTTTTAGGTGGTAAAACAACTTAATAGTATATGTGTAACTACAATAAAAGTAATAAAACCGATTTTTACTTATGGCATTCAACTGTAGGGTTAGGTTCGCCGCCATAATATCGCGAATCGGACCATCATCAACAGAATTCATTGTGATATGATGCTGCCTTTATACAATAGCAGACGGAATCTAAAGATTAGAACACCATGCAAGGCATGTCAATCTATTGGCCATTTAATTATTAGACAACTCCGACTTAGATCAAGAATTTAGATTAAGGGCGGAGTCACTTCATTGGAAGTGTGACTTTATCAACGTGTAAAATACTATTATAAGTGACTTATTTTCGAAGAGGGGGGTCTTGACCCCCCCCCCCCACAGAATAGAATAATATGGAATAATATAATTATTAATTCATTACTTTCATAACTCATATGTAGGGTACGGGATGACTTCTTGCATTTATTTGTTTTTTTTATGGTGGTCGTAGATTATTCTAGGTAAGCTATAAATTTGTTTTATGATATGGCAAAATTAAATTCAAAGTTTAAATTTGCATATTTTTGCATATTTTGTTATATTTCAGAAAAAGTACATATTTGAGCAATTTTTTGCATATTTGTGCATATATCACATTTTTTTATATTTGTAATTGGTAATTATATTTGGATAACATTCAAAAATATTTCTTAAAATAAATTATGTTTGGGTAGGTAGCATATAGGCGCAAATAAAGATTTATTAAATCTGCGAATTAACATTTAAGCTCAAAGTTTAATACATATACAAGATTAGATTTCTAATATAATAAACTGAAAAGAAACAACTGTTCTACTATTAGATTTGAAAAGTAAATACGATAGGTTTCTCACAAATACGAATAGTTCTTACCCTAAATCAAAAATCTTAAAGTATAAAAGCACAATATTTTGCATAGAAATTTGTTCAAATTTTTATGACACAATTGGATATTTAAACAAAAAATAAAAATTTTAATTATTTTGTTGTAATTTAAAAATATTATTCGTGGGTATTTGACACTTTTACATTTATTATTTTAATAATAATAATAAATATTATATTTTTCTTAACACAATGATTTAAAAAAAAATAATTTTATGGTAGGTACCTAGTACCTATTGAATATTTATACCACTACCACGAACCTATTCACATCGACATTGTTTACGATAAGTCGATATTGACTCAAAAGTTATCAACTATACCTATACCTACCAATATAATTAATTATATATTATATAGTATCATAACCATAGTTAAATATAAATATATAATTAATTCAATAATGTTGGCAAAAATATATTCGACGTATCTAAAGCCATGTCCGTATAAGGTACCTACCATTAATTACGAGTGCAGATATCCTCGGTTGCTCTGCCACGGCGGTAACACTTGGTCCCTGACAGGTTCGTATTTATGATCATCATTTTTCTCTGTAATATTATTATTTATTCCAAATGCTTTTAAAAACGCTGTCCATTTGCGGTTTATACATCGCCACATTATTTCGCCTGAAGCTAACGGATGAGTTACTTATGGATACCTATTTAAAATGATCTAAAACTAAAAGTGGTTGTCCACGTTGATATTCAACCATGCGTGCCATCGTCACGGTTGTGTAAACACTACTGAAACGTCGTTTCAAAAGTCCAATGCAAAAATAAAATAATTTGTCTCAATGTTTAAATATATTTTAACATTCGTTAAGAACAATTTGTTCAGGATAAGATATAGTACGTTATTTATTATTTACAGATTAAATTATGTCATGCTTATTATATAATTGTATTGGTCAAAATTATCGGGCTGAGTTTCCAACAAAGGTAACCGCGAGCCCAACTTACATTTGCCTGAGAATACGATTCCGTTCGATTTTGATCAAACCATGGACTATCATAATGACCCCAAAAACCACCCGATTACGTAAGATTTTCTGTTTAATAATTATTTTTTATTGCCAATCAGTTTAATTTTCTTAAATAATAATGTTATATAGAATGTTGATAAACTTGAAAAAGCCAAAGTTAAAAATTTGTCAATTGAAACTACCTACTAACTACTATAAAATAAAAAAAAATTACAATTCGATACCTTGGTATTTTTCACGAATACTTTATAATTAATAGGTATTTTATAATATTTGTATGAATCAAATATTCGTTAATTGTGTGATCTAAACGCGTTGTCTGTCGGCTAAGGCCATTTGATTGAAACGTTCGTCCTTTAGATGCCGATTGCTGATCTTGCTTTTGTAGTCTCTTATTGTGTTTCCTTCAGATACACACGGTGAAATATGGGGGATAGATCCCCCCATGACTTTTTTTTAGTTTCTGAGTGGAGTTATGAATGTATTGATTTTACAATCATGTGTGTTTTTTCTGTCATCACCTTTTGGGACGGTAAAAATAATGCTTCGATTATCTACTTCAGCATTTTTCTGATAGGAAAGTGAATCTAGTTGGTACTTTCCCTCAAAAAGTAAGTTATTATTGTTAATAATAAAAAAAATAAATTAAAATCCACAGAAATCCACAGAAATCGTTAAAAATTCTGGAAAATTCAACAAAAGAATAAAACTTACATAAAACTCCAAATAAATTAAAATTGAAATAATTGTTATCTAGATAAAAGCTCAAAATATCAAAAAATTCAGAATAAAAATTTAAAAATTGAATTTATTGTTACCTACTTACAAAGTTTGTGTTTTTAAAACTTTGTCTCACATTATATAATAAAAATGTACTGCCATATTTATAATTTGTACTAGGTACATATTATAACCATTGATTATGAAAAATGGTGTGTAACAAGTGGGTCCAAGTGCTACTCAGACAACACCTTAAATATGGGTAATTGGGTATTGATAGATGAAAAATAGGACATTTTTTTATAGGTCGGTATAACGGTTTACAGTATTATACTATTATCACGCTATTGATTACCTACTATAATAGTAATACTATTCATAAACTATAATCAATGATATAACTTTTAATGATTTACTAAACATTTGGGACCCGGTCACCTGGATAATTGATGAATAGATTATTTAAATTTGTATTATTTCGGTACCTACCTACTTACTTCTTGAGATAATAATATTTTTTTCTGTGATAATATACTATAGTTATGCAATAACTGTGTTAGTAGTTTAAAAAATGTACATAATTGTTAAAAGATTATTGATACAAATTTTGTATCTAGCTGATCTTATTGATAATAAATAATAATGTACCTACCTACTTAATTTGTCTATATAGGTATCTAGTTACCTGGTTATACATATCTTCATAATATTAAAAGGAAACAATAATAATAAAACTATATATTATGACAATGTTATATTATACGTAGGTACATAATATTGTATAAACTATAGATACATTTTTAAAGGGTCTACATCCATCACTAATTTAAATATAATTCTTAATTTTAATAATAACAACATTTCTATAATAGGTACCTAACGCAAAATTATAATTTTTAAAGCATTTGTTCATAAAAAAAAAAGAAATAATGCATTAGGTAGGTACCTACTACCTAACTACCTATCTCAGTCATAAATGTTTTTCAATTGAAATAATTAAAGAAGATCATTCAGCAATCATAATTCTACACAGAATAAATATAAATCATGTTTAGTAATAAGTATTTAGTGATACTTTTGGTCTCTTGTGATATGGATACGATGAAGTAAAATGTATGAGACCAGAGACAACATTAATCATAGCCAAAAAAAAAATCCTTTAGGTTAACATATTATGTATTATATTGATTATTGAAGGTGCTCTAAATTATATTAGGTATTTGCATCAAATACAACTAATAGAAATTAGAAATATATTTTTCAGATTAGCTATTAAATTACATTTTACACAAAATTGATTAATTATACCTAATTATTGTTATCATAAATTGGAATGATATATTATTTATTTGGGCATCTCTTTGATACACATAATACAAAGGCGCCTATTGGTGAGGAAAAGGTGGAAATGCCTTCCAAAAAAATTATATATCCTTTGAATCCGTATACCTACTTATTTCATATTTAATACCATATTTGATAGGTCATAACTCATAAATATCAGACTTTTGCTGAATGGCCTTCACGCGTATCGCCTTATCAATTAACTAATTATTTTATGTTTGTACAGAATAATAGGTTTTTGAATCTAGTTTCATTCTCCCCATCCCCTGAAAATTTCCCTATGGGCGCCAATATACACATATCTAACTATATTAATTTATAAACAATAATAAAATTCTGAGAGTACTTATTGACATAATAGAACGATAATAAACACATTTGTACATAAATATCAACAACATTTTTATTTAAATAAGCTTAAGTTTATTAGGTACTAGTACATTTCAAAAACTATTTATAATAGTATTATTTATATGTGGTTGGTAATAATAATAATAATAAAACGTATATAAACAATAATAATTAATATAATAAAATTATTAAACTATTAATTTAAATAAATGTATTACTTTATGATACCAGTAATTTTTCATAAACCAATTCTCCATGAACTATTTTATCCCATAAAATAACTATATTAGATCATAAATATAAGATAAATGCTCCATTTAAATTACTACTACAATGAGATCATGCCAGCATGAATATTTTTGTATTTAAAAATTTAAAAAAGAGAACATTATACTTACATTGTATTTTAAATAAGTAGATTTATGATAATATTTAACCTTAACAAATAACAACTAACTCTTATAACAATTTAAATGTATTATATTATAGACAAATAGGTAGATAATATTTTCTATATGTATGTACCTATTATAAATTATAGTGTTTATTGGTGTTCAGAAAACACCTAACAACAACAAGTATCACAAACACATAATGATCATAGTTTCAAAGTTGGGTAATATTACATTTTATGGTTGCGTATGACATAAATAAATGATCACAGTTTTTATACACTGAGGTAAAAACACCTGTTTTTAATAAATTTTCAAAATGCAATTGAAATATCTTTACTTGAGCACTGGTATTTTATAAATTAAAATAAAATTATGGCTAGAAAGTAGAAATTAGTTCGGAAAAATGTAAATCTATTATGCACTTTCCAACATTTCAATTTTTGCATACAATTATTGTTATTTTAAACTAAAGAAATAAATATGGAATATATTGTGATAATTGATAACATGCATCTTAGTTAAGATTACAATAAGCCATTAGGACATAAGTAATAACTGTTTGTAATTAGTTAATCATGAATAAATAAAATTTAGTCTGAGTATATGGATATATTATAAGAGAGCTAGTATTTCATAAATACAAAGTTTTTGTCAGGATTAATTATTTTATGTTTGTCATAACTCATAAGACATACAAATATTATAAGTTATGGGAATTCATGATACCATCCAAACAGCATATTTTATTTATATATCAAATAAAAACAAATACTGCTGACATAAAATCCAATAACAAATTATTATTAGATATATTAATTTTGTACCATAAAGACACATAAAAATTCAATTGACATGAGTTACATCATTAAAGTGAAAATGCTATTTTATCTAAAATGTATTTAGTTAAATGATGGTGTACAATAATTACGTAGCTTAAATAACTTTAATTGTATTTACTTAAACAGATAAAACATGTTTTGATCACAGATACAAAAAAATAAAATAAAATAATATAATATTAACAAATAAAAATTAAAATAGAAGAAAATTTCACTAAAGTTGCCAACTGAAAAAAAAACTTGATATTTTAGGAAACATAAAGATAGGACATCATAGGACAACAATTATCAGATCATTACATAACAAAAAAAAAAATAACAAAATCTAAACTTAATATATACTATGTGATGACATTAACAAATAGTTATATAGTTGAATATGAACATTATAATGGGCAATTACAACATCAAATGGACCATGATAAAAATAACAAATTTCCCTTAGTAAATCCAATAGATTTTAGATGTGTTATGAAATTAATTATTAAAGGTTATTTGAATATATTTAAATTGATGATTTATAACTTTTACCTCAAATATTTACAGGTTAAAAATTGAATTTATAAACTAATAATAATTTGGTAAAAGTAACAAAGAATATAATTCAAAATTAAAAAAACTAATAAATATGAAAATGTTTAATTTAAAAACTTTAGGTACTTACAAATATTAAATGACAGAAAGAGGATATTCATTATTTTTATACACACCAAATATCCCGTTCAATGCATCTCTTTTCTAAAGTATGGTCTTAATTATGTAGGTATAATGATTAAAATTACATGTTTAACAAAATACATGATAAGTTAATTATCTATTACTACGAGAAGAAAATTTACTATTAGCTGACATCAAACTTGACATTGAACCCCTGTGAAATATATACAAATTAATAATTTTATTAATTAATAACTATCAAGTAATTAGTTGAATTCAATCAAACCAAGTTAAGATATTAATAACAATATCATAAAATTTGTTTATTAATGTCAACACTATATCATTAGTTATTACTTTGTTTTAGTTATAATTTTATCCATTCCACATGTATTCATAATTACCGATAATCAGCAGATTTCAACATTTCATAATAATACATGATTTTAGCTTTAGTGTGATGTCCTGAGCTAATATTTAAGCTGTCTGACGACCAGTACCATTGTAATACATATGTTCCACTTTTAGTAGTAAGATGAGATCCTTGAACGCTCTCACCATCATGACACAATATGGTCTGTTCTACTTTTTCATAATGTTCTCCTTCTTTCCAACCCTTTTCTATTACATTTAAATTACCTAAAACATAGTTTAATAGTTAACTTTTTTTATCTATTTAAAATATTAGTAATAATTGAACAATAAAACAAATAAAATACGTATGAGTTATTATATCATAATTTATTGATTTATAAATACCTCTGGCACAATTGAGAAGAGTTGATGGCTGAATTTCAATTAATAATCTTAATACATTAAAATTAATATCTTGTCTCATAACATCAAAATCCCATGTTATTACTGAACTAGATTCCTCACACTGAACAAAAACTTCATGAGCCTTAAACAGACATAGTAAATATATTATATATATTGTATGATAGGAAAAAAATAGTGTGTATATTTATTGTTTATACAGGGTGATTCACCAACATGCTTTTACATCGCTATTATTCTTTAGTAATGTAATTATTCAAATTATAACTTTTGAATTTTTAAGTATGTCTAAAAACTATATTTTTAAATACTTACATTTGTTTCTACTATTAAAGTATCCAGTGGTGATACAAACTTTGGTACTTGTTATAAACAAGCTACCTACATAAAAAATGTTCCTTGCCTCTTAAATTAATTTTATAAATATTCCTGTATAATATAATGATATTTTTGCTAACTTATAAACTGTTTTCAGGCTTCAGCAAATATTCAAGTATGTGTTCATATAAATGGCTATATTGATGTTTTTATTAGTTTAATCAGAGATATTTTATCAAATCTAATTTACAAGTATATGTGTCTGCAGCTTCCAATTGATTGAATAATCAATATTAAGACTTCACACTTATTTCTAGATTATTCAAAATTTCTAAGAATAAGATACTAATCTATAAACCCTAATGTTTTATAGACTTTTAAAGGTGATGTTCTAATAAAAATGTAGGTAGCATATTATTAATTATCCAAATATTTAATGAGCATCAAGCACCCAACATTTTTTAAAATAAGAACTATAATTTTCTATCATTATTTATATCAATTGTTAATCAGATTAATTGCTTGTAAATAATGATAAATCAATATTTAAATTTGTTTGAATAGATTCTTTAATATTTTGTTTTGTATTATTAAGAATACAATATATGTAATTAGTTATGTATTGTATTTATTCTATTCCTTATTTATAACTATTATGTTATTTTATTTTGGTTAGCTTCCAGTACTAACTAAATAACTATATGATAGCTCAACAATTATAACTATACAAAATAAAAATATAAAAATATAGTATTTATATTATAAAGCCAGCTTAAAAAATAAAATAAATGATATTTTTTATGGAAAGTTTGGAAATAGTATTATGGATGAAGTGTGGAGGTTGAGAGAAATGTTCATAGTTTTAGGAATTTGAACAAGATCAAACCTTGGCGAACAAAAAAATAGCAATCGAGTAGGAAGCAAGGGAGGTAACAAATACTTTCATTAAAATTTAGTGTACAAACGTACAATTTAGGGCATCGTTATTATCAAGTTTGTAAGGATAAGCATATAAAAAAAATGACCTATGAATAGTGGATTGATTTGAATATAAGGTAGAATCTAAGCAAGTTCAAGTTAATGATCCAGGTTTCATATAGAACACTAATTTCAAGTACTTATTTATATTAAAAATATTATACTATGATAATTTTTACAAATTGTAATTTTTTAACTAACTACTATAATATTCAAATAACCATAGCACAATATCTTTAAATCTATTATCCATAGTAGATATAGTTATATAATTCATAAACTAATAACTATTTGTATGTGACAGTTGACCGAACACTTATTAAATTAAATTAATAATCTATATACATATTTGAAAATATGATAGTATATGTAGTTAAAAATTCCAAAAATTAGAATCTGTATAAAATCTAAAAATTAAAATTTGTTAAAAATGTAATAATAAAGGAAAAAAATGAAGGTGAGCGTGCTAGGTGAATCTTCTGTAGGTATATACAAATATATACAAGTATAAATTACCTGTCCTTTAGTTAGTGTAACAGATTGATATATACTATCTTCAGTAATTGTACATGCTTCTTTTTCTAACTCTCCTTCTTTTAGATACAAATGTTTGGGCACAAAACCACCTTCAGGAATTTTAACCTAATTTTAAAGAGTATATTTAATATCATAAAAATTAACTTCATTATTTCAAAGTTAAAAACAACATACTTTACAGGGACCACCAAGGAAATCAGGCACATCATCTTCCGTAAGAAATTCATTGAGACCACCTGATGATTGATAATCATTACCTCCATAAAATAGGAACTTTTGACGTGTTGTCTCATCTATAAAATTAAAAATTATATTAACTAATAATAGCAAGGAAAATGTAAAGAGAGTTAATAAATATTTTTCTTACTGATAAATGTGCTCACTAAGGTCCACAAAACTGGAAATACTCTAGGTGCACGAATTATAAGTACTTGCCCAAGTGTCTCTGGATAATTAGATTCTACAATTTCAATAATTCTGAGCAAAGCACCCACACCAGGTCTCCACAAATGTCTCATATTTAGCCCTTCTAAATCAACCAATAAACACCAAGTTGTTATTGGTTTGCCAGATGTATGTGTTGCTTCTTTTGTTAGTTTTAAACCTTCCTCACATACATGCATAGCCTAAACACAAAATAATAAATATTAGGTATAGCTACACAAGTTATATCAAGAAATAAAAAATAATTTTGAATTGTCTTATTCATAATTTTAAATTAAACAATGGAATTGTTAGTTAATTTTAATTTATAACATAATAGTATGAACTTATTAAATTTTATGAATGTCTATATTTTACAAACAATAAAAAAAGATAATTTATTAGTTATTCACAATACAATTATAGTTTACTTGTTTAAGAAGACAATCTTCACCAACTGATTTAAGGAGACCTTTCACATCCATTTGACCTAAACGTAATATGTATAAGGGACGTCCATCTATAATATAAAAAAAAGTATTATCAAAATTAACCTCTTTATTTAAATAAAGTTTTGCATAAAACCAGTTAAAAAAACTTATGAGGAATCTTATACTAAATCTTCAGGTCTTAGTAAATAAAATTATTAAAAATTGTATGCAATTTTAATTGTAAAATAATTAGTACATTTCAGGGTTTGACAAATTTTGTCAACATTTGAATATAAAACTCTTACAAAAAAATATTCTGATTATGTTTTCTATATATTTTAATTACTGTGAGAACAATTTATGAGAAGCCATGTAATAAACTTTGAACTCTTTTGACTTAGAAAAAGAAAATTATTCAGTGTAAATATTTATTTATTTTTGATTTGTACGAAATGATTAATCTTGATTTTGTCAAAAACTAGTGTTGCATAAATATTTCTGTTTTTTCATAATTTTTTTGGCTTTCACGTTATTGTAAAACCAATACATTTACCTCTCTGCTAAGAAACTAACATTTTCAATGACTGTAAATATAATCAACTTAATCAAAATGTAAATCATTAAGTCATAGAAAGATATTAATTTTTTAATTAAAATTAGGTTTAAAGTATTATATTGTAAATACTATATACTATGTCAAATAATTACTAAAAATTGTATGTCAATCATTTTTAGAAATACTTAATCATCAATTTGGTTTTTTCAGTTAATGTATTTAAAATAGCTTTAATAGACTAATCATATTCATTTCCCACATAATTTATGGGTCTACATTCAACTTTTACAATACTTCATTAACCACAAAAAACAACTCTAATAAACGCTTTGTAAATTCAAGATCATTGCTTGCTTTACTTAGAATCTAAAATACAACATTATGCATTAATTATTGCCAAAAATATTTACTTCAACTTATACTAGTAAAAAGCAAAAATTATTAAATTAATTTACATTTTACCTTTGTCATGGCGGTGCCAACCACAGGGAAAATATTTTTTTATAGCTTCAGGAAACTCGTGCTCTGATAATATATTGTCAATATTATGTTTTTTTCGCCATATAAGTGATTGGGATAAATTTTCTCTAGCTTTTTCAATATTGAAATCAGTAGCTCGCAAAAACCGCAATAATGTAGTATCACTCGGTAACTGAAACAATATTGTTTTAAAATAGAAGATTTTTTTTCCTTATATATTTAAACAAATCTTTTAAATTAATAGAACTGTTATAAATTATAATAAATAAAGTTTGTTAACACATTGCATATGTCTTTTTGTGGTTCTCACTCCAATAAGTCTGTATAAAAACTGCTCTCATGATCATACTCAGTGGCATGGTGAACATTTATAAACCATGATGCACAGCTCATATTTCAGTACCTACCCACTCTTTATCCCCTTAATATAATATATAATTAATAATTATTATATGACTGTAAATATTTTAATTTTTGTTTTATGTTATTGGTTACCCTAATGTATCCAACCACACCTCCCAAAAAAAAAATTTCCATCATGATGCCTGTCATAAAACCCTGGTTCACCGTATCACTGGTCATACCCCAAGCGATATACAAATATATATTTAACCACAATAATTATAGATTAAATAACTTTTAGCTACCTGTACAGAATAATAAACAATTTACTTCAAATGTCAAATGAATATTTGAACGCAGTAAACATGTTAAACTATTAAGATTGATTTTTTTTTAATATTATTATTTATAAAACAATTAATTATGAAAATGTATTCATTTTATTAATTTTAAAAGCTATTAAAAATAAATTAATTAATGGGTAATTGCAATTGTAAATTATTTTTATATTTTATATTTCTATTATAATAAAAACAAAATTCTTGATTTGTTCAAATGCTAAAATTTTATTCTATAGTAAACATATTTTATGCACACAATATTTTTCAAAACAATTAAATAAACAAATGTATATATTCCAATCAGAATTTACTTAATATACAAACTAATTAAATAAAAAAATTACCTTGGACTTTTGTAGTTGAGACAATTGTTTTTTGAATTGCACTAATTTTGATTCTTGCAATGGTGTCAATTCACCAATGTATCTTTTAATATACTCATCCTCTAACCATATTTTTGACTGGGAATCTAAAAATATATACAACATAATACACAAATCTTAATTAAAACTTTTTTTATAGTATCTAAGTGTAAAGTCATTCATGTAAACAATGCAAACAGTTATTATTTTAACAAACAAAAGAAATAATAATCAAATACATATTATACTTTTTACTTGAGTTAGTAAATGTACTATATACTTGTAAATATATATATATATATTGGTTAAATTGTTTTTCTTCAAACAATGTATGCTTGAGCTAATAACAATTGAGATAATTTTAGCCTATGCATTTTAAGTTTAATTTCAAACCAAATCATGGTGTTCGGAATATTGTTAAAGGAAATATAAAATATAAAAGTATACAAAATTAATATTCAAAATCTTAGTTAAAAATTAATATAATATTAAAGAATAATATTGTATTATAAACAGCATGTCGAGTAGGTAAAGTTTTCCAGTGTAATTGGTTGATTTATTACAATTTTAAATCAATATTTAAGATATGATTATTCAACTCAAATGTTTTAAAAACTGTTCTAAAATAAGCTAATAGAATATTTTAAAGCTAGGTTAGATTTTGAACTGTATTGTAATACAGCAGTGCCATAGCCAGAAAAAATGTTTGGGAGAGGCACTTAATTTTTTTCTTAGTCTTTGAAATGCTAGAATATCAAATTATAACCCCTATTTGTTCATAAAGTGTATCTACTCTTTTTATGACTATATATTTATGTTAACAACTATGGTACCTACATTTAATATAACAATGTATTAATATTATTGTAAACAAGATGTTAATGTATTCATTAATATAAGCATATTAATATATTATCATTACATCAAAATGTGCTGTAAACAAAACATTTCATTTTTTGTTTGAATATAATTAAAATGTACCAACAAAAATACAAGACTATATTAGGGCTGCTGTAAGCTGGTCATTTTTTTGTGCATTTAGACTAATAATTGAAAAAAATATACTTCCAGAACTCCAATTTTAATTTTGGAAAAGTATAAAATATGCTTTTTGTTTGTGTTTTGTAGGAAGTGAATTTTTTTTTTAGTAATACTAAAGTAAAAGTGAATTTTGAAAAAAAAAGAAAATTAATATGATACTATACTAATTAAATAATTCTACAAATCAAAATTCCAATTCCTACATAACCTAGAAAAGAGATTAAGGAATTTAAATATGTTTTCAAAATTAAAATAGGGCTTTTGGTACTGAGTGAATTTTTCTTCCTCATTTTGGGAGTTTTGTGGCACATGGGAGTTCAACATTTTTTTATCACAAAACATAGTAACGTAATTGCATGTACGTAACTGAGGTCCAAAAATCTTAGCCGTCGTTTATCTTTAATTAAATAAAGCGTTGGGGAACTCACACACACTAATGATCATTCACTACAAACACAGTCACACAGCATTAACGATGGATGTACAATCTTTCCTGTCTCCGATCCCTTTAAAATGGTTCGCTTTCAACAGTCTTAACTTTTAATTTAACAAACATATAATATAATATAAAACAATCCAAAAAAAAATTTTGGGAGGGGCACGCGCCCCCAGTGTCCACTTTCTGGCTACGACACTATAATACAGTATATTATAGTAAAAACATAGGGTTGAATTGGCTTCTCCTTCAAGTTGGCCCTTAGTTAGTGTGCTAGCTGAATATACTGTTTAGGAAAATGCATTGAGAATTAAATGAAAAAAAAACCAGAGTAGGGTTTAAACGCTCAAGCCCAAACACTGTGCCACCGCTGTCTAAACAATTGATACTCAAAACATGATATGGCTTATGAGAAAATGTGACAATGACAGAACGAGTAAACATGAACTTATTTACTTTACCTGCAGTAGTTGGACTGTCTTTATTAAAACCAATTGGACTTTCTTCTGGGTTATTTGAGTCACTATAACATAAAATTGTAATTACAATATTGTAAATATTCTCTCATATAAGAGTAACCTCAGGATGTAACTGACATTCATCAGATTTTGTAAGCCCACGCATCTGAATAATTCGGTTTAAATTTGGCAATCGGCTATTTAAAAAATTAAGTGAGGCACTTGGCAAGGTATAGCCAAACCCATTCCAGTCCCTGATCGCAGAACCCAGCATCCGAGGATTACTCTTATATGAGACAAAGTGTACTTAAATTTATAATAAATAATAAATATTTCATTTATATTTTACAAAATAAAATATTCAAAAAAGTTTTAATAAAACCAAAGCGTTAAAATATATTATTGTTATTTTATTTTTATAACACAAACATGCAATTTAAGTCAAATGATCTTTTTAAGTAATTGAAGTTAAGAATATAGGTTTACACATCTTTATTACTACTATTATGAAAATATAAACTATAAAGTAAGAAAATATAAGAAATTTGACTAACCAAGTTTGATCACCTCCAGAAGGTATCCAGCGAGGAAGATTAATTATTCCATCTTTTTTTAATTCATCAACATAAAATTCTATTATTTCTTTACCTTTGGAAATATTCTGAATGTATTGTTTCATACCAAGTTTTTCCATGGATGACTCAAAACCCAAAAAATATTTTATATCTAATAGCGCGCTCTGTTCATAACATGTCCATTCTGAGTTTTCTGGATGAACCTGATAAACATGCAAATAAAAATTAAGTATGCATATTTTATTATACCTATTTCATAACTCTAAATATGAACATTTTAATTAATGCATCTTTGAAAAATTACTAACATCATATTACAGGGTTCAAAATCAGTTTATATCTTGGGTTTTTATTGATCAACAATGTAATTGCGACCAAAACCAAAAACTTTCTAACCCAAACCAAAATCGAAGAATTTAAAAATTTATTCACAGAACTTGTATTGGGAGAATTTAAAAATTTATTCACAGAACCTTAACTAAAAATATTCAATATCTAAAAAAAAAAACTAAAATTATCATTAACTGTTCACAAAACTGGTAAATTAAAACTAAATGAAACAGCTTTGAGCACTGTAATTTTGATAAATTTTAAATACAAACATAAAAAAGTAAAACTACTGGCTAAAAGTATAAAGAAATTGTTTCAAAACTAAATACTATTAAACTCACATATTAGTTATCAAGATTTGCAACTACCATATTATTTTATATTAAAAATCAATCTAATGAGCTATTAAAAGTAGTTTATTCAATTGCTTTTTTAATAAATACATTTAATGTGTCTATTTATAAAAAAAAAAAATTAAAAAAAAATACTATATTATATCATACGACATAATAATAATTTACATAATTGTAGGTACTTGTATAGTTCTATAGTAAATTGTGCTTTGTATTTTAGTGTGTAAATGTAATGAATAAAATTCTTGTACATATTATATATTTGTCATCTGCCATAATAAGTAATAAATAAAAGGAAAAAGCAGTTGTGCAGTTGTACTTTGTACTTATTTTAGTGTGTAATGTATAGGTAGGTATAAAATATATTTGTAATAACTATCCTAAGCCTATATTTTGATCCTATATTAATTTGTACACTAGAAAATTCCCCATTTCTGAACATCAGACACATTCATGATAAAGGTAATGAGACTGTTGCCAGTCTTTTGGATGACATTGAATAATATAGTAACATATCGTATCGTTTATACGTTTGTTTTTAAATTTTATATTTTTTCGCAGTTTATAAGCAAGTTAAAAATTAAAAAATGGAGTGGGAGTTAATTAATTCTAACAAAAAATACCCTCAGGTTGCGCATAATTTTCACAAAGAATGCTCTAATTTTCTTCGAACAAATAATATGACTGAAGGATGGAATAACCGATTTTCACATAAGCATTCAATTATTTGGAAATCAATTAGAAAAATAAAAATGGAAATTTCTGAAGATGAAGCGAAATTAGCCTTAGATGCTGTAAGAGATTTGAAAACTGTTAAAAAACTAGGGCAAACTCGGACAGTAGAAAACGTCTGCAAAATTTATGTATACAAATACAAGCGGGCAATATCGGTGTTTTAGATTTTATAACAGCCGTAAGTCATAATATAAGAAATATAATAATTATAATATTACATTTTTATAGCATTGTTATTATAGTTATATAGGCACTTTAATTGTATTTATTATTGACTTTTATTTGACTTATTTATTATTGTATTACATTTAATTATTTTAGACTTGTATTAAATTAAATTAAATTATATTTTAATATGTGATTTAAGTAAGTAATTAACATTTTTTATGGTATTATATGACTTTTTATGTATTTATATATTTATCGGGACTTTTTTTTTTCCGATTACCAAACAATCAAATGGTTGGTTGTCATTAACAACATTTGCAACTGTATACTGATAAAAATATTTTCAACATTTATATCTTATAGGTACATAGGGTTAGAGACTTAATGCCCTTAAATTACTTTAAAATATGCGCAATCACTTGAATATGCCTTAAATACCAAAACATTTTGATTACGCTATATATATCAGACAAATATATTTATTGGTACCTAGTTAATATTATTAATTTATGCTGTAAAAATATATTTTTTCATTACCAATTTATAGAAAAATGTACACTTAAAATGAGAATAAACAAAATAATTGCTAACTCATGAATAAGAGTTAAATATTAATATTGGTAATATGAATATATTAATTAATTGCTAACTCATGAATAAGAGTTAAATATTAATATTGGTAATATGAATATATTAATTAATTGCTCTAATCAGAATCTAAAATGGTCTAACAAATAACAATAGTTCAGATTATATGAAATATGTGTTTTGTAATACATAACATATTATATTTTTATTGATATAACCTACACTGCATCCTCAATGTTAAATCTATTAGTTGTAAATAATTGATTTAATTTGTTACTTAGAATTGTGTAATTGTTGATGTATTAATGTAGTATATATGACTATAATAATATTGAATATTGATAGACTTACATAGTAACGACATTTTTCTAAGACATTTACACGAGTTGAAAATGTCTCATTTGTTGCTTCAATATTTAAACAACGTTCTCTCAAATCTAGCACATTTTTCTGAATAAAATATACATAATCTACACCGATAATCTAAAAAATAAATGTTATTACACGTACATGAATATTAATTAGCGCATTTTAAGTATGGCAAACCTTTTTTAATAAATATGGAGCTTCCACGACGAGTTTACATCTTCTTTCAGTGGTTCTAATTGAACCATCATTTGTTGTGGTGTCGGCTGTTACTTCACTCCCAACGAAGACCGGTATTAACGGAGATGTCGGAAATCGTCTTTCGTATGCCTATATTAAAAAATTATCAAA
This sequence comes from Sitobion miscanthi, assembly GCA_008086715.1. Taxonomy (NCBI): domain Eukaryota; kingdom Metazoa; phylum Arthropoda; class Insecta; order Hemiptera; family Aphididae; genus Sitobion; species Sitobion miscanthi. The sequence goes on along the minus strand of CM017797.1, from coordinate 77,514,800 downwards.
ACCCAATGATTTTCAACATCAAGCTTACAATTTGAAGGAATTTTTTTTTAAATTATAATTCTTGTGTACTGCAATAATACTATTGTACTTACAGCCATTACGATTTCAAATGGATACTTGTAAACTCGCACCGGCGATTGGTATTCTTGGACCATCTTAGCGAGGAATAAAAATCAAAAATTAAAAAACAAAAAAAGAGTAAAATCAAACAATAAAAACGAACTCTAAGCTAATTGATTATCCATTAAAATTTTGATCAGTAATTAAATTATTCAAACACTAAGGTTTATTATATCACTAATCATAATCAATACTATGACGTAACCGATATGTTTAATCTATTTTACGAAGGGAATCAGCTGGTGATAACGATTATACCAAGGTATAAGGTATAAGGTACCAAGTGGATTTATTACTTAAAAAGCCATTAGCGCCCTTTGTTCCGGGTGTATGAAATGAACTATAAACCAGTTGCTGTACAAATGTAAACTTACTTTATTAATTGATTTTGGGTTGGATCTTGGATACCAAAATACCAAAATACCTCTCAAGTGACCGACCCCACATTTGACACAAAAATCGTGTAATGGTCTCTCACCAATTATAAAAATAGTTCTGGAAGTAGTGATCAGGATTTACGTAGGATAGGTGGGCGTATAGCTCAAAGAAGAGTGAAAGCACAAGTGTTTGTTGAAAAGAATATGTTTATTTAATTCTGGTTAAAAGCAGTGCATGGATTTGAAAAATAGAAGGTGGATACAAAACTATAAAAACAAATTGCGTACCCGAATATTTAAACTTATATTTTTATTTACGATATAATCTGAAGGGGTACACTAAAATATTTTTTAATATTAACTTATATTACTTGGCTCAGCCATATAAAATCATACATATGTGAGTTTGAAGGTTTTGAATGGTACCTACTTTAATTATTCTTTATTTTAGATTCTGAGCGAAGAAACTAGTGGTTTTACAATGATGTTTATTTTTTTTTGTTCTGCAAGCTGTAAACAACATTTCTGCAAGAAGGAGTGCTTTGAATTTCAACATATAGTTTCTTATCTTTTAGCAAATTGGATCAAAATGATGGTACTTTAAAAAGGTAATTTTTCAATTTTCTCAATAGTTTTTTAACGCCACGGGAAATACCACCAAAATTAATTTTTCGGTATAATTCTGGTTTAGCAACCTATCAATTTTTTCCAAAATGTGTATTTTAGGGTGCTTTATAAGAATGTAAAAAAAAAAGTCCGGACAAACTTCGTTTTGAACTTTTGAAGTTATTGATGAAAACTTCATTCTTTTCGTAACGCGCATTTTTTAAAAAAAATAATAGGATTGAATTTTTTTAAATTTTTTTTTCCAAACTGTGTATTTTAGAGTGCTTTGTACAAATGTAAAAAAAAAAGCGTGGACAAACTTTGATTTGAAGTCATTGATGAAAACCGATAATCGATTTTTTTGTCCGAGCAATATACAATTATAACTATTTTTTTTTTTTTTTTTAATGCGTGTTATATACGAAAAAAATGTAGTTTTTGAAGTTTTTTATCAATAACTTCAAAATGAAATTTGTTCGGGCTTTTTTTTACATTCTTATAAAGCGACCTAAAACACACATATTGAAAAAAAAAAATTTAAAAAGTTGCAAGATCGTTCCTATTTTTCTAACGCTTTGTTTATCACAATATAAAAACGAATAAAATTTAAAAATTACCTAATTCCAACTAAGTACCTACCTATATTATATACAAATAATGTTTGCTTATTAATATATATTAATAATTCATAGGTACATTTTCTTTCGTCCGCTCAGAATCGTTTTTTATCGAATGCAATCATTACGTTCAAATCGAATACCTACTGTAATATAATGCACTAGGACTTATCAAGGACCGAAGGGGCGATAGACAAACTTCCACCACCGCCGACCAATTCCATCCCAATAGTGCGCCTTAGAGAGCCTTTAGGTATATTATTATCTAGGCTCTCTAGTGCGCCCGCAGGATAAAATCCCATACGAAGCAAGATAAAAATTATTTATAATCTAATATTAGTTATAGCGATATTGATATTAAAGAACATGCAGGTAAAAATTCCCATGGAGAGAAATGGCCCCCTTGGCACCCCCCTGCGGGCGCCCATGTAATTCATCCCACTGTACTTACCCGCTTTTTTATTTTTATTTTATATATATATTTTACGCTATTCTGCAGTTAACAAGGATACATATACTATGTGGGCAATAACAATTTAGAAACAGTAACAAAGCTATAACAATAAGAAAAAGCGTACAAATGAATAAATGATAAAAGTAGCCAGAGAACGTAGCTAAAACAACTAGGGCACATTTCGATTAGTAACTCGAAACATTCTGTGTATAGTGGATGATTTTAACTGTAGACAATAGAGTGGTGCGGGACATAAAACTGGACTACCTAGGTTTCGTATTTTACAGGTAGAAACTTTGAATGGAAATTGGAATTTCAAAAAGTAAATTGGGAGTTTCTAAGCCATAAGATACACTCTGTATAGTATATGACGTATACGCATTATGAACATATTTTAATCTATTTAGGTAGCATGCCAGCATGTGTACTTTTATAGACGTTAAATTAACTGGCCATATCAAATACTCGATAAAGTATTTAGCGATATCGGTAAATATCGCCGATAATAAAACCAATTAAAAATAATTAACAGTCGACAGTGCAGTCTTCAGAAAATCTTATCGATTTGTACCGTTTGTTCGTATGAAGCGCATAAAACTATTAAATCAATTGAAAATTAAACACAATAAAGGCATTTATAAGTGAAAGAGGCAAAAAGCATTTATCAGTAAAAAAGGCAAAAAAAAATACGTTCATCATCTTACATATTAAATGACACGCATTTTTATATAAAAATTATTTCTCTATTATTATTATTATTAAAAAAAGGTGGTCCAGCCGAAAAATAGCAGATTGCTGATAAGTCAGGAAATTAGGAACAGTCAAATCCAGTGACTGACCAATCTGATGAATTTAGGAGCATACGGATTGTGGCTATAGTAATCAAATATTATTATTAACATTTACCAATTTTGCTCTTTATATTTTGGCAACGCATTATTAATTTATTTTCCTATTATATGTATAATATTTATATAAATAGGTACACGAATTTTGCACAAATTTGTTTCTGATTTCATTGGCATATTCAGCTCTACAAAGTTATTTTAAAAAATCTTGATAAAATGTTTCAAATCACAAGACGTAGTGCAAAATTATTTAGTACAAATATTGTAAGTAAAATTGACATAACTAATTTATTCTTACTATTGATGAACAAATTCAAATTCAAACAAATTACGTTTATATTTTTAATTGTATAGATTGCTTTGAGAAAATATGCAGATACCCCTACCTAATGTATCAACTTTAAAAGGGGGTGAAAATATTTTGTATTTGTCATTACAAAAAAAAATACCTCAAGCCAAAGAAATTAAAATCAAAGATATTTCAGGTAATTATATAACATTATGTTATATCTTAAACTTGAATTTCGCATCACTATTTTTAAATGATTTATCGGTAAAATTAGTATGAAATGTATAGTTTGAATAGGATGTTTTCTCCCCTGTACATTTGTCAAGAAAGAACAATTTCACCGAATAGTTCAATAAAACAAGGATTTCATTCATGTTCTCTTATTATAGTTTAGGTGCTTATGTTATTAATATAATTTTTTTTTATTAATTACCTTCCTATAGTATATCATGTGATACATATTTTTGATAACAAAAAATGTTTTGATATTAGAATAATTATAGGTATTACTGTATTAGTAAGTATTAATATGATTACTGATATATAAGATTTAAAGAAATATATTATCAGTTTCAATCATTTGTATTTTTTTTAAATCTAAGCAATACCTATTTTACTAGTAAATATCTGTCCCTCAATAATTGCGTAATTACCTATATAAGAAATCAATTTATTTTATAATAATATTTTACATTTGAAATTTAAGTTATATGAACTTATTTAAAATATTTTTAGGTGGTTGTGGTGCAATTTTTGAAGTATTTATTTCCACGACAGAATTCAAGGGAATGAGTATGGTAAAACAGCACCAACTTATTACCGAAGTATATACCTAACTATTATTGATATAAATTATAAACCAAGCATGTATACAGAAAATAATTCTAAGAGGGAGGCGTGTGTTTATAACTAAATTAAATTTCAAATTAACCATAAATAGCCTAGTTAAGAAAAAAAAAAAAAAAAAATGTTTTTGAAGTATTTTGAGGGATTGAACCCAACCCTATCTATTCTGTTTACGGGCCTGTTATTAATTATAATTTATAATCATATAGAAACCTATACTTTTCCAAATATTTAAATTAATTATAGAAACAATTTTTTTGGTTATTGATAACCTCCTTAGATGACATTTAAAATATATTTATTTTTTTTGGTATGGGAAACTCCATTTTTTTACTAAAAACTCTTGTTTTCCATACCAAAAGAAAATTATTAACCAATTGAAAAGTTTGTAATATTATAGTATTTAATATATTCAATATTGTGTCACATCAATATACTTATACATTTAATTCTTATATATTTTGAACTTTATACATTCAATGCAACAATTTACAATAGGTGTTAATTAAAAAAAGTAATTTTTATATTATATGTTTCAGGTTTTAAAAGATGAAATTAAGTCAATGCATGGAATACGAATACATACAGAAATACCTGTTGAAAATAACAAATAGAATTAATTATGTATAATAAAAAGAAAATAGTTATTGTAAAATAGAAAATGACTTTTCTGTTGTATACATTTTTTTCATTAGGAATAATATGCTTCATATGCGAAGGGCCGAGGGCCATTAGCTGTTTAATGTTCATTAATTTTGTACCATTATTATATCATCTATACTCTGTCTCAAAAGAGAACAATCTCGCTTTGTGCTTTATGAATGATGTGATTGGCGAGTTCAGAACCACTTTAACACTAAGTTGTTGGTAGGAGAAGCAAAGCACTGACTAAAATTTGTAAAATTTTTGGTAATTTAGAGTATATTAATATATTTTATGAGTGTACACAATGACATTTTAAAATGTAATTTTTTTGACAAATATTAATTTAACCTACTTTAGTAGATATTTACTAAAGCCTAAAACTAAAATGAATTACTTTAATCACAATAATACCATAGTATTTAATATACCTACTTAGTAATATTATAGGTTGACAGGCAGTCTTCACTCAGAATCGTTTTTCGTATACAATGATTTATATCATTGAATTCAAATTTTACACCATCCATTCCATTGACCCATTTAGGCCACTTGTAACCAACTGTACAGCAGAGTGACATCCACTTACCTGCTTTTTTATTATTTGTGTCTGTCATCACCTTTTGGGGTAGTGAAAATGCTTTGATATTTTACATCAGCATCTTTTCTGATACTTGGTAGGAACAGTAGTTACTTTGTGGGGTCAAAAGTATAATTAAACTATAAAGTATTACTATTTTTTAAAATACCATCGCGTACAGTAAAATTTATTATACACGTAAAAGTCCCAAGTTATCTATGGTTATCTTTTAATTATTATACCTGACCAAAAATACCTATCATTATTATAATATTTTATTGATATATTTGATGCATGACAAAAACATTGCTAGTAGGGAGTCAATAATTTGCATGTTCAGTGAAGCCCATTATTCTGTTGAAATAAATAAATATACAAATACACTCTAATACGTAAAAAAGAAACAATATTTTGTTTTAGTATAAACAAATGTAATTTTGGAATATATTTTTCAAAATGTTAATCAAATGTACAAATCAATATTTCTTAACTAATTTTTGAGCCATGGTGTGAAGTAATGCACACGTGATTATTATATTAACTATTGTCTGTGGAGCGTTAGCCAGACTTCTCCTCAAACATGAAAATCTTCTTTTCCAAAGTCCAAAAGTTCTTTCAATGATATTCCTAGTCCTTATTTGTGCTTTGTTGTACTTGCGTTCTGGAGCTGTTGTTGGATTACGCAGTGGTGTAAACAAATATGACTTGCATGCATATCCTTAGGTTAGGTACAAAAATGATAAAATTAAATATTAACAATATTTTAGTTAGGTAACAGAAAACAAAACTATTATTTAATATTTACCACCGTCTCCCAGCAATTTTTACTCCATGAGTATTTTCAGAAAAATATTTGTTTGCGTAACTGCCATTAAATATAAAACTATCGTGATAACTTCCTGGCCATCTAACTACCAAATCTAGGAATTCCATTGATGGTCCACAAATAGCCTAAATTAAATAAAACCAAAAATTGATGAATTAAATAGTATATAGTACGCAGTACCTATAATGTTGAAAAATTCTAATTTAAATTTAAAAATAGGTGTTTAGTATGAATTCAATGATATTGAAAGTATTCAAGTATTCAAGTACCCACAAATAATATTTATATATTACAACAAAATAATTTATACCTAGCTTTATTGTTGGTCCAAATTTGAACGTAAAATATATATAAAATAAACTGTGTTCATAAATTGTTGGTTACAGACTTACAGTATGAACTACTTTCAATAATATTTAATACTAATTAAATAAATAAAAATATACAAACTTGAACGTTCAGAGAAAAATATCCTTTTCGATTTCTAAAACTTCACCATCTGGCCCACCAGGATTCTGTATTTTAATATGGGTGCAGTCTATGTATCCGCCAATGCCTGGCATTTTATACATTTTATAAAATTGCTCCTGTATTAATCTCCATTCCTCGGCTGTATTTGGAAAATTAATGTGATGTTTGAATTGGCTTGCCAAACTCATAGATATTCTTTTAATTATCCGAGGTACAGTTGCTTGGTTTATTCCTCTTATATCACCACTAACTATCTATAATTAGTAATACATACAATATGTTATGTAAATAATTAGCTAAGTTATTATTGCAATTAAGTAACCTGGAAATTTGATGATGCATAAAATCTTAAAGCAGTAAAAGCTGAAGGATCGGAGGAATTGGTAAACCTCGTTTGGTCGAATAATCTATATTTGAAATCAGGTCCAATAAAACATCTACTACTGTTTCTTTGGAAAACCTATTATTCATTAATACGTATTATGCATTTTGAGTTTATTAATTTAAATAAGAATTGCTTACCTGTATCTTTTTTATAAAATTCCAAATCCGAAAAAATTCTAATGGATTTTCCAAATCCCTTAAATACCTTCTTGGTGTAGGTTCTTCAACGAATTCAATAAATTCAATAAATTCCATTAAATCCTCCATTTCACAATAAATTAACACTACAACAATTACTTAATCAACAGTAAAGTCTAATTAATAAAAGGAATAATACAATTATAATTATAACGACAATTTATATATAGATTATAGGTTTGTTTAATGATAACATCAAATTAAACATTTACGGGATGGCTAGGTGATGGATATTGACCACTTAACTTTACGGATTACTTTATGTATCAGCAGTCCCATAATTATGACTATGCATTGCAAAGTTACGGGGATTCTCTTAGGTGTCACCTAAAATCCGTTAGGTGTTACTTAAAATGACTATGCATACGGCCCTTTATAATATAAAAATAATAACATTATTGTGGATTTTTATTATTGGTTTGATTAATATGATCTTAGAAGTATAAAGGAGTATTATCTATGTTATTAGATATATTGTGATATATATGTATTTAGATATAACGCCTACTTTATTAAATTGTTTTAAATATGCACCAATAACGAGTGTTGACGTAGAACGTAGTTTCTCGTAGTACAAACATATTTTAAGTAATGGAAGATTTAATTTTACTGAAAATAATTTAGAAATGTATTTAATCATCAATTTTAATTCAAAAATGTAATTAATGTAATATTATTAATGAAATATAAATACGACTTGCATTTTTATAGTGCAATTTATTTTGCAATTTTTATGGGATTTTTGGTGCAATTATACAATTTTATTATGCAATTTTTGAGTGTTTTTAATGCAACTAAATCCGGTCTTTAATTATAAGCATAGGTACCTAAATAAAATATCAATATTTATGAAATATAAACAGTGTATTTATTAATTTATTGCTATACTTCCTTTCAAAAACTCTGGGATCTATAGGCTTAATTAATAATTTAATACTTTAACTCACACGTAATCGTATGGATAGGTATTATTTTGAAATGTAACTGAAATAGTTTAAATAGAATATATATGCGATAGTCAACGGAAACATACAGATAATGTTTAATGGAAAAAAAAATTCGACGTTTAATGATAACATTTATACAATGTTTAATAGAAACATACGCACGATGATTAAAAGTAATGTATAGGTAATATTTGGATGAGACATATATGATATGAATATGATACAAGGAAACATAAACATGATGATTAAAAGTGATGTTTAGGTAATATTTGGATGAGACATATATGGTATGAATATGATACATGGAAACATATGCGCGATGATTAAAAGTAATTATGTATAGGTAATATTTGGATGAAACATAATTTATGATATGAATACGATACAAGGAAACACAGTGGCCGGTAAGGTATTTTCATCTGGAGGGAGGGAAGGACTACACTGCAGACTTTAATCTCTCGGGCAACAACCACACAACAACAGACGCTTAGCGATCTTCCACGCGGTGGCGATAAACCGCCTTGCTCTACCACGTGTCTTGCTTTGAACTGCTGTTGTAGTGGTTGTCCCCGGTTCATTTTTCAATTTCAGATTAGTCGTGTAGTCCTTCCCTTCCTCCACAGACGGAGGCTCCGCCTGAACGCTATCTTGGGCCTGCTGCAGGACGTCGGCTGATCCCGCAAGGTCCGGTAATAACGCTTCAGCGTCACCGCTGCCATCCTCGATCGGGATGCATTCGACAACCGTATCGTCTTCATTAAACAACCAAATAATGTCCAGTAATACAGCATCGTCGTTATCGTGTAATGGCTGTTGTGAATCTTCTTCTTTTTCTGTCGACATGATCCATGTGTCGACACGTTCAATAACATTTATCATAACCATTTTTGCTACGAATTCACAAGCAGTAGACATTATAATGCTTTTTGTTGTTTTCAGATCAGACGTTTAATTACAAGTGAGCTCGAATAACAAAATACAAAATCTGTTTACTCGAAAAATTCAAACTTTTCCCAGACGACGGGTACATAGCGACGCGCGTATAGTCGTTGCGAAGTCGTTTGTTCTAATCAACAATCGTTAGGATTTCTGGCCGTTTTATTTTTCCAAGACCATGTTATTAATGATGTATACGCGTAGTTATAATATATTAAACTATAATATTTGAAAAAGGATTTGTGTTTCGATTCGTATTATACACTGCATAACTGCAGTGCTCGTTTTATACGTCCGCGTTATGTCTTTTAGATTCTGAGTGAAACAATAATGGATGTATTGATTTTACAATGGTGTGTGTTTTTTGTGTATGCTTACATTTTATAATAAAAAAATGATTCAATCTTCAATTCTTAGGGACATTAAGGGTGATTTCTGATACGAAATTTTATTTAATCTGAGCCCATTTAGAGATCTATATTGAAATTTATTTTTACCTACCTGTCATCGTTTATCTAAAATCTGCAGTTAGAACTTGGAATAGTTCAATAATACCATGAGATATTTATTCTTCATATTTAAATATTATATTTTATAAACCTATGACCAGATGAATTTATTAGATTTTAGGTTTCCAGTTAAATCTGTTCCGGTGACTAACAATATAATAAAATTAGGTAGTCCTTAAAGTATTGTGACGAACATCTATTGCAATATACTAACAGACAATAATATAATTACAGACGCAGCACTCAGACCAGATGCAGACACCACCACACAAATTCTTACATTTTACACAAACCAAACTGTATAACAAAATTTAAAAAAAAATTGTAATTGTAAATTATAACTAATGGCCATTGTAGCTGATGTTAATTAATAAAAATAAAAACAATAATAATAATAATTACGCATTGGCTAATAATAATATAAAATTGATTTAGCTAAACAAATATTTACATACAATGATATAAATATATAATAAATAATAATAGTTATAATATATATGTTTGAAACTCTCCTTTAGCATAATGCTCATGTTGGGGGATATATAAGTTTGAGTTAAGTACAATAAGTACTAAAGTTTTAAGCAGGGCTTGAAACTGGTTACCGGTTTTTAACAGAAACCGGTTACCATGACCAATTTTGGGTCTGGTAACCGCTTCCCGGTTTGTAAGATAACATTTTGAGAAGCGGCTAACAATTACCGGTAACCACCAAGTTCAATTAAGGGGTAACGTGTAGCGGTAACCTTTTTTTTTAAAAATCCGGTCAATTCAACAAAACTGGAAATATATAAAAAAAAAATAACGTTATATTTGATTTTAATATTTTTTTTTTTTTTTTTGGCAACTGTATTATATTTTTTTGATTAACATTAATTTACAAAATAATAATAATGTAATGTTATAATAAGTACGATTAAAGATGGTATACTATCTGTAGCCGCAATGATAAGTAATAAGAGGATGTGACATCCGCCATGTATTGTTTTATTGCCACAAAAGTTACCCTGATCAAATAACAATAATAAAAATAAACCTACTGAAAATAACTAATAAGAAAATACATACCCCGTGTCCGAATCAAAATCTCCTATAAAACTTAGAATTCGAAATACTGCAACGTTCACTGCACATTTCAGTCTGCTTATGATATATTATTCCCAGTTGACAAATCTTCACTGAAGAATACCATTTCTCAAATAACACGCAGCCTAGTAAGATGTTTAACATTATTCTTATGATTTAAGCGTTACAGATATTACGGGAGCAATGAATGTAAAAATGTTTACAATTAAATAGTAGGAACACACATTAAAGAGTTCAAACTAAGAAGTCCATAATCTTAAATGAAAAAACTGTTCAAATAATTATAGGTAGTTCATTTAAGAAGGATTATTCACTGGGCATCTGATTATCAATAATCAAGTCTACACAAAAATTCAACTAGAGTCACATTACTAAAAAAAAAAAATTGAAAGGGGGTGTATGCGCCCGCAGGCAAATGCATTTTAGAAAACAAAAAAAATTTAGAAAAAATTAAATATTAGGAACACACATTAAAGAGTTCAAACTAAGATGTCCATTATCTTAAACGGAAAAAACTATTCAAAATATTTAGTTAATTAAAGAAGGATTATTCATAGGGCACCAGGTTATCAATGTTCAAGTCAATACAACAAATTCAACTTGTTACATACTTAAAAAAAAAAATTGAAGGAGGGTGTTGACGCTAGCAGACAAATGCATTTTAGAAAACAAAACAAAATTTAAATAAATTATATTGTAGGAATACACGTTACAAACTTCTAACTAAAATGTACAGAATCTTAAACAGAAAAAACTATTCACATATTTAGTTCATTAAAAATGGATTATTCATAGGGCACCATGTTACCGATATTCAAATTCTTACAAAAAATTCAACTAGTTACATTACTAAAAAAAAAAATTGAAGGGGGGTGCTAGTGCCCGCAGGCAAATGCATTTTAGAAAACAAAAAAAAAATTAAGAAAAAATAAAATAGTAGGAATACACATTAAAGAGTTCAAACTAAGAAGTCCATAATCTTAAATGAAAAAACTATTCAAAATAATTATAGGTAGTTCATTTAAGAAGGATTATTCACTGGGCACTTGATTATCAATAATCAAGTCTACACAAAAATTCAACTAGTTACATTACTAAAAAAAAAAATTGAAGGGGGGTGCTGGTGCCCGCAGGCAAATGCATTTTAGAAAACAAAAAAAAAATTAAATAGTAGGAATACACATTAAAGAGTTCAAAATAAGAAGTCCATAATCTTAAATGAAAAAACTATTCAAAATAATTATAGGTAGTTCATTTAAGAAGGATTATTCACTGGGCACTTGATTATCAATAATCAAGTCTACACAAAAATTCAACTAGTTACATTACTAAAAAAAAAAAAATTGAAGGGGGGTGTTGGCGCCCACAGGCAAATGCATTTTAGAAAACAAAAAAAAAATTAAGAAAAAATTAAATAGTAGGAACACACTACACACACACGCATTAAAGACTTCAAATTAAGAAGTCCATAATCATAAATGAAAAAAATATTCTAAATAATTATAGGTAGTTCATTTAAGAAGGATTATTCACTGGACATCTGATTATCAATAATCAAGTCTACACGAAAATTCAACTAGAGTCACATAACTAAAAAAAAAAATTGAAAGGGGGTGTTGGCGCCCGCAGGCAAATGCATTTTAGAAACCAAAAAAAAAAAAATATGGAGAAAATTATACCTAAGGAATACACATGACAAAACACAAACAAAAATGCCTAATAATTTTAAACAGAAAAACTATTTAAAACATTTAGTTTATTAAAGAAGGATTATTCATAGGGTACCTGATTATCAATAATCAAGTCTACACAAAAATTCAACTAGAGTCACATTACTAAAAAAAAAATTGAAAGGGGGTGTTGGCGCCCGCAGGCAAATGCATTTTAGAAACCAAAAAAAAAAAATTTAGAAAAAATTAAATAGTAGGAACACACATTAAAGAGTTCAAAACTAAGAAGTCCATAATCTTAAATGAAAAAACTATTCATAATAATTATAGGTAGTTCATTTAAGAAGGTTTATTCACTGGGCACCTGATTATCAATAATCAAGTCTACACAAAAATTCAACTAGAGTCAAATTACTAAAAAAAAAATTGAAAGGGGGTGTTGGCGCCCGCAGGCAAATGCATTTTAGAAACCAAAAAAAAAAAATTTAGAAAAAATTAAATAGTAGGAATACACATTAATAGTTCAAACTAAGAGTCCATAATCTTAAATGAAAAAAAAAAACTATTAAAAATAATTATAGGTAGCTCATTTAAGGAGGATTATTCATAGGGTACCAGATTATCAATGTTGAAGTCTCCACAAAATTCAACTAGAGTCACACTACTAAAAAAAAAAATTGAAAGGGGTGTTGGCGCCGCAGGCAAATGCATTTTAGAAACCAAAAAAAAAAAATATGGAGAAAATTATACCTAAGGAATACACATGACAAAACACAAACAAAAATGCCTAATAATTTAACAGAAAAAACTATTTAAAACATTTAGTTTATTATAAGAAGGATTATTCATAGGGTACCTGATTATAATAATCAAGTCTACACAAAAATTCAACTAGAGTCACATTACTAAAAAAAAAATTGAAAGGGGGTGTTGGCGCCCGCAGGCAAATGCATTTTAGAAACCAAAAAAAAAAAATTCAACTAGAGTCAAATTACTAAAAAAAAAATTGAAAGGGGGTGTTGGCGCCCGCAGGCAAATGCATTTTAGAAACCAAAAAAAAAAAATTTAGAAAAAATTAAATAGTAGGAATACACATTAAATAGTTCAAACTAAGATGTCCATAATCTTAAATGAAAAAACTATTAAAAATAATTATAGGTAGCTCATTTAAGGAGGATTATTCATAGGGTACCAGATTATCAATGTTGAAGTCTCCACAAAAATTCAACTAGAGTCACACTACTAAAAAAAAAAATGAAAGGGGGTGTTGGCGCCCGCAGGCAAATGCATTTTAGAAACCAAAAAAAAAATATGGAGAAAATTATACCTAAGGAATACACATGACAAACTACAAACAAAAATGCCCAATAATTTTAAACAGAAAAACTATTTAAAACATTTAGTTTATTAAGAAGGATTATTCATAGGGTACCAGATTATCAATGTTCAAGTCTACACAAAATTCACTAGAGTCACACTACTAAAAAAAAAAATTGAAAGGGGGTGTTGGCGCCCGCAGGCAAATGCATTTTAGAAACCAAAAAAAAAAAATTTAGAAAAAATTAAATAGTAGGAATACACATTAAATAGTTCAAACTAAGAAGTCCAAAATCTTAAATGAAAAAACTATTCAAAATAATTATAGGTAGTTCATTTAAGAAGGATTATTTATAGGGCACCCGATTATCAATAATCAAGTCTACACAAAAATTCAACTAGAGTCACATTACTAAAAAAAAAAATTGAAAGGTGGTGTTGGCGCCCGCAGGCAAATGCATTTTAGAAACCAAAAAAAAAATATGGAGAAAATTATACCTAAGGAATACACATGACAAACTACAAACAAAAATGCCCAATAATTTTAAACAGAAAAACTATTTAAAACATTTAGTTTATTAAAGAAGGATTATTCATAGGGTACCAGATTATCAATGTTCAAGTCTACACAAAAATCAACTAGAGTCACACTACTAAAAAAAAAAATGAAAGGGGGTGTTGGCGCCCGCAGGCAAATGCATTTTAGAAACCAAAAAAAAAAATTTAGAAAAAATTAAATAGTAGGAATACACATTAAAGAGTTCAAACTAAGATGTCCATAATCTTAAACGGAAAAAACTTTTCATAATATTTAGTTTATTAAAGAAGGATTATTCGTATGAGTCAAGGTTATCAATGTTCAAGTCTACACGAAAATTCAACTAGAATCACACTACTAAAAAAAAAAATTGAAAGGGGGTGTTGGCGCCCGCAGGCAAATGCATTTTAGAAACCGAAAAAAAAATTTAGAAAAAATTAAATAGTAGGAATACACATTAAATAGTTCAAACTAAGAAGTCCATAATCTTAAATGAAAAAACTATTCAAAATAATTATAGGTAGTTCATTTAAGAAGGATTATTTATAGGGCACCCGATTATCAATAATCAAGTCTACACAAAAATTCAACTAGAGTCACACTACTAAAAAAAATTGAAAGGGGGTGTTGGCGCCCGCAGGCAAATGCATTTTAGAAACCAAAAAAAAAAATTTAGAAAAAATTAAATAGTAGGATACACATTAAGAGTTCAACTAAGATGTCCATAATCTTAAACGGAAAAAACTTTTCATAATATTTAGTTTATCAAAGAAGGATTATTCGTATGAGTCAAGGTTATTAATGTTCAAGTCTACACGAAAATTACACTAGAGTCACACTTATAAAAAAAAAAATTGAAAGGGGGTGTTGGCGCCCGCAGGCAAATGCATTTTAGAAACCAAAAAAAAAAATATGGAGAAAATTATACCTAAGGAATACACATGACAAACTACAAACAAAAATGCCCAATAATTTTAACAGAAAAAACTATTTAAAACATTTAGTTTATTAAAGAAGGATTATTCATAGGGTACCAGATTATCAATGTTCAAGTCTACACAAAAATTCAACTAGAGTCATACTACTAAAAAAAAAATTGAAGGGGGTGTTGGCGCCCGCAGGCAAATGCATTTTAGAAACCAAAAAAAAAATTTAGAAAAAATTAAATAGTAGGAATACACATTAAAGAGTTCAAACTAAGATGTCCCAATCTTAAACGGAAAAAACTTTTCATAATATTTATTTTATCAAAGAAGGATTATTCGTATGAGTCAGGTTATAATGTTCAAGTCTACACGAAAATTACACTAGAGTCACACTTATAAAAAAAAAAATTGAAAGGTGGTGTTGGCGCCCGCAGGCAAATGCATTTTAGAAACCAAAAAAAAAAATATGGAGAAAATTATACCTAAGGAATACACATGACAAACTACAAACAAAAATGCCCAATAATTTTAAACAGAAAAACTATTTAAAACATTTAGTTTATTAAAGAAGGATTATTCATAAGGTACCAGATTATCAATGTTCAAGTCTACACAAAAATTCAAAAATTCAACTAGAGTCACACTACTAAAAAAAAAATTGAAAGGGGGTGTTGGCGCCCGCAGGCAAATGCATTTTAGAAACCAAAAAAAAAAATTTAGAAAAAATTAAATAGTAGGAATACACATTAAAGAGTTCAAACTAAGATGTCCATAATCTTAAACGGAAAAAACTTTTCATAATATTTAGTTTATCAAAGAAGGATTATTCGTATGAGTCAAGGTTATTAATATTCAAGTCTACACGAAAAGTACACTAGAGTCACACTTATAAAAAAAAAAAATGAAAGGGGGTGTTGGCGCCCGCAGGCAAATGCATTTTAGAGACCAAAAAAAAAAATATGGAGAAAATTATACCTAAGGAATACACATGACAAACTACAAACAAAAATGCCCAATAATTTTAAACAGAAAAACTATTTAAAACATTTAGTTTATTAAAGAAGGATTATTCATAGGGTACCAGATTATCAATGTTCAAGTCTACACAAAAATTCAACTAGAGTCACACTACTAAAAAAAAAAATTGAAAGGGGGTGTTGGCGCCCGCAGGCAAATGCATTTTAGAAACAAAAAAAAAAATTTAGAAAAAATTAAATAGTAGGAATACACATTAAAGAGTTCTAACTAAGATGTCCATAATCTTAAACGGAAAAAACTTTTCATAATATTTAGTTTATTAAAGAAGGATTATTCGTATGAGTCAAGGTTATCAATGTTCAAGTCTACACGAAAATTCAACTAGAATCACACTACTAAAAAAAAAAATTGAAAGGGGGTGTTGGCGCCCGCAGGCAAATGCATTTTAGATACCAAAAAAAAAAAATTGAGAAAAAATTAAACAGTAGGAATACACATTAAATAGTTCAAACTAAGAAGTCCAAAATCTTAAATGAAAAAACTATTCAAAATAATTATAGGTAGTTCATTTAAGAAGGATTATTTATAGGGCACCCGATTATCAATAATCAAGTCTACACAAAAATTCAACTAGAGTCACACTACTAAAAAAAAAAATTGAAAGGGGGTGTTGGCGCCCGCAGGCAAATGCATTTTAGAAACCAAAAAAAAAAATATGGAGAAAATTATACCTAAGGAATACACATGACAAACTACAAACAAAAATTCCCAATAATTTTAAACAGAAAAACTATTTAAAACATTTAGTTTATTAAAGAAGGATTATTCATAGGGTACCAGATTATCAATGTTCAAGTCTACACAAAAATTCAACTAGAGTCACACTACTAAAAAAAAAAATTGAAAGGGGGTGTTGGCGCCCGCAGGCAAATGCATTTTAGAAACCAAAAAAAAAATTTAGAAAAAATTAAATAGTAGGAATACACATTAAAGAGTTCAAACTAAGAAGTCCATAATCTTAAATGAAAAAACTATTCAAAATAATTATAGGTAGTTCATTTAAGAAGGATTATTTATAGGGCACCTGATTATCAATAATCAAGTCTACACAAAAATTCAACTAGAGTCACATTACTAAAAAAAAAATTGAAAGGTGGTGTTGGCGCCCGCAGGCAAATGCATTTTAGAAACCAAAAAAAAAATATGGAGAAAATTATACCTAAGGAATACACATGACAAACTACAAACAAAAATGCCCAATAATTTTAAACAGAAAAACTATTTAAAACATTTAGTTTATTAAAGAAGGATTATTCATAGGGTACCAGATTATCATGTTCAAGTCTACACAAAAATTCAACTAGAGTCACACTACTAAAAAAAAAATTGAAAGGGGGTGTTGGCGCCCGCAGGCAAATGCATTTTAGAACCAAAAAAAAAAATTTAGAAAAAATTAATAGTAGGAATACACATTAAAGAGTTCAAACTAAGATGTCCATAATCTTAAACGGAAAAAACTTTTCATAATATTTAGTTTATCAAAGAGGATTATTCGTATGAGTCAAGGTATTAATATTCAAGTCTACACGAAAAGTACACTAGAGTCACACTTATAAAAAAAAAAAATTGAAAGGGGGTGTTGGCGCCCGCAGGCAAATGCATTTTAGAAACCAAAAAAAAAATTTAGAAAAAATTAAATAGTAGGAATACACATTAAAGAGTTCAAACTAAGAAGTCCATAATCTTAAATGAAAAAACTATTCAAAATAATTATAGGTAGTTCATTTAAGAAGGATTATTTATAGGGCACCTGATTATCAATAATCAAGTCTACACAAAAATTCAACTAGAGTCACATTACTAAAAAAAAAAATTGAAAGGTGGTGTTGGCGCCCGCAGGCAAATGCATTTTAGAAACCAAAAAAAAAAATATGGAGAAAATTATACCTAAGGAATACACATGACAAACTACAAACAAAAATGCCCAATAATTTTAAACAGAAAAACTATTTAAAACATTTAGTTTATTAAAGAAGGATTATTCATAGGGTACCAGATTATCAATGTTCAAGTCTACACAAAAATTCAACTAGAGTCACACTACTAAAAAAAAAAATTGAAAGGGGGTGTTGGCGCCCGCAGGCAAATGCATTTTAGAAACCAAAAAAAAAAAATTTAGAAAAAATTAAATAGTAGGAACACACATTAAACAGTTCAAAACTAAGAAGTCCATAATCTTAAATGAAAAAACTATTCAAAATAATTATAGGTAGTTCATTTAAGAAGGATTATTTATAGGGCACCCGATTATCAATAATCAAGTCTACACAAAAATTCAACTAGAGTCACACTACTAAAAAAAAAAATTGAAAGGGGGTGTTGGCGCCCGCAGGCAAATGCATTTTAGAAACCAAAAAAAAAAATTTAGAAAAAATTAAATAGTAGGAATACACATTAAAGAGTTCAAACTAAGATGTCCATAATCTTAAACGGAAAAAACTTTTCATAATATTTAGTTTATCAAAGAAGGATTATTCGTATGAGTCAAGGTTATTAATGTTCAAGTCTACACGAAAATTACACTAGAGTCACACTTATAAAAAAAAAAATGAAAGGGGGGTGTTGGCGCCCGCAGGCAAATGCATTTTAGAACCAAAAAAAAAATATGGAGAAAATTATACCTAAGGAATACACATGACAAACTACAAACAAAAATGCCCAATAATTTTAAACAGAAAAACTATTTAAAACATTTAGTTTATTAAAGAAGGATTATTCATAGGGTACCAGATTATCAATGTTCAAGTCTACACAAAAATTCAACTAGAGTCATACTACTAAAAAAAAAAATTGAAAGGGGGTGTTGGCGCCCGCAGGCAAATGCATTTTAGAAACCAAAAAAAAAAATTTAGAAAAAATTAAATAGTAGGAATACACATTAAAGAGTTCAAACTAAGATGTCCATAATCTTAAACGGAAAAAACTTTTCATAATATTTAGTTTATCAAAGAAGGATTATTCGTATGAGTCAAGGTTATTAATGTTCAAGTCTACACGAAAATTACACTAGAGTCACACTTATAAAAAAAAAAATTGAAAGGGGGTGTTGGCGCCCGCAGGCAAATGCATTTTAGAAACCAAAAAAAAAAATATGGAGAAAATTATACCTAAGGAATACACATGACAAATACAAACAAAAATGCCCAATAATTTTAAACAGAAAAACTATTTAAAACATTTAGTTTATTAAAGAAGGATTATATAGGGTACCAGATATCAATGTTCAAGTCTACACAAAAATTCAACTAGAGTCACACTACTAAAAAAAAAAAAATTGAAAGGGGGTGTTGGCGCCCGCAGGCAAATGCATTTTAGAAACCAAAAAAAAAAATTTAGAAAAAATTAAATAGTAGGAATACACATTAAAGAGTTCAAACTAAGATGTCCATAATCTTAAACGGAAAAAACTTTTCATAATATTTAGTTTATTAAAGAAGGATTATTCGTATGAGTCAAGGTTATCAATGTTCAAGTCTACACGAAAATTACACTAGAGTCACACTAATAAAAAAAAAAAATTGAAAGGGGGTGTTGGCGCCCGCAGGCAAATGCATTTTAGAAACCAAAAAAAAAATTTAGAAAAAATTAAATAGTAGGAATACACATTAAAGAGTTCAAACTAAGAAGTCCATAATCTTAAATGAAAAAACTATTCAAAATAATTATAGGTAGTTCATTTAAGAAGGATTATTTATAGGGCACCTGATTATCAATAATCAAGTCTACACAAAAATTCAACTAGAGTCACATTACTAAAAAAAAAAATTGAAAGGTGGTGTTGGCGCCCGCAGGCAAATGCATTTTAGAAACCAAAAAAAAAAATGGAGAAAATTATACCTAAGGAATACACATGACAAACTACAAACAAAAATGCCCAATAATTTTAAACAGAAAAACTATTTAAAACATTTAGTTCATTTAAGAAGGATTATTTATAGGGCACCTGATTATCAATGTTCAAGTCTACACAAAAATTCAACTAGAGTCACACTACTAAAAAAAAAAATTGAAAGGGGGTGTTGGCGCCCGCAGGCAAATGCATTTTAGTAAACTAAAAAAAAAAAATTTGCAAAAAATTTTTCTTTTGGGAATACACATTACAAAGTACAAAGAAAAATGCCCAAAAATTTATATAGAAAAACTATTCAAAATATTTAGTTTATAAAAGAAGAAATATTTATATGGCACCAGTTTATCAATGTTCAAGTCTACACAAAAATTCAACTAGAGTCACATTATTAAAAAAAAAAATTGAAGGAAGATCTTGGCGCCGGCAGGCAAAAATTTAAATAGTGTGGTTTTACATTTTAAAGAGTTTAGACTAAAATATCCAAAATCTTAAACAGTTTTTAAATGTTTTAAATTAAGATATATATAAAAAAATCAAAAATGTCAAATATATAAAAATAAATTGAATGGCGAACGTGAGACAGCCTCTTTTCAAATTATATAGTATGTACACTGGTACTCAGTGTACTCCTAGGTATAACCGGTTAAGTTGAAATTATTTTAACAAATCAATCTATTAGAATTCAAAAAATTGAAAAAAAAATTGTTTGAGAAACCTGGGTGAAATAACACTAAACAAAAGAATACGCTGGAAGCTAAATACAACAGTACCTAATAATTACATTCCAAAAATTAGGTATTGTTTTACATTAAATAATACGAACAGTTATTATGATCAGAGATGTATCACGTAATATATGTATTAGAAAATGTATAAAATGAATGTAATTTATTAAGGATGTAAAAAAATGTGGGAAGAAAATCTTGAATTCTTTGACAATAGGATACCAAAACACAACCAATTTTATTTTAAATTAAAACTATTGATTTTATACATTTTCTATTTACAAAAACTCATGAGTATTGAAAACATTATAAAATCCTAAAAAATAATATTTTTTTATATTTTATAATTTTTCGTGGTAAATACATCATTATTTAATGTTGGCTGTATTTAAGTTTTTAAAAACTATACTGGTACAACTCTAGCTGACAGTCTTTAAGACCGTGTTAAAAACTATGATAATTAGTTAACGTCTAATTTCCTGTCCTATCCTGACCTAACCGAACCAAATTAATAATATTTAAATATTTTCTTTCATTGTTATGTTTACAATATCGAATACCTTGATAGTTAGTAGGAAAAGATCTTCGCAAAGCTCACGACCTGTCTCACTAGTCGTCCATCAGCACCATAGCTTCAACCAACCATAGGTTTACCTAACTAACCTCCTTATGACTTATTAGGACACTTTGAATAAAAAGATCCTGAGTTGCAGGTTGCCGAACTTAAGTGTTTGATTATCAAGTTGAACCTTTGATTGTTGACACCTTGTTGACACCTAATAAAGATATCCACGCCTATTTGAGGCCGCGTTCCCGGAGGGGAATGCAATTAAGGCTACTTTATATTGATACTTGATATTGGTATACTTTATTTGGCCTCATTGTTCCCCTCCAAGACCGCTGATATATGTCCTATCCATATCTTTATTATCTATGATGGAGCCATACCCAGCATAAAATCGACCACGAGTCTCTATTAATG